>VDFB02000017.1:256956877-257514829 GCA_007258455.2 Sequoia sempervirens | reverse complement strand
CATGCAAAAATCCTAGTGTTCATGTGGTTTGTGACTTTGTGGATGATTCATGCTTTCATTCTTTATTCAAGTTAATATGTTTTGGTGATTAGATAAACTATGCTCAAAATTTTAATAAAATACTAATTCACCCCCCCTCTCAGTATTTCGAATGTTCAACACTATCTTTAGAATTGTAGCACAAAATAATTATTTTTAAGGAAATACAAAATCTCCCACACTAATATACCAAATAGAGAAAAGGCTGAGATACACATAGCTAAACTCTTTCATGCATAACTTCTAGGATATTTCTCAAAACATCATACAATATTGATTTTTCCTGAATCTAATAGACATCAACCCATGGTTAAAATCACATTGTGAGATCACTTAGTGCGGTGGAGTGTGGACCCAAAAACTAACACATTGAACCATAAAATAATCAGTAGAAGCACTTAGATGATTTCCTATATAACCATATATTTTGGACCAACTTATTTCATTCTTGTATTTTCTATAGCACTTCCAAAACATACTAAGATTATCATAACAATGTTGGCATCAATGACAACACTTAATCAAGCAATATTATGTGATTTATGCCTATGTTTCCAACATACCAAAACTTCCAAAAATATCCTTCTCCTTCTTCCAACAATCTTCCCCTTTTTCATTGATGGAAACATGCATAATAAGAATATGAGATCTCACCCTTCATTACCATCATACCCCTTTCCTCTTATCTCCCCCCTTTGACATCAATGGAAAAGGGTGTGCCAAAACTTCATAAGCTCCCCCTTAGGAGGTCAACCAAAAAAAGTTTTCCTTTTATGTATATATATGTGCATATATCAAAATAGGAAAACTTGTTAAGTCATGATACATAGTTACCTTGAGGATGCAAAATATTGAGCCTTCTGAAAAGTATCTTTCCATTCAGACTTACCTTCTTTCCATTATTTCTTTGTTGCAGTAAGAGTTCTGTATAGAATTTCAAGCTCCAGAAGATTTTCTTCTCCTTCTAAAGTACTGGGATTACAATTTACCTCTGAGAGTTTATCTGTACTGCCAAGAGCATTTGAGACTGATATATACTTTTCCTTAACTAAGTCCCTTAACATTATAATTTTCTTGATCATTTCATCTTTTTGACTCCTTAGGGTGAAAACTTTGTCATGATGCTCCATTATAGATATCCAAGTTTGATCATCCTTGTCTTGCACATGATCATAAGAGTATGTAGCCATGTTTATCTGAGTCTTGATTGTACTCATGTCATCCTTCATACTTCGAGTGATGTTTGGCCATTTCATGCAATATGACAATATGTTCCTTGCCTCTTTCACACAGTCTTGCACTTCTCTCAAGCATTTTGTGACCTTTTGATGTGATTTTGTACATTTCTTTGAGATATTTACCAGATTCTTTCTTTCAACCCATGTCTTAGTTTCATCTTCAATTTGACTTTTTAATCTAGGGACATACTCTTTAAGGGATTTGACCAAGAGATTTATATTTTCTATTATGGATAGTGAAAAATCAATAATTGTACCAAGAATTACCTCTTGTA
Source organism: Sequoia sempervirens (assembly GCA_007258455.2). NCBI lineage: Eukaryota > Viridiplantae > Streptophyta > Pinopsida > Cupressales > Cupressaceae > Sequoia > Sequoia sempervirens. Next base: position 257,513,277 of record VDFB02000017.1, on the reverse strand, counting down.
GGGATTTTACTACTTCATCCAAACTTTGTGCTTCTATAGGATTGACACTGATAGCATGTACTCTTCATTATCAACAATTTCTTGTTTGATTCTTCTAGCAATCAAAGGACTTTATGTGACTTTTATCTTCTTACCAACTCTCTTAGAGCTACTAGAGGCCTCTACACTTGCCTCTGTTATGTTGAAATCTTCATGACTACCCAGTAGAGCTTCTGCATAGCTAACTAATTCATATTTAGATACTTCATAATCCAATTCTGAAATCCAAATGGTTCTAGATTTGATAGATTCAATGAAGAAAAAGTTTGTGGAGACAAGAAAGGTAATGTCTCTTGAATATCTCTTTACCACTTCTCTAGGAATCCTCATTCTCCTATTCATTCTATTCTGTAATACTCCAAAGAAAGCAGTCAGGGCCTCTTCCTGAGCAACCAAACTTCCAATATTTCTCCTGTAATTTTCTATTTGATGTGAAATTGGCTCTACATTTATCTAATTTACCTGTCCAACCACCGATACTTCTTTCATGAAGTAAAGAAATAGGAAAATTACCAGTGTTCCATGTACACTTCTTCCTTTTATTAATTTCTCTTAGATTCTCCATTAGTTGTTGTCGAAGCAACTCACAAAGGTCATAGCCAACATTGTTCTCAAACATATCAAGGGCCATATGAACTACAATAGAGGGAATAGTGCCCAAACTATTTGACCGATAGATTTTTTGACCAATAAGTATAGCTGCAAATCTAATTGTCGGGTTTGTAATGGAGTTTGTTGTAATTTGTTTTTGTTCAATGGGACCGATTTTCTCCATTATATTCTTTGTATTGACCAACTTCTGATTAAGAATTTGTCTAGTAGACCACAAATCATTAACATCCTTAATCACTTCCTTTGTTATTGAGTGAGGGCCATCAATCCATATGGATTGGTCATGAATTTTTCTCAGTACCATTCTTATATATCTCTACTAATTTTCAAAATTCAAAAAATTTCCCTAGATATCCAATCTTTTTTCACTTAGGTCTTTGTACTTAAGTTTCAGGGCATCATCATCATTTTCTCCCAACTCGTTAGATCATAAAATAGATAATATTCCAAGCGATAACTCTTCAATTTTTCCATGAATATATGCTTTAATATCTTTAGTGTCTAAAATTTCAATAGGAGTGTGAGATAATGTACCCAATGGATCATCCAACAATACTCTAGTAGAATGCCTCAAAATTACAAGACAAATTCTTTGTGAATTGTCTACCGCTTTTGGTAATTCCATTATATTTAAATTTATTCCAAATAATTTTTTTGGAGGAAAAAAGTATGCAAGATTTGTGAAAATACCTCTTGAATAGCTCAATGAACCAGGGTCTTGATATTTAGCTTCTGTATGACACTTCAAACCTTTGTACATCTCTTTCTTCTTCATTTCTTCTTCGAATGCCTTGCAATAAATGAATTTTCTTTCATACAAATGAATTTAACTCTTTGATTTAACCTAATCCATATAATAAATGCTTCAGACTAAAAAATTGATGCTCCTAGAATTATGTGTACAAACATCTTTCCAAGCTTTGCAAATTTTCGTGTTGCAATATTTTCTTCCACAACTTTCTTCTATAGCATAATTTTATTTTCTTTTAAGATATATCTTCATGCCATCTCTTGACACCTAATATTTCTAGGGGGCTATTATAATTTTTTATTATTGCTTCCTCTATGCCCATGCCTTGGTTTAATTTTCAAGGGAATTATCTGCACTAAAGGGAGACACAAATGCATTTGAAATTCCCGATTCATTTTTATTCTCAGACTCTTCCTTCTTTCTCCATATCCTTTCCATTTCCTTCTTAACCCTAGTAGGATCAATTCTCTTCAAAGGTTCATTCCTCTTTATCAAATTAGACTATCTTCTATTTTTACTTCTACAAACTCTTGAAATATGTCCAGGCTTGTTGCAAGAGTAGCATACAATGATTTTCTGACCAAACTAACTTCCATTCATTCTTGATCAACACTAGTTAGCTTTGTGTCCAAACATATTGTATGAATAAAAATATCCATTAAAATATTGAACCATTCTCCCAATATTATATCTATTCATCATCTCACTTCTTCACTCTGTACTTCTATGTCCAAAGTTCTTGCATGCAAAACATTGTCCGTAGATGGATCCGACATTTTGATTCATTCTACTCCTACATTCTATTGCCTTAAGTACAAATTTGTTGCATGAAAAACAAATACCATTGAAACATGGGTACCTTTGAGCATTTTGTTGTCTAATAGGAGGTCTTATAGCATTGCTTCTTTGATCTCCAAATTGTATCCTATTTCCTTGAATCTTCCTTTGATTATCAAACTTGTTAGGCATCTATTTTTCCTTTGAAAATTTTCCTACTTCAAGTTCTGAACCACCTTTTTCCTTAGAGGGTTTCTGTATTGGAATCAATTCATCAATGATTGTGGTGCTTATTTTAAATTTATCCTCATGTATTCTTTCCTTTTCTAGATCAGATTTGATATTTACCACTTCTTGTTCAAGTCTAGAGCATTCTTATTCTTGCTTTGTAAAATTGCATTCAAACATTCCTCAATCCTTCCTTTTTCTTCCATTTGCACTTTTAGTCCAATTATCTCTTCATTTGCTTGCTTCAACTATATATTGACTTCCCTATGTATTTCTCTAAACTTCTTGATTTGTTCTCTCAACTTTTTGATGCACTCATTTGCTTCTCCTATGCTTTTCTTTAGACTTTTGTTCTCAATTTCAACTCTGTCAAGATCTTCAAGAGCAACCTTAAGTTCTTCTTTTTCAAGCATGCAGTCATCTTCTTCATATTCAATTGCAAAAAATTCTTTTAGAGGAATAGGAAACTTCTTGTCAGCTGTATGTTCAAACATCCAAGATCTTCCTCAAGCTATTAGGATTTTCTGAAGGAACCAAGCTTTGATACCAATTGTTGAACATACCAAATACTAAGAGGGGGGTGAATTATTCTTCTAATAAAAATTTGAACACGACTTATCCAATCACCAAAACTCATTAACAAGAATAAAGAATGAAAGCATGAAACATCCACAAGGTCACATAACACATGAACACTAGGATTTTTACGTGGAAAACCCAAAAAGGGAAAAACCACAGTGAGGATTAGCTCACAATATACTATATCCAAATATAGTATATTATAGGGGCTCACTGCCATGACACACTATCCTTATAAGGTTCATAGCCAGAGTTAAGTACAATACAAAAATGGATCATTTCCAAAGTATGAACTAATACAAAGTTCACCTCCCTTGTTCTATATTTCAGTTCCTTTGAAGCTTTATAAATACAATACTTCTCTACTTAGCAGTCACTCAACAACTCTACTCTTATTTTTATCTCTTACCACCTAATTCACATGTTCACATCATATGAGATCATTTGCACCTGATATGTCATTTATGCTCACTCCTTGTTCTTAGTTCCAAATATCTCATATATATACAATTACATTCACACACATCAATTAGGTTGGCCTAATTATATGCAACCAAAAAAAATTCAATAATAGCTTTGTCGATTTCACACATTTTTCAAAACCTTCTTCACACTTAGATCAAATGTGTAATACATAATTTAGATTGGAAAATATCTAAAATAGATATAACTAACATCCACAATGTATATTTAATCTTCTCAACACATATCATGAATTAGGTCAGCCAAGAATGGACCTAATCACAAAGACTTTCAATCATACATACATTTCTCATACAAGTGACGTCTAGATTCAATCTTCCTTCATATTCACACTTCACTGAAATCATTGAGACTATCTTTAGAACTGCAACACAAAATAATTATTTTTAAGGAAATATGGAATCTCTGACACTGATATACCAAACAGATAAAAGGATGAGATACATAGAGCTAAACTCTGTCATATATAACTTCTAGGATATTTCTCAAAACATCACAAAATATTTATTTTTCTTGAATCTGATAGACATCAACTCATGGTTAAAAGTGTAGAGTGATATCACATAGAGTGGTGGAGTGCAGACCCAAAAATGACACACTAAACCACAAACAGTCAATAGAAGCACTTAGCTAATTTCTTGTGTAACCATATTTTCCAGACCAACTTAATCTGTACTTGTATCTTTTGTAGCACTTCCAAAACATACTAAGTTGATCATAACAATGTTGACATCAATGACAATGCTGGATCAAGTAGTATTACATGATTCATGCCTATGTTGCCAACAAACCAAAACTTCCAACAATCTCCTTCTCCTTCTTCGAACAAATTTGAGTTTGCAAACAAAAAAATTCTGACAATAGAATGTTAAAAATTGAGCCAAAATAGAGTGGTCAAGGGCATCGATGCCCTTGACTAGGCCAATTTTGGGATTTAGATACTCGTTAAATAAATAAATAATTTTGTATCCCAATTATATTTTGATTTTCTAAAAATAACAATGAAATGGGAAAATAAATAACATAATTATGTCCAAGCACATAGGAGGGAGCTAAAACATAGTGTGAAATTGTCAAGTTCTACAATTTATGATGCTACATTTAGCCCCCACTAAAGTAAGAATAAACAAAGAAGGGTTTTCTCATCAAAGCATTGAGGAAGTAAGATTCCACCAAATCTAGGGGTTGTTTTAGCCTCCAAGCTCATGATATTACCAAACAACAATGAAAGGACAAAGGAACAAACACACATGAGGTTCATTGCAACAAGAGATGCAAAAACATATAGAATGAGGACACAAAGAATACACGTAAAATACATAAGGTAGATCCACATAACCAACACCATATAAGAATTACTTAAAAACATGATTAATAATGACATAAACACAAGGTTAGTAAACTAAAAAGGATTTTGAGTTAGTAAGGTAAAGAAACTTTAGTCTAAAAATATTGTCTCCATACCAAACATCATCCATCAAAATTTTTAGACATGATTGTTCTCTCATAGGACCAAGTTATGTAATGCTAGGTCACATATGAGTTACATAGATCCACTGGCTAGAAAGTTGTATTATGCTAGGTGTCCATGCAATATGATGGGTTTCATAAGGCTAGCAAGCTACACTATGCTAGTTTACTCATGATTTACACATGGCTCTAGTGGTAAGTGGTGTTATGCTAGGTGGCCATGTACAATAAAATAATTTTCAAAAAGCTAGCAAGTTGTGTTATGCTATTTTACTCATGAAACACATGGCTCTACTAGCATGCAAGTTGTGTTAAGCTAGGTGGCCATGTAATAAAATGGGTTTCACAAGGCTAGTAAGTTGTGTTATTCTAGTTTTCTACTCATGAAACACATGGCTCCACTATCAAGCAAGTTGTGTTATGTTAAGTGGCCATGTAGAAGGTACTCAAGTTCATAGGCCATCAAGCTCCATTATGCTAGGTCTATAGAATATTTTTAAAATAACACCCTAAGGGTGATGAAAATCAGGGATGGATAACTCCAAACAATCCTCAAACAAGCAAACATTCAATCTCTAAACATTCATATGATGGGTTTTCAATTATTAGGCGTCAATCTCTTGGTAGTACTTCAGATTGACTAAAATGGGCACAACTTCCAAGGAAAAATTGATCCCCAAAACAAAAAACCAGACTTGGATACCCTTTATGGATTTATTCAACCTATGAAGAAATAAGATATGGTTACTTTGGAAGGAAAGGTTCAAAAATTGATTGTTCTACTCTTGACTAAGCTTGAAGTGGAGCAGCAAATTCCTATTTTTTGGTCATAACTTTCAAACCAAAATTGATATCAAAAATATAAACACGGTTCTAGATACCCATTTGGGCTTTATAAAACATAATAAAAATTGGGGTAGGGTTGTTTTGGAACACAAGACTCAAATTTGGACTATTCTCCCTAAAATTAGGCTTACTAGGGTTTCAAACCTGTTTTAGTAAAACATACACAACTTGCTAGAAACTTGATGAAACTACATGAAATCAATTCCAATAGACACTAGATTCATATATTTACCAAACACAATTGATTTGGAGTTAGTATGGGATCATACAGATCTGTACTACATCAAAGAACAACAAGGAAACATTCAAAAATGCAAAAATAGAGGTATTTTTATTGTTTCAACTTCCAAAACTTCAACCACCACGCCCTCCAATCATGTCTTCGACCTTACAAAGAATTTTTAAAAATTTACAACCATTTTCCAATGGTTCTCAACTAGATTTTTGACTTACAACCATTCAAATTCCCTCATTTACAACTTATGACTCTTTGTATTCCATGTTTTTGCAACTTTTACAATATTGACAACATTTTGCAAAATTGAAAACTTGTGCAACTTGACACTCCAACACACCTAGCGACCTAATATGGACTCAAACACATCTAAAATATTCCTAGAAGACCTTATTACATGAGAAAATGACAAAAGAAAAACAAAATGATACTTTTTCCTATTGAAGGCATGAAACTTGAGGGTGCTCCTACACCAAGAGGGAAGAAAAAAATTCAACATCATAGGGGACAAATTGGCAACCACATCTAAGAAGGTGCATAAATGTTTAACATCATGGGGGATGAACTAGTAACCATTCCCAAGGAGGCATTATAAATAACACCACCACTAAGGGGGTATTTGATTAAATTGTAAGCCACACATTGTGGGATATCACATACAATACCACCACTAGAGGGACACACAAATGAACTGCAAAGTCCACACCTTATGGGGTATCATGCCTAATACCACCACTAAAGGGACACATGAATGGATTGAAAAGGCTATACCTTAGGGGGTATCATGCATAATACCACCATGAAAGGGAAACATGAATGGATTAAAAATTACACACCTTAGGGGGTATCATGCATAATACCGCCACTAAAGGGACACATGAATGGATTGAAAAGGACACACATTAGTGGGTATCATGCATAATACCACCACTAAAGTGACACATGAATGAATTATGTTTTTGATGGATGTTAAATAATGGATAGGGGATACACCCCCACTTAAAATGTTAGCATATTTACTATGCTAATATTTTAAGGAGATAAGAGATTAGGAGGGGATCCCCAAGAGGGATACACACCTCCTAAAAATTAATTATCCTTTCACCCCAAGTGCAAAGGAAAGAATAATTATTGTAGAGACTATTGTGTTGCCCCCCCATTGATGAGATATGGTTGTACAACATGTTGTACCACCATGAATGGAAATAAGAAAATATATGGTGCTACAAATGCCACATATTGAGGAGCAAGACAATAGGAATTAATTTATTATCATAAATGGATCCATGTAATGGTGAGTTTCCTCCTTTTATGATATTCCTATGATGTCATACACTTGAAATAATTTTCACAATTTTCCCTTTAAGGTATAACACTCATCTGTAGAATGCCCAAATATTTGATAATATGCACATAAAGGTAAAATTTGTTGATTTTTTATTGGTTTTTCTTTTATATGGAGGTGGAAGGGTGATGAGACCCATTTGAAGAAATGTGTGTAATGTATTTTCTATCTCAAACAAGGGGTGTGGAGCAAGATGTAAGCCTTCTTTGTGCAAATGAGTATGTGGTGGAGGTGTAGAGGCTAGGATGAATGTCTTATGCAAAGGTGGAGGGAGAGGATATTGGTAACCTATACCTATTGTGGAAAGATGTGGTGTAGAATCTAGAGGATTTTGTATTCCTTGTTCAGTGTTTGTATTGAAGCCTTGCTTGGAAAGGATTCATAATCCATGTACATAGAGTATTTGCAAATTAAATGTTGTTTTTCAATTTGGTTCAAATGGGTTGAGCATATAATTTGGGAAGAGGAAGCATCATGAGTGATATGGGATGGTGTATCATTATGAATTTGATGGGTGTAATTTCTATGCAAGGATAATGGTCAATGGATAAATTACAAAGGAGTTTCTCTATGAGAGGAATAAAACATATCAAGTGTTGGTATGGTAGGATTTTTAGATTCATGGTGAAGGTGAGGAATACCATTAATGTGAGGTGGTTTGTAACTTGAATGTAAGTCTTGTGGGGGAGTGTAATATATTGGCTCTCTATGTATAGTTACTATGTTGTTAGGAAGAGTATTAGAATGAAAGTGGGTAAAGTATTGTTTAGGAATGGGTGAGTGCAAGATCATGGGGGTCCAAAAAGTGGCGATATGACAAAAAAGTGGTTGGTGACACTTTTTTAATCCAAATTTGATGAAATGAAAATGGTTTATTGAGAAAATGATCAACTTTCCAAAGGTATAAGATATGACTTATTTGAAATTAAATAGATAATTATTATTAATTTTCTACATATATTCTGACTAAAGTCCTTATTGATAGGATGATTGAAAAACATCTATAATTCTTAAACAATTTCCTATTTTTTGAATCCAAAAGATGTGTCACATTCTATAGTTCCCATACTATAGGATAAAAAAAGAAAAATTGAATTTCATAAATTTTTCACCATGTTATGGTGGCCAGACAAACATGTTTTAATTTTAAAAAAATTAATAAAAAATTCATAACTAATTATTGACTAACAAAAAAATTACAAAAAAATTGTGGCACATCCAAGCATGTGTCCTCTACTTATATTGAAATTTTCAAAAAAATATATTAATTTTTTCTTGTGCTTAGGTTGGTCAGACATACACCTGATTTCTATTTTTTCCTGAAAATTTAGTACTACTACATTGAAATTTCTAATTTTCACCAAATAGATTTACTTTTTTTTCAAAAAAGGAATAGTATCTTAGAAACTACATTCAATTTTTTATAAATTTTGTTCTTACACATTTTTCAAATTATGTTAATAACTTATTCAAATTTTTATGTCAAGCTGCCTCTCTATTTTTATGAATTTTCATTGCCGCTTAAGGGCCTAGTTTGGATCCCCATGATCATACACTGATCCAAATCTATCCATGATCTCATCTGCTCCCTCCAAGATATCCTATTTAGGAGGGGATATGTTGGGAGCAGAGGGAACATGAGATTCATCTTTTTTTGGAGGAATATTATCAAAGTCACAAAACAAAAAATCAGCCAAGGACTTCAGGTAAGACATTAATTTTCCAAAAATAAAAATAAAATTGAGAGTTCTTTATTAAAAATAATTAGATATATTAAATAAAATATGATTTTTATAGATTAGTTCAACATAAATGAATAATAGATCTAGACAAAGATCTCAAAGAGAATACTGTCATTGAAATTTGGTCAGAAATGACCTAGATATGGGTGTGAGAAACCTAGAACAAGGGTGTAGGAGTTTTGAAAAATCTAAAATCTAAAATGTAGTACTGTGCTCAAGGATCCAAAATTTTGTAGGTTTAGGTATGAAACACAACAAATTTTTGGAAATGTATGAAAACCTATTTTTTATATGATGTGCAAACATGTATAAAATTTTGTTTTTCTAGAGCAGTGAAGTGAATACAACATCTTCATATGACAATTTCTAAAATTTAAAATTTTGTAATTAACTAAATTAATCTTGAAATTGCTGAAAGAAAACACTTTGTTTTTTTAAATAAAAAAAATTATACAAATATTTACTTTTCTTTCAATATGTTCACCCAAAATATGCATGCAATTCGACAAATGAAAATGACCTAAGAATATACTTATATTTTAAATATGATTTCAAAAAATGTGCAAGTGAAAGCGTCAGGTTCACCAAAAGGTGTTGTGGGAAAAGATGACCTAGGATCTAAATCACTTTTTTATGCTTATATCACATTAAAAGTGTGCACAAAAATGATCATACAAGACCACTTGACTACTTTCCTTAAGGAAGAGCCAAAATGGATGATCAAGGTTTTGGCCTCGTTTGGGTTTTGTTAGATGGGAGGTTATGAATTGAGGTGATTTGAAAGTGAACTAGGTTAACTATGTAATTAAGGAAAACTGATGTAATGTCAGAGAAAAAAAACAAAAATGACAAAGATAATGAAAAAAGGATAGAAGGCAGAGATAGAGGAGCTTGACATATAAATTTGAGTTGATTTTATTAGGATAGGGGCGTGGGAACCCTTGACTAAAAATTATTGATTTTGGGAATCTTGAAACATGTATCAGTTGGTCATAGTCTATAAGTATTTTCCTTCTAGGCTTAGCTTTGGAACTTCATTTGCTAAGGTATAATTCCTCTTGTCCTAATTTGTTGAATGAATATGCTTGAACACTTGATCTTGCTATTAGGTCCTTCAACTTCTCCTAAATTCTCTTCATATCTGACACACTCATATTTTCTTTCCTTGACGGACTAAAGTCATGATACACATCACATACAAGGAGAATTATATTATTGATTAAAAGTCCTACAAGTGTTAGTACTCACAAAATAAATAAACATAAACATGAACAATCTTACTTATGATCTTGATGCATTGCTAATATGAATCTTGACTACTAAAAAAGTGTTGTAATAATGTTACTTATTTTGCTCTTGATTGCTTTTGGGATACTCAATTTTCTCTTGATTGCCTCAGATGTTCAAATGGTGAAAAATACTTATTTTTTTCATATGTTTCTCTTTTCCCCTTTGACATTAATGGAAAATGACATAATATTTGTACTATTTCTTCTCTTCCTTTGACATCAATCAACCTGCTTACTACTGAAACTTTTATCCTTTACTACTCTATATAATCCCCCTTAGGAGCACACACCAAACTATACAAATTAGCTACCACTACTCAATGGAAACACATTCTTCTAACTACAACAATCAACAATGCTACTACCTACTCCCCTTGAGAGGTAGCCACCAACATCAGTACAAACCAAAGAATAAATCTTGAGATCCACTGGACTGATGCATCTCCTTATGTATCTAGTTATGAGAAGGAGGGTTAATAACACCAAAATTGTGTTGAATATACTTAAAAGTATCCTTAGGAAGAGACTCAGTGAATATATTAGTGATCTGGTCCTTTGTAGGAACATATTCAAGCTTAACTTCATTCTCCACAACCTTCTCTCTCAGAAAGTGATACCTAATTGTTCAATATGCTTTTTCCTTGAATTCATATTGGATTCTTTGAAATATTGATTGCACTTGTATTATCACAAAAGATAGAAATAGGCTCATCATACACCACTATGATATCCTTCAATATTTACCGAATCCACACCACCTATGTGCAACAAGATGCTACTACAATATACTTAGCCTCTGCAGTAGATAAATAAACTGAATCTTGTTTCTTACTTAGCCATGATACTAATCTACATTGAATAAATAATGCACCAACACTTGTACTTTTCCTATCATCAACACAACCAACCCAATCTGCATTTGTGTAAGCACTCAAGGTGAATTTATTATCCTTTGGATACCATAAGCCATGATTCAGAGTTCCCTTCAAGTATTTGAATATCCTCTCACTACTGCAACATGTGACTCTTTGGGATCTTCTTGAAATCTAGCCACAAGGAAAACTACATGCATGATATCTAGTCTAGTAGTAGTTAGACATAGTATTCCACCAATTATTTATTTGTACTTTCTCTGATTAGTCTTAGGAGATTCATTATTCTTTCTCAGTTTGCAACTAGTAACCATAGGAGTACATACTAGTTTGGAGTCTTCCATTCCAAACTTCTTCAACATTTCCTTGACATAATTTGATTGTGAAATGAATATACCTTTGTTTGTTTGATTGATTTGTAGCCCAAGGAAGAAATTCATCTCCCCAAACATAGAAATCTTAAACTCTTTCTACATCTCTTCTACAAACTTCTTTCACATAGTTTCATTTCCTCCAAAAATTATGTCATCAACATACACAACTACAATTAGGACTTGATCTTTTTTAACTTTAAAGTAAAGATTACTATCTATGGTACCTTTATTGAATCCTTGTTGTATCCAATACTTGTCCAGTGTTGCATACCAAGCTTTGGGAGCTTGCTTCAATCTATATAATGATATCTTCAATCTGCAGACCATATTTGGTTTATCTGATAAGTTAAATCCTTCTGGTAATTTCATGTAAACTTCTTCTTCCAATTCTCCATTAAAATCCTTGTGTTATGCAAAAGCTAAAAACATTTTGATAGATTCCATTCTTGACACTGTAGCAAATGTCTCCTCAAAATCTATTCCTTCAACTTGTGAATAGCCCTTACACACAAGTCTTGCTTTGTTCCTTACCACTTCTCCATTCTCATTCAGTTTGTTTCTGAACAACCTCTTAGATCCAATTATATTTTTGTTTGCAGGTCTTGGGATAAGTTCCCGAGTCTAATTTTTCTCAATTTGTAGTAATTCTTCTTCCATATATTTCATCTAATGTTCATCTTTGCATGACTCAATTACTATTTTGGGTTCAACTTAAAAAAGTAAAAATAAATTTACCTCTTCTTCAACTGCTTTCCTTCTTGTTAATACACCTTTTCTTTTGTCTCCAATGATTTTTTATTTAGAATGATTTCTCTACACATACTTAGGGGTTCTAAGAGTCTTTTGTAGAGCTTCTTCCTCTTCAAAATACACTTCATTTTCCTTAGCTTTTTCTTTTCCTCTACAATTAGGCTCATGTGACTCATATCCATCTATAATCATTGAGTTCTAAAAATATTCATCAACCTTGACACTTCTACTCTCAACAATATTTTTGAGTCTCTTATTGTAGCACCGATAGGCTTTGCTTTTACTAGAATATCCAAGTAAGATTCCTTCATCATAGCTTGCATCAAAATTTCCCAAGTTTTCTTCATCTCTTCTAACATAGCACTTGCTTCCAAGCACTCTGAAGTAATTGAAAGTAGGTTTCCTTCCATACCACAACTCATAGGGAGTCTTTGTGCTTTTTTCTTTTTCTTTAACTTTGTTAAGTATTTAAACAACAATATGAATTGCTTCTCTCTAGTAGACTTCTGGTAGGTGATATTCTCTCATCATAGTCCTTGCAGCTTCTTGAGCAGTTACATTTTTCCTCTCAACCACTCCATTTTGTCGAGGAGTTCTAGGGGAAAACAAATGCCTCCTTATGCCATGATTCTCACAAAACATGTTAAATTAATTGGAGGAAAACTCTCCACCTTTGTTAGACCTCAAGCACTTGATCTTCATATCCATTTCATTCTCAACCATAACTTTAAATGCTTTGAACCTATCTAGGTCTTTATATTTTTCTTTAAGAAAAGTAACCCATGTCATTCTAGAATAATCATCAATAAAAAGAATGAAATACCTATCACCTTGAATACTTCTTGTTCTTGTAGGACCAAAAAATCTATATGTATCAATTCAAGTAATCTAATAGAAGATTCTTCTTTTCCTTTGAAACTTCTTGTTTTCTTTCCAATCCAACAATTATTGCACACATCATTGATAGGATTTGTATTCTTTGGAAAATCTCTCACCACTTGAATTGAACTAATTATTACAAAATTATCAAAATTAATGTGACACATCCTCCTATGTCATAGCCAACATTCATTAATTTGAGTCATAAAGTAATGGCCATCAACAACCTTGAGTTGATAAAAATTTCCATCTGTTCTTCTTCCAACAACAATCAAAGTTTTGGAATATTTTCTTATCTCACATCCATCATCCTAAAACAAAATATTGTATCCTTTGCTACACATTTTTCCAACACTCAAGAGGTTATGGATTAAATCTTTAACATAGTAAACATCACTAGTATTTTTCTTGCCATCAAAATTTATTGAACCTATTCCACATATCTTAGTACTTGAATCATCACCAAATCTAACAAGTCATCCATCATAATTTTCAAGTTTAACAAACTTACTCTTGTCTTTGATCATATGATTATAGCATCCACTATCAATGATCCAATAGTTCTTATCTTGTCTAGCATGAAAAAAAGATACCAAAGTACCTTCAGTCTTATCCTTGTTCTCTGGAGGGTATTCCTTCACACATATTTCAAAGTTAGCAAAGACACATTCATCATTTAAGTCCATGAACAAGCATTCATCATCATCACCTCCATAATCAGATTCATCATAAAAAATACTTGCATCTTCTCTAACATAATAGCTTTTCTCGATAATCTTACCTTTTTTCTCTTTGTTTTTGTCATTCACAACCCTATTTGGACATCTTGAAGCATAGTTACCTATCTTTCCACAACTGAAACATTTAAAAGGAAACATACCTTTGTACTTACGAGTACCCCTTCTCATCCTTCTTACAAAGTTAGCTTCCACATCATCAAGATCTTCCTGATCTGGTTCTGTAGTCTTCTCTATTTTTGTAGCCTTAAAAGAAGTCTCAACTTTTGCACCATTATTTGTACCAAATTCTCTCATTTCAAATACAGTTAAAGAACCATAGAATTAATCTCTAGAATATTGATCTAGATTTGAAAATTCCTCAATAGTAGAAACTTTATGATTGTAAGATTTAGGTAGGGTTCTAATAAATTTATTTACCACTTTTGGTTCTTTGAATTTTCCACCAAGAATTTTGATGGAGCTAACCACTTCATCTACCCTCTACATATAGCTTGTAATGTTTTCATCTTTTGACATCCTTAGGTTCTCAAATGTGATCTTTAAGTTCTGCATCTTAGCTTGTTTGACCATATCATCTCCTTCATAAATACTTTCCAACTTTTCTGAAATTTCTTTACTAGTTTTTAGATTCATAACTTTCACTAATTCAAAATTTGCAAGACTACTCAAGAGAGCGTACCTTGCTTTACTATAGCTTTCATAAGCTTTAAGTTCAACTTCAGTGCTCAAACCACTTTCAGGCATAGTATATCCATTATGAACTAATTTCCAGACATCATATCCCAGGTAATCAAGAAATCCTTCCATCCTTGTTATTAAAAATGCATAGTCCATTCCATCAAACATAGGGATCTCCTTCTTGTGTGCCATCCTAGATCTACCTTAAGTAGTTAATATTTTCTCCAAGGAACCTCGATTTGATACTAATTGTTGAATGCACAAGACAACTAAGAGGGGGGTGAATCAATTATACCTTAAAACTTCAAAACCCTCATTAACATTCAAATCCACATTAATCATCAAACCATTAAATCTATTATAATGAATTAGCATGAAAAGAAAATAACAGAAACTAAAACAACTTAACACCATACACAAGAGAACACCAAATTTACTTGGAAAAACCAATAAGGGAAAAACTATATTGAGGATTAGATCACAACATAAGTAATATCAACACTAAATACAATAGGGACCATTGTTAGAGGGCTCACTTCCCAAAGAAGATAGGCTCACTTCCAAAATATAAAAGAAGATAGAGAAGGAATGTTATACAGAGAAAAGAATCTCAATGCAACAAAGAATCCACCACAATGTCGCCAACACCTTTGCAGTCTAATTGAATAGTTGTAGCCACCTTTTGATCACTACATCCAAAAAAACAACTATTAAATAGGTGCAAGACAACTGAGAGGGGAGGGTGAATTAGTTGTCACAAAATTAAAACTTAAGACATCAAAACTTATCAATTCCACAACCACACTATTTTGTTATTAAGTAAAAGCATGAAGCACAAATAACAAAAAGTAAATCAACACAATGAACACCATATTTTTATGTGGAAAACCCAATAAGGGAAAAACCACGGTGATGGTTAACTCACAATATAAAAAGATTATAAAATTGAATACATAGGCTCACTGCCAAGGGATCACTGCCCAGAAGAGGACTCACTGTCCAAGTACAAAAGCTCACTGCCTACAAAAAGGACTCACTATCCAACGGGGATGCTCATTGCCTACAAATACAAAAGAGAAAAAAAGATCCACCACAACAATTAACACACATCCATAGTTTTGAATAAGGATTGCATAAACCTTTAGCTCACTGTCTTCAGGAATCCAACACAATGAAGTACTATTGTCTCAACTCACTCACACACAAAATATTTCTCTTATGATTTGTGGCTCACTTTTGCCACTTTGCATCATGATGTCATACAATTCTTTACAATTCGACTTGCTTTTATACCATCCTCAACCTTAGAAACTTTCTACAAGGTCGGCCACAAAAAGGTCATTTTATAAATTCAAATTAGGTCAACAACTCAACATTCCTGCGATGGAAAGGAATGAGAGTGGACCAATAAATCATTTAACCAAGACCAAAAGTAATGTCTCAGATCAACCACACACTTCCTCAATTTAATTTTATTCTTTGAATGAAGTGTAAACAACATGTCAACGAAACCTAATGAAAACACAAATGAACATTGATGTACATGCTTCCCAATAAGAAGATGACACATGGACTCCACAACATGCTTCATTATGCATGAGAATACATATCAGATTTCTTCAGATACATCCACAACAAATGCAATATGTTTCAAACTATGAACACCTTTCACCAGTTCATCCAAACTGTGCAAACCCATACTGAAACACTGAAACATGACTTCTGGATAACCAAACTTCAATCTTCTTTTCCAAAACCTAGAGAAAACCATGTCAAGACATATCCCAAATCTGAAAGATCTAAAACGAGACAACAAAGGATTGTGGAGCAGAAAAATTTCTCTCAATTTACAGAAGATCAACTTTTCCAGAACAATTCACATACCGGTGAATGTAACTTTCATGCACTATCACACTAGAAGCTAAAACTTAGGATATATCACCACAAGATCACCATTATCAAATATTCAGGTCTACACAAGCATATGATCAACATAGGAGAAATGTGGAACACATACTAGAGCACATTCTAAACACATTCATCACTCTGAATTATCTTCTTTATTAATTTTCTCAAAAGGACTTGGAAACTCATCAACACAACACATCTAGAATGACATAAAGATAGCTCCATGTACTCGCAACATCTTAGATATACATGTACAATCTGCAACATACTAAACTATGTTGACATCAATCGAAACATTAATGAAAACACCACTAGACTAGCTCATACTTGCAACAATCTCCCCCTTTGTATTTGATGGCAACACATGATGTGAAAAACCATCAAAGACAACATCCTTCACAATATCTTGGGAGAACACCTTCTCTTCCTTTGCAGCTATTTTTCACATGACTTTCTCTATCCCTTTGACATCAATGGAAAATACCAACAACTTTGATCACTCCCCCTTAGGAGTACACTCATATTGCAACAATGAAAACTTTTTCTACTCCCTATGCGGAGTAGACCCATTTATCAGTCCAAATAAATAAAGAATCTATGAATTCACTAGACTGATGCACCTTTATGTGCACTTAGTTCGAAGGGACAATGACCCCCAACCTCTCCCTAAGATGCTCAAAAGTATCCTTCGGAAGAGCCTTAATAAATATCTCTGCAATTTGTTCCTTTGTGGTCACATACTCCATTCTGACTTCATTCTTCAACACTTTTTCTCTTAGGAAATGATATTTGATAGATATGTGTTTTGTTCTTGAATGAATAACCAAGCTCTTTGAAATGTTTATTGCACTTGTGTTGTCATAGAAAATAGAAATATGATCATCACATATCACTCCAATGTCTTTCAGAGTTTGCTTCATCCAAAAAACTTGTGTGCAGTAGGATGCTGCAACAATATATTCCACCTCTACAATGGATAACGAAACTGAGTCTTTCTTTTTACTCAACCATGAAACCAATCTTCTGCCAAGAAAGAAAGCACCACCACTGGTACTCTTCTAGTCATCTACACATCTGGCCCAATCAACATCGGTATAAGCACTCAGGGTGAAATAATCACTCTTAGGATACCATAATCCATAATCTGGTGCACCTTTAAGATATCTAAATATCCTCTTTATAACTATAACATGTGCTTCTTTAGGATCTACTTGGAATTTGGAAACTAAACATATTGCATGCATAATATCTGGTCTAGTAGCTGTAAGATACAACAGTCTGCCAATCATAGATCTTTATTTTCTCTAATCAGTCTTAATAGACTCATCATATTTGCTTAGTTTACATCCAGTTATCATAGGAGTATAAACCAGTTTGGAATCATCCATCCCAAACTTCTTCAACAACTCTTTTACATACTTAGATTGTGAAATGAATATCCCTTTATTAGTTTGATTCACTTGTAGACCAAGGAAGAAATTCAATTCACCAATCATAGACATCTCAAATTCTTTCTACATCTCTTCAAAAAAAAATTTACACATGCCTTCATTTCCACAAAAAATGATATCATCAACATATACAACTACTATCAACATTTTGTTACCTTGCACTTTGAAGTAAAGATTGTTGTCAGTAGAACCTTTGTTGAATCCTTGCTTTGTAGGTTTCAACTTATTCTCTTATTCTTCTTCTTCCATTTGTTCTTCTTTATCTTCTTCTTCTTCCTTCTTATTCTCCTCAGGTACATGTCCACAAATAGGATCATTAGGTTCAACTTCACTTATCTCAATAGGTCTGCGTATGTCTTCATCAACTTTCACATTAGCACTTTCAACAATCTTTCTCAATCTTTTATTAAAGCATTTGTATGCTTTGCTAGTAGTAGAGTATCCAAGAAATATTCCTTCATCACATCTAGCATCAAACTTTCCAAGATTTTCATCATCTCTTTTAATATAACATCTACTTCCAAATACCTTGAAATACTTCACAGCAGGATTCTTACCAGTCCATAACTCAAAAGGAGTCTTTGTGCTATTGTATTTGATCTGAACTCTATTAAGAACATAAACAGTAGTGTGTATCGCCTCTCTCCAGTACACATCTGGTACATTTGATTCTTTGATCATGGTAATGTTCTATTTTTCCTTTCAACTACTCCATTTTTTTGAGGGGTTCTCGGAGCAAAAAACTATCTTTTTATGTCATGTTGTTCAAATAATGCATTAAATTCACCAGAAGTGAATTCTCCACCTCTATTAGATCTCAAACACTTGATTTTCAAATTTACTTCATTCTCCACTCTTGCTTTGAATACCTTAAACCTATCCAGAGCCCGAGTCTTTTCTCTAAGAAAAGCAACCCATGTCATTTGAGTATAATTATCAATAATCAACATGAAATATATGTCACCATTTAGGTTTCCGATTCTAGTCAGACCACAGAGATCAATATGGACTAACTCTATCTTTCCAGTAGTAGAGTACTCTTTTCCATTAAAGCTACATCTTGTCTATTTCCCTAATTGACAACTTCTAAAAATAGCATTAGCAGGTCTTATGATTCTTGGCATCCCTCAGACAATCTCCTTTGCATTAATTTTGAACAGGTTATCAAAATTTACATGTCCCATTCTCCGGTGCCGTAACCAACTTTCACTGCTTTGAGATATAAGGAATTGACCATCAACTCCCTTAAGCTAATAGATATTTCCATGAGATCTTCTTCTAGCAACAACCATATCTCCATTTCCGGATCCTTTTCTGATTTCATGGGTATTATTCTGAAACACGAGTTTAGAACCATTGCTACACATCTGACCAACACTCAAAATTTTATGC
Source organism: Sequoia sempervirens (assembly GCA_007258455.2). Lineage (NCBI taxonomy): Eukaryota > Viridiplantae > Streptophyta > Pinopsida > Cupressales > Cupressaceae > Sequoia > Sequoia sempervirens. Next base: position 257,493,837 of record VDFB02000017.1, on the reverse strand, counting down.
CTCAAACACTTCACATAATATACATCATCATTATTGTGTACTCCATCAAAACTAATTGAACCTTTCCCAAAAATCTTAGCTCCTGAATCATCACCAAATATAACTAAACCAAAGAAAGTATCCAAAGAAAGAACCTTAGCTCGCTCATTTTTAGATAAGCCACTACAAATAGCATACTTTTCCTTCTCATTTTCTTCATAAGTAGAAATATCATCTGCAGTAGTAAGACCACCAAATGGGGGTGTATACTTTGTCTCAATAGCCTTCCAAGTCTTGAAACCAAGAGAGAATATATCCTTTCATCTATCCCTTCCAATCATTGTAGTCAGTTCCATTGAACATAGGGATTTCCAACTTATGTGCCATCAGATCTTCCTTAAGTTGTTAAGCTCTACACCAAGGAACCAAAGCTCTGATACCAATTGTTAAACAGGCGTAGGACAACTAAGAGGGGGGGTGAGTTAGTTGTCACAAAATTCAAACTTAAGACTTCAACATTTATCAATTCCACAACCACACTATTCTGTTATTAAGTAAAAGCATGAAACACAAATAACTAAAATTAAATCAACATATTGAACACTATATTATTATGTGGAAAACCCAATAAGGGAAAAACCATAGTGAGAGTTAACTCACAATATAAAAAGATTATAAAACCTAATACAAAGGCTCACTGCCCAGAAGAGGACTCACTATCCAAGTATAAAGGCTCATTGCCTACATAAAGGACTCACTATCCAATAGGGAGGCTCACTACCTACAGATACAAAAGAGAAGAATAAAATATCCACCACAACAATTAACACACATCTGCAACTTTGAATAAGGGATGTAGAAACCTTTAGCTCACTACCTTTAGGAATCCAATACAATGAAGTATTGTTGTCTCAAATCACTCACACACACACTTCTTCTCTTATGATTTGTGGCTCACTTTCATCACTTTGCATCGCAGTTTCATACAATTCTTCACAATTTGACTTGCTTTTATTCCATCCTCAACCTTAGAAACTTTCTCTAAGGTCGGCCACAAATACCTCATTTCATAAATTCAAATTAGGTCAGAAACTCAACATCCCTGTGGTGGAAAGGATTGAGAGTGGACCAATAAAACATTTAACCAAGACCCAAAGTAATGTCTCAGATCAACCACACACTTCCTCAATTTAATTTTATTCTTCAAATGAAGTGTAAACACCAGGTCAGACAAACCTAATGAAAACACAAATGAACATTGATGTACACACTTCCCAACAAGAAGATGACATGCAAAATCCACAACACACTTCATAATGCACAAGAATACATCTCATATTTCTTTAGATACATCCGCAAAAAAATCAATATGATTCAAACTCTGGACACCTTTCACTAGTTCATCTGGACTATGCAAACCCATACTAAAACACTAAAACATGACTTCCAGATAACCAAACTTCAACCTTATTTTCCAAAACCTAGAGAACACCATCTCAAGACATATCCCAGATCCACAAGATCTGAAATGAGATAGCAGAGGACTACGAAGCAGAAACATTTCTCTCTATCCATAGAAGATCAACTCTGCCAGAACAATTCACACATTGGTGAACGTAACTTTCATACACTATCACACTAAAAGCTAAAACTTAGGATATATAACCAAAAGATTACCATTATCAAATATTTAGATCTACAAAAGCATATGATCAACATAGGAGAAATGTGGAGCACATACCAGAGCACATTCTGAACACATTCATTAGTATGACTTCTCTTCTTTATTAATTTTCTCAAAATCACTTGGAAACTCATCAACACAACACATCTACAATGACATAAAGATAACTCCATGTATTCACAACATCTCAACAAAATCTTAGCTATACATGTACAATCTGCAACAAACTGAACTATGTTGACATCAATGACAACATTAATGACAACACCACTAGACTAGCTCATACTTGAAACACTAACACATGAAATATCTCACTCCATTCCTCAAATTAATACTCTAACACTTTGCACTTCACATCATTCATATTACTCACATCTATGTTAACATCCTTCAACAACTTAACTCATACTTATAATTTCTTCAACCTTGAAACTCTTCTCCAAGGTTAGCTATGAACCTCAAACATGCAAATTCAAACTAGGTTGGAACCAAAACACTTTCATGGTGGATATAAGTGAAAGAAGACCACATCAAACCTTAATTAGGACCCAAATCAATAACACCATGCAACCAAATGCTTCTATAAGTAATAATTATCCACTGCATGTAGTGAAAACACCAGGTTGGCCATTACTCATGCAAACAACATTAAAATTTTAAGTACATGCTTCCTCAAACCCAAGGATTACTTGTGAAACACACATCATGCTTGGACATGATCTAGAATATTCCATAAACACCCTGAAACCCAACAATTTTTTTTGCAACAACTTCCACTTGAAGAATGTACACACCTATTACATCCACACAACTCTACCATACACTATAACTCAGAAAACCATCTTCTAAAGCACCAAACCTAAAACCATCTTGAATGAAAAAATATACCATCACTATCAATATTCCTTGAATTGCAAGACCTGAAACCACTTAGTAGAGAAACACAAAGAAGGAAATTTCTCCCAAACACCTCTTCAATGCACAATTCACATTTGGTGAACAAAAATTCTTCTGTACAATTATCCTACACATGAACTCTTGAATAAAACACCTATGAACACCTCTCACCAACATATCTAAATTGCACAGGAAAATATTCAACCTAGAAGAAATACAGAGAAAAAATAGAACACAACTCTCTCACCCATAATACCACTACAACACACTATTTCCTCTTTTTATCAAATTTTCTTAGAAGAACTTGGAAACCAAGAACTAGAGACACATCCTCATCATCTTCAATACATCCATATACAAAGAAAAAATATTATCAAAGCAACACTAGAGGTTGACACTAGTAGCTTTACTAATGACAACATAATGCAATTAATCAAATCATGGATAACATCAATTGCTCATACTTTTGCAACACTCTTATCCAACAATATACATCAATTACAACACATGATTGTTGACATCAATGACAACACCAACTGCCCATACTTGCAATAGGGTGAATTAAAAGGCACCTCTCTTGAAATTGAAATATTTTAAATCTTGGCTAAGCCCCCAAGAACTTTATACCTCGGTGAAGTGGAGGTGGAGAATGGGTTATCCTCTCCTCCTATTAGTTTTTCATTTTCCCCTTTCATTTATATATTTATCCTTACATATTCTTGAGGTATTTAGAGGATTCCTTGGAAACCTTATTCATCCTAGTTTAAGAAATTTCAATCATCTCTTAGTGTTATACATGGAAAGTATATTTTCCATTGAATTTAATCATGAGTACCTCCATGTATTGAGATACATTTAAATTTAGGTATATACTTTGACCACACTTCATAAGGGAATTGTGGACCATGTGACTTATCTTAGCTATCCATAATAGGTAGATTATATTATAAATTAGATGTCTAATATGGACCCACACTAGGATTCAATCTTATTTGAATAATTTAGGATTGTACAAGTGTTTAGTGTGTCTTATTGTGTAAAACTAATTCAAACCTATCAATATAAATCTCCCTTAATCTAATATTTTGTTGAGTGTGCTTTCAATCCACCCCTTAGTCAAGGAAGCAGACTCTTGACAAAAAAAACTTAACTAGAGTCCAAAGTTTAATATTATGTTATATATAATAAACCTCAATGTGATGCAATTGCAACAGGTATAAACCAAATTATGGGTATGTGCAGGATCATCATGGAAAAAATAGGCCCTTAAGTGGCAAAAAATTCAAAAAAATCAGAGTTAGGCAACTTGACATAAAAATTTGAATAATTTATCTATATTATTTAAAAAATATGTAAGAATAGAATCTATAGAAAATTGAATGTAGTTTCTAACCTACTAGGTTTATTTATTTATTTTTTTAAATCTACTTGGTGAAAATTTGAAATTTCAATACAGTAGTACTTAAATTTCAGGGAAAAAATAAGAAGTAGGTGTCTATCTAACCACCCTAACCACAAAAAATGAAATTTTTTTATTATAAGATTTTAGATATAAGTAGAGGAATCATGTCCCGATGTGATGCATATTTTTTGGTAATTTTTTTCGAAGTAAATAATTAATTATGATTTTTTTATTACAACTTTTAAAAAATATAAAAAATTGTATGTCTGACCACCTTAAATTAATCAAAACTTCATGAATTTTTTTATTTTTTTTTCTTTTAATCCTATAGTATGTGAAGCATAGAATGTGAGGCATGTTTTGGATTCAAAAAATGTGATACCATTTGAAAGCTATAGATGTTTTTCAATTGGCCTATCAATCAGGACTTTAGTCGTAATTCAAATAGAAAATGAATAATAATAATTTATTAAATTCAAAGTAAAGAATAATTTATATTGGTGGAAAGTTGAGAATCTCCTTTGAAAACCCTTTTCGTTTCATCAATTTTGGGTAAAAAAAATCGTCAGCCACTTACCCTACACATACCCATCATATCGCCACTTTTTGGCCCATCATGATCCTGCACATACCCTTATAATAAATTTTATATTCATATATACACCCATAATATCATTTATTAATATAATTTAATGGCTTATACATTTCTTATAATTAATTTATCATTCTTTTATCTCACTTATCATCTTCCTTATTATCAAATATATTTAATTCATATCGTTCCACATGATTATACATTCTTATCTTCAACTTTTCCCTTCCTTATGTAGGCTCTTAATGCCTTTTCATAATCCCTTTACATCATATCACTTCATAACAAAACTTAGTTATCTTATTCTCACAAACTTACCTTTTCCTCTATAAAATTTTACATTTTTATAGCTTATTTAGGCATATTACATGTGTTTTAAGGCTATTTAAGTTGTATATAATAGATATATGGGTCTATAAATAACCCAAATTACATATGTAGTATTTCAAAACCCTCTATATTTAACCAACATTCTCCCTAGGCCTGAAACATCATCATTTCCTCAAGAAAACTTGGCGAAAACACTTGTATCCTTCAAGATTTAATCATGGTTTCCTCTCTTGAAATTGGTCTTCATATTTGTGTGTAGAAATTTGTAATATACCTCTTTATTTTTTTTGACATACTTATATTTTTATTTGTGTCTTTGCCCTTATTATTTATTTATGGGATTTAATTCTATGAAACACCTTTATTCATTTTCCTATTCTACTTCTAAATTAAGGGAAGATCTTCATCTTTACCTTAAATTCATCAATAAATCTAAGTTGGTATGGCCTTCTCCTTTGAGGTGTTATATCTCTACTGATCAACATCCTATATTTTTCTTCCTCTTCCTCTTCCACCTTCATGTTCTTTGGTTCCTTTTCCATCCATTCTAGATCAATTGTTTCTATGTTTATAATATGACAAACTTTGGGTGGTATCACTAATAGTCCTTGTAGCAAGAACCTGATGGGTTCCCAATTATTTGTAACCTCTTGCAGTGCCATCTTGAAACTTTATTCCTCTTAATTTTCCTTTGTTTCTTTTCAATTGGGAATGTGACAAGAGTTGGGATTATTCTATGTACTTGATGTGTCTTCTCACCTTGATCACACAATTGAAATAAATTAATAGAATCTTCTTTTAGCTTATCCCATTCCTTCGTTTATCCTTTTTTTTTTCTTGATGTATATACAAACAATGAGTTAGTGACTTTAAAATTCAATAAAATAAGTGGACCCATACTAATTTTTGTGTTGATCCCTTTCTCGTCAGGAAATTCTCAAAATATTCAATATATTTTCTTCAATTGGAAGCTCCAAGTTATAAATATGTATCTTGTGAATTAGCTATTCCTTTTTATAATTCTACGTTTAATTGCAATCTCTAGATTTATCCATATGAAGAATTTTTCTTTATGGGTTATCCACCATATTTCCGCATTCCTTGTGAAAGTATCAACCAAAGAATCTCAGTGTGTCATTTCAGGTGCAAAATTGGAACAACCTTTCAATGGGTACCTGTCAAACACAAAATTGGGTCAAATCTTCAATGTCTATTGCCCCAGTGTGGTTGAATGCATTCAAATTATTCTTGGTGAAGAAATATATCAACCCCAAGATCTATGCCTCATTTTCCTGTCCCAGGTACTTTTGATTTTTGTTTCTAATGTCTTGGATCTTGTGCAATGCTTTTAATATCTAGAGGTGATAGAAGATGAAGTGGCCCACATCCAATTCCTGGGTGATAATGGTTCTCTACGTAATGTTCAAATGTATGACTTTGATAAGGGGAAGTTTTGGTTTGGCAGATTGTTTCCAAAAACTAATTGAAATATAAGAGAGGGTTTGTGGGTGTTTATGATGTCATTAAGCATGCTTTTCAAATGAATTATGCAAGAAATCTATATAGGGTTCTGGATATACATTTTGAAGAAATTGGTAATCAACTGGTAAATGGAATAAAGGACAAATATTTTTCCATTTCTTTTCTCCACTCTCATCACAAGCACAATAATACTAATGCTCCTCCTCTACTGATTGCCTCAATCCATGATGATGATTCATCTCAAGAGTGCCAGGATGAGAATTTTGTGGCATATGGTGATATGGTTTGAAAAGCTATGATAATATGGTAGAATTTTTGTGAAGATACTTGCATATTCTTGTAACTATGTAATATCTCTAGATGCTTCTTCTAGTTGTTATGCTAAAGCTTCTCATACGAGCCAATGTTCCTGGTCTTGGAAATTTTTGTAATCAATGGGAAACAACCTTCCTACTATTATGTATTTTTATTATATAATATAATTTATAAGATAAATTTCTTTTTTTCCAAAAGAAAAAACATCTAGGGATAATATCCTAATTTCCTCAGAGGATTCTTCTTTCCTCACCTTCTTTGGATAATTCTCAACATACCTAGTTCAAAAAAATTTAAGATATCTCTTATGAGTATGCCATATGATGATTTTAATTTTTATCATAATTCTTCTACACTCTATTTCACTATTAGTTTCAATATAGGCACTATTTATATCCATGTTTTATGTTCCTTTCTTTTTCCTTATCTTCTCAACTATTTATTAATATGCTATTCTTTGTATTATTCAATATAAGTGACAGAAGAGATGGCATGTGATCAAGGCGAGTAATTTCCTCATCTTGTCTCTTGGTGTAGGGGATTGTATCCTTTGGGGATTTTTTCTCTTTTAATCCTAATTGACTACATCACTAATTTTTCCTTTATTAAAATTTTTTCTCACATCAATTTCTATTTCCACTTTTATATCATAAATATATAAGGTGTTTCCATTTTGTATGGTTTCTCTAGATTTTCCTCATGATCCATATATTCTAGGGACCTTTCTCTTTTTCAACCTCCATTTTAGCTACAACCCCTCAGACATGCTCTAATTCTTTTTCAGAAACACCCCCCTTAGCATGCTTAGAAGAACTTTCCTTGGTGTTCTCTAACTCAATGCTCAAACACTTTTTGATCTTCTATGGATCCCTATAGTATGGCCTCAATGATTCTACCAACTAGTGATCTCCAAACATTTTTTCTAGCTACTTCATTCATTTTATCTTTTTTATTCCTCTAATTTATTCTCTAAACCTCATTATTTCTACTCATATTTTCATCTTACATCCATTATTAATTTTATTCCCCAAGAATTATCCCTAATTCATCTTAGTAGTCATATCTTTTTGGATCTTCTCCCTTCTTTATTCCATCACTTTAGTACCTTGTTCCTTGAGGGCTAGTTCTTATTGTGTGTTACCACATCTCTTCATAATAAATATTTTCACCTTTTATAGTTTAAAATAATCTAAAATTTTCACTTCTCCTCAACTTTTTTAATGTTAATTTATTCTTTGACCTATGATCATCATCCTTAAGCAACAAAAAATGAGCTTCCTAGAATGGAACCAAATGTTGATAGAAAAAACTTGATTAGAGTCAAAGGTTTAATATTATATTATATGTAATAAACCTTAGTGTGATGCAATAAAAAAGGGAGAACTTAGATTTATGATAAGCATAAACCAAATTATAATAAATTATATATCCATATATATACACCCATAAAATCATATATTAATATAATTTAATGGATTATACATGGCTTATAATTTATTTCTCATGCTTTAATCTCACTTATCATATTCTTTATTATCACATATATTTAATTCATACCATTACACATGATTCCAAATTCATATCTCCCACTTTCCCCTTCCTTGTGTAGTCTCTCAATTCCTTTTCATAATCACTTTCCTTCATATCCCTTCATAACAACACTTAACTATCTTATTCTCACTAATTTACCTTTTCATCTATAATATTTTACACTTTTATAACTTATTTATGAGTATTAGAGTTTTAAGGCTATTTAAATGGTATATGATGGATGTATGGGTCTATATGTAACACCCCTGCCAAGAACTCTAAAGGATAAAACCTAAACAATTGAAAATGGAATTTTTTTTTAAAGAGAATTGTTGCAAGATTGAAACTGAACATAAACTAAATTTCTATCCTACGTCCTCTAGGGTGCACAACTGCATTACTTATTACCCATTATCCAAATTTACAAAACCATATAACTTAGTAATATAAAAATTCTAATCATCATTAAGCATCACATTTACTCATCACATATGATCAAATGATCCATGAGATACAACCATACTATGAACATAAAAGAATACAAGATTACATTCATTTCATTTAACATGTACAATATCACTGAATACATAATTCTTCACATGTTGAGATACATCAGTTTCTTCTTTACAATTACAATTTGTACAATAACACTTCCTCGTTTCATGTGAGGAGTAATCTACAACATGATACATAATATATAATAAAGATTTAGTACAAATACAAGTACAATGACCATAATCCCAAGAGTAGAAGCAGTGTAGAAGTCAATGGATCAAGTGGAGTTGCCACAACACATACAAAGAAGGGAACCCAATGGAGAATGTAAGAAGTTCCACCCAACCATGTGAACCTAAAGGTTCACCCCCCATGCTAGGTGGTAACAATGAGCCCCACCACAACTGATAGACAAGAATAGGACATCACAAGACTGACATGACTCACATGAGTAAGTAGAACAATAACAAATGATAGACTATACATCCAAAGGCACATAAATAACCAAGGTATAATAGAAGATAAATGAATACATGGTTGTTGTAGGGGAAGTGTCATCACATAATTGGTCATAGGTTATCTAGGTAGATCTTCCTAGGCCTCAATCCCCATCCTAGGTTATCCTGGTAGCCTCTACCGATCTCTGGCCCCCAATGCCAACTTATGCAGAATCAACTTACCTCAAGTGGAGACAAGGTAGTTGATTTTCCATTCTAGGACTTCTCATCTCACCTCAAGCCTATACAAACACTTGAGACTGAATGAGGTATTATCTTATCATGTTTAATATTATAACTACCCAACCCACTAGTTGATTTTATGTTATCACTTGCTTACAAAACTTCCACATGGGTTATCCAAGTGCCCCTTTGTGCACCGGTCCCCATTGGAAGTCACTTCCCTACTGACCACTAAAAACTAATGAAACAAAAAAAAAAGCCACATGTATGACTCAAAATTCAAAGAAAAACTCATGGCAAGGCACAAACCCATCTCGCTCTCGAGTTCCCCAAACACCAAACACAGGTGTACACATGGTACAAGTCTAAAAATCAACAAAGACACAATCAATTTTTTTTTCCCAATGTTTCCATTCAAAAACAATCTCCCTAGACTCTGGAAGACTCTAAGATTTGTTTCTCAAATAATTACACTTAAATCAACTCCAAATGCATATTTCAACTAACAATCAACTCATAACAGTACATGGGAAACTAAAATGCACTACAAAGTATCCACGTAATAACTATCACATAGTTATCAAAATCCAAGATGTTTCCTCCAATCAATCAATTTCTCTTCCAATGTGTATCCGTTACAGTTAAACATCATTGGGGACAAAAAAAATCACAACACTCATGTCTATATAAATGCATACCCACATATATATATACACACATATATTTATATATATATGTTTATATATTTCTATATAAATATATATATATATGTATGTATATAAGTTTATATAAGTATATTTAAATGTCCAATAATTTAAGACTTATTAAGTATACATCCATTAAAAAATCACTTAAACTAACACATTAAAACATATTTTAGATTCCCAAATCATAGGTATAACACTATTCATCATACATAAACCATTCAACCAAAAGCATGGCGTCGATTCTACTCTATGCTGTGAACTCAATCCTCACATTAACACATGTTTAGACTACTAATTATTATAACTCCATTCAATATGAGAAGACTACAACATTCACTTTCTATGTTCCAGTAATTAAGCCTATGCATGATGATTTCCTCGACGCTTAACAAGAAGACAGAGGTTTCTGGTAGCAAATATCAATAGATGTATCAGTTACATACATGATGCATAACATAATTTCCTTATCGCTGATTATCAATAATTTCATTGACTGATTCATAGATTTTTTATTCCCTAACACACTATGGTTAACTCAAGGTGTAAGATATAAAGGAAAAAATTTCTAGGAACCAAAATCAAAGGAAAAACAACCGCATACTACAAATTTGTATGAGTAGAAGTTCAGCTTATCAGAAATCACCGACAACTTATCTGGAACTTAAAATTTTACAATTTAGGCTGAAGCCATTCCCATATCCCAATCTAACTGAAGGCGAAATGATTTGGTAGTTTGCGCTCTACGGTTAAGACCGAATTTACAAATAAAAAGTAAATGTTACACAATAAAGGATCACCAACAACTGACTCACATTAAGAAGGTACATATAAGCCTTTAACTCTAACATAACCCTCAGCTCCATCTATAAGGCATTTATGTAGAGTGTTGTTATATTTTAGTTCGATATTATTGGAATCAATCGACCAACTCTTAGGAAAGGGTTCAAGAGCATCAAGTTAAGTGTATTAAATAATAAAAACAACAGTCGATGCAAATATGGGTATCGATACCAGGTGGTTAATTACAATGTGTAGGAATTTTCAAGTAAACAAGATTATGATTTAGGTGACTAAAAAAATGTCCCTATGGCACGACGACTGGGAGCCGTACCTTCGAATTAACTGATAGAGAAGAAAGATACAGTGATTAGCAACTTACGATCAATATTAGGATAAAGCTATAGGAGACAATTTTTCAGATTCAATTTGAATCTCCCACCAAAGTTTAATTTTAAAAAAAGATCACCAAATAACAAAGTCGATAATAGATTTATAACATGTAATAATTTCCATAGCCTTAGCGAGTAAATTAAATTAATCAGACATATCGAAATCTAAAGGTTGAAGGGAAAGCTTATTTCATAGGTATCCATCAGAGAATTGATTGTTGACCAACAAGCTAAAAAAAAAACAAGGTTGTGGCTTAAGAATTGTTTACCAAATAGATAGAAGTTAAAGATACAGGGGTGGCGCTGGTAATAAAGTTCAATCTAATTCATACACCTAACCCCACTCTATTTCAAACATGTATTCCTATACAAAAGATTCTAAGAAGAAAGAATGTAGTTTTGGTAAAATGATGCCTTGAAAGATTCGTATCGAATGATCCAAATTCATGAGGGATCCCAGTTACATCTTGACCAAGGTCGCCTAATGGTTGGGTAACAGTGGAATGAAAAGGAACTGGAAGATTTATAAGTACAATATTCCTTAATAATAATTATTCTACACAACATTTCTACTATAGGGAAAACAACATTCAGAGGAACAAATCTAGATACAACATTTCTTCAAATTTTCTTTTAATACACAATCTAATTATCAAGAATCAATGAGTTCCTACAAGAATAGAGAACAATGGAGTTAAATGGTGGAAGTTGGAGAAATTTGCACAACTAAACTGGATTGTGAAGGCCAGTTTCAAACTCCAAACCATAGCCACAACTCTTTTCAAGTATCCACACAAAAATTTGCAGCTTCAAACTTATAGAACAACTTTTCTAGAAAACCCCCTTTCCAGATTAATTTTCTTCAAGATCCAGAGATAACCAATTCAAAAAACTCTGTGAATGCAATAATTTTCCCTCATAAAATAAACCAACTGCCCCTCTGCAGTTAACACCACTACCTTAATTAATATTCTCCACTCCCATAACTACATCCTCACCCAATAAAAATTATTTTATTTAATTTATCTTTTGCTTAACTTTTAACCTTTCACAAATTTTCATACAAAGGTCAAATAAACCACCCACTAGTTTATAATTTATTATTTTAATTTTCTTTCATGAAGTTTATCTACACAAACATAATATATATATATATACATTTATTTTTATATATATATATACATATATATATAATTTTAAATAACTATTTTGAACAATAAATCTTAATTTACTAATATTATATACTACATTTGTTTTAATTTTATTCTTTAATTTAATTAGACTTTTATCTTCTCTAATCAAGTCTACAACTTGATAATTACATTTAAATGAAAAAAAAAAAACACAAGTCCCAGCATGACCCAAAGATGAAACAGTCAAAGAACACTGACCAAAACATAACAAAGGTGAAATGATCACACGAAGGAAAAACAATACCAACAGACCTCACAGATGGGATGAAACATCAAGAATTCATCCTCGATGAGGATGATTGATTGATGTGGGGGACCTAGTATAACCTTTAAAACAACAAATTCATTGGGATATGGCACACTCAAACCTGATAATCAGGTGGATTCAATGCCCTATACCTGTAGCCTGGAGCAAAATGAAGGGTCAAACATGTGCATGAAGAAATAATTAGTCACACCATGATGAGGAAATCACAGAGTCGTAGGGCACTTTCCAGTGAGTGATGTGACATTGTTCCCCATCACCAACACATAACAACTGATAACAAAACATGATAACACATACATCTAACATTACTTAATATCATATCCATGATACTCAAATAAGAAATTAACTAATCTACAAACCATAACATAAATAAGAAACATTAGATATCACAATTCCATTTATATCATTAAACTAAATATTATAATGCTATCAAATCATCACCATATCTAATCATCATATTATCACAATGTTTGAATAACATCCAACAGAGTCATAGTGTCTAGCAAACAGTAACATAAAATCTAGAAAATGACATCATAAAGTCTAGATGCAAACTAAATAGCTGTCCAAATAGAGTCAAACTAAGGGGGCATCACATCCTCCCCCTAGGACTAGGCTTACTCCTGGAAGCTTGTAAACAGATACGGATAAAGCTCTCTCATCCTGGAAGCATCCTCCCAGGTAGTCGAAGACTCGTTGTTCTGATCCCATTGGACCCTAACCTGCTCTATGTCTCATCCCCTAAGTGTGAGTCTCCTGTGTTGAATTATGCCCATGGGCTCCAAAGCCAATTGCTCGTCCTCTACCTATAAGGCATTCCAATTGAAGATGTGAGATATATCAAGATAATATGGTCTAAGTACTGAGACGTGAAATACATCATGTATGCGCAAGAGACTGGGCAACAAAGCAAGATAGTATGCTTTAGGACCAATCCTCTCTAAGATCTCAAAAGGTCCAACAACACGCGGTGTGAGCTTAGAGCCTTTTACATAACGGATCAGACTCTTTCATAGTCACACATGCAGGAATACCTGGTCTCCAAATGAAAACTGATGATCTACTCTGTGAGCATCAACATATTTATTTTGTCTATCCTGGGCTACTATCAAATGCTCCCTAATGCGAACCACTTGTTGCTCCATCTCTTGAAGCATCTTTGGACCCAACAGAACCCTATCCTCCAAATGGTCCCAACTTAATGGGGTCTGACACAGACGGCAATATAACGCCTGGAAGGGAGGCATGCTAATAGAATTGTGATAGTTGTTATTGTATGCAAATTCTACCAGATATAGGTAGTCCTCCCATCGTATCTTTTGATCCATGATTTACATTCGAAGCATATCCTCAAGGATCTGATTGACCCTCTCGGTCTTCCCATCAGTCTCCAGATGATATGTTGAGTTGAAGTTCAACTGAGTCCCCAAAGCATGCTGTAGGGATGTCCAAAGAGCTGAAGTAAACATAGGATCTTTGTCCAAAATAATCCAACAAGGAATACCATGTAATCTAACAATGTCCTCCATGAAAACTCTAGCAGCTGAGGAAGCATTGTAAGAGGAGAAAATAGGAGAGAAGTGTACCACCTTCATCAACCTTTCCATAATGACCATAATGGCATCATGTCAATGTGAAGAAACGGGAAACCTAACAATAAAATCTAATGAGATAATGTTCCATTTCCACTCTAAAACCAAATGAGGCTACAAAATTCCTACAAGATGCCGATGTTTTTCCTTCACTCTCTGACACTCCAGACACCTCGACACAAAATCAACAATATCTCTCCTCATACTATCCCAAAAGTACAACTATCGAAGATCAACGTGCATCTTTTTGACACCAGGATGAGCTGAATACAGTGCCCAGTGTGCCTCAGACATGATAAAAGTGTGAAGATCTCCAATGGATGGTACATAAATTCAACCCAAATTCCTCAAAAGGCCATCTAATTAAAGGGAATATCCTACAAATCTACGCTCCAAATCTCTACCTGAATCCACCTCAGTCCTCACCTCCTGATACCAACCATTTGAGGGAAGTGCTGAAAGTATCTGACTCCTCAAATCCACACCAAGAGTCACTGCCGATAACTCATGTCTTTGTCTATTGAGTGCATCTACAACCATATTCTCCTTTCCCTAGATGAATTTCACCTAAAAATTGTATTCACATAGGAACTCCATCCATTGTATTTGCCTGGAATTCAAATTAGACTGTGTAAAGATGTACTGTAAACTACGGTGATCAGTGTGTAGCTCAAATTTGTTCCCCAAAAGGAAGTGCCTCCATCTTTTCAAGGCATGTACTACAACAACCAACTCTAGATCATGAGTAGGGTAATTCAACTTGTGATCCTTGAGTTTGCGAGACTCATAGGCAATCACGCGACCTTCCTACATCAACACAACTCCTAAACCCTCCAAGGAAGCATCTGTACAAACTACAAAATTCCCAGAAGGATCAGGAATAACTAAAATAGGAGCACTAGTCAATCTCTCCTTAAGAGTCTAAAAAGATTCCTTGCACTGCTCTGACCAAACAAATTTCTTCCCTTTCCTCTGAAGAGAAGTAATGGGGTGTGCTATCCTCAAAAACCCCTGAACAAACTGTTGGTAGTAACCTGCTAACCCCATGAAACTACTAACCTCTACCACATTAGTAGGCCTAGGCTAGTCCATGATAGCTTGGATCTTTTTAGGATCCACGACAATGCCCTCACCAGAAATAACATTTCCTAGATATTTCACCTCTATCTTGAAGAATTCACACTTTGAAAAATTAGCATACAACTGATTCTCCCTCAAACACTATAGCACCTATCTCAAGTGATCCTCATGCTCCTCCGTAGTCCTAGAATAGATCAATATATCATCTAGAAACACCAAGATGAACCAGTCTAGGTAGGTGCAAAACACACCATTCATCAAACTCATGAATATCAAGGGCGTATTTGTTAACTCAAATGACACCACTGTCAACTCGTAGTGTCCATATCAATTACGAAATGCGGTCTTATGTATATCTTTCTCGAAGATGCACAACTGGTGATAACTTGATTTAAGATCAATCTTCGAGAATACCCTAGAACCCTTCATTTGATAAAATAGGTCATCGATTGTTGGCAATGGATATTTATTCCTTATTGTCACCTTATTCAACTATCTGTAATCTATGTACAATTGAAGGGACCCATCCTTCTTCTTCACAAAAATCATTGGTGCTCCCCAAGGAGAGACACTAGGATGAATAAATCCCTTCACTAACAACTCCTCAAGCTATAATCGAATCTCCTTAATCTCCTAAGTGGTCATCCAGTAAGGAGCTTTTGAAATGGGCTCAGCTCTAGGTACAAGATCAATCTTAAAGTCAATCTCACACTTAGGTGGCATTCCTAGAATCTCGCTAGGAAAAACATCAACATACTATCTAAGAATGGGATGACTATCAAGTGACACCTCCTCCTGACTCTCTCCTGACTCCAAATAATTGACTATCACTGCAAATAATTGACATCCCTACTGCATACACCTCCTCAACTGCATAGCTAAATCATCCTTAAGAAAATAGGTCTCTGAATCCCAACTACCTCAACCTCACTGTCAAAATCATCAACACACTTCACTGACTTGCGACGACAATCTATGACTGCTCTATGAGCCTCTAACCAATCCATGCCCAATACAACATCATAGGACCCAAGAGGAATGATACAAAGATCAGTTGTGGTTTGAAGAGATCCAATCCTCAACCTACAACCATAGAAAAGAGACTCAACTGCGACCTTAGCACCAAAAGCTAACTCAACCTACCACCTATCATCCTAATTTGTTGCCACCAATCCACATCGCGCTACTACAAAAGTAGAAATAAAGGAGTCTGAAGCACCTAAATCAAAGAGAACATAAAATCTACTACTCTGGAACACACTTGATGTATCAACTACGATGCCTTGCTGCTCAGCCTAGCGGTTGTCAATTGCATCAAAAAATCTATGTGATCTACCTACATCCCCTATGGTCAACTCTGAAGCCGCTAGTCTCTGAGTAAATCTAGAGGTTCCCTTCTGAGGAAAATGACAATGAATATGACCCTACTATCCACATGAGAAGTACCATGTACCTCTTCCAAAACCTCTACCACCTGGAGGTGCACTAGACTACTGAGCACTGCCCCTATTGACTATAGACTATGAACTCTGGGTTGGCTAATTAGAGCAATAACACTTAATTCACCTCCAGTTCTTGTCTCTCCTAGACTAAGACCTATCATCCTGACGAGATCAAGAGTTCTTATGTTTTGACTATGAGGGTTGTTGTTACTACTGTTGGCCACCCTTAGAGGGTTCCTGCTAACTCCTAGATGGACTTGCTGACTATGTTTGACCACCACGATAACTGAACCCTATCGGAGATGCACTCCCAATTTGAACCCATATCTATCCACCTAAATCCATAACTAGATTCTCATCAACAATCCGAGCCTTTTCTATAGCTACCTCCATGGTTTTTGGCTCAAATACCTAAACTCCACCACTGATGCAGGCATTTAAGCCCCTGATAAAGTGTTGTACTAACATGCCCTTATCATCTCCAATGCCAGTGTACTGCTTAAGTTCATAGAGTTTTTTCTCATACTATTCTACTAACATTTCCAACTGTCTTAGCTCATGAAATTTATCTGCTTGACATTGTCGACAATGATCAAACAAGAATCAGGCTGTGAATCACTCAAGGAACATCTCCCATGACATTGAGTCTATTTTCAAATGAAGCTTTTTCTCCTCAAGATGCCACCACGTGGAAGCAAACCCTCAAAGATGCATAATGACACATTTGGCCTTGGTATTACTACCATATGGGTGCATAGAAAAACATTGGTTCAAACCGATTAACCAAGTCTTAGCCTCTAAACCACTACCTATCCCATCAAATGTCAGAGGATGTGCTCAAAGAAGTTCCCTCATATGACTAGCTAAAATGGAATCCTGCCTTAGACCAAGCTAGGCAAGAACCTCCTCTAGTAATTGGCATAACTATGCGCCCTCCATCCCTGGCTGACCCAAATTCTATCCTACACCTCCTTGATTGATCTATGAACCCTGATGATCCTCCCGATTTGACTCATGAGAAATCTATGGAGGTGAATCCTAGCAATTGGCCCCACAAAAACCACCACGACCTCTGCCTCGCCCTCAACCTCTACCTCATCTCCTAGGCATGATCCTACACAACAACCACAAGGTAAAGTTTAGGGTATTAGATGAGGTCAACATGGGAAAATTTAAACTTTAAACTACACATCTAAGACAACTTAATGGAATTATTTATATACCTAGAGCACCCAATGTTTAAACCTAGGCTCTGATACCATGTGTAATGCCCCCACCGAGAACCCTAGAGGACAAAACCTAAACAATTGAAAATGGAAATTTTTTTCTTTTAAAAGAAAATTGTTGCAAGATTGAAACTAAACATAAACTAAATTTCTATCCTACGTCCTCTAGGGTACATGACTGCATTACTTATTGCCCATTATCCAAATTTATAGAATCATATAACTTAGTAATAACAAAATTCTAATCATTATTAAGCATCACATTTACTCATCACATATGACCAAATGATCCATGAGATACAACCATACTATGAACATAAAATAATATCATATTACATTCATTTCATTTAACATGTACAATATCATTGAATACATAATTCTTCACATGTTGAGATACATCAGTTCTTGCTTTACAATTCCAATTTGTACATTAACACTTCCTCATTTCATGTGAGGAGTACTCTACAACATGATACATGATATATAATAAAGATATAGTACAAATACAAGTACAATGATCATAATCCCAAGAGTAGAAGTAGTGCAGAAGTCAATAGATCAAGTGGAGTCACCATAATACGCACAAAGAAGGGAACCCAATGGATAACGTAACATTTTCCACCCAACCATGTGAACCCAAAGGTTCACCCCTTGTGCTAGGAGGTAACAATGGGCCTCGCCATAAATGATAGACAAGGATAGGGCATCACAAGACTGACATGACTCACATGAGTAAGCAAAAAAATAACAAATGATAGAGGCTATACATCTAGAGGCACATAAATAAAAAAGGTATAACAAAAGATAAAAAAATACATGGTTGTTGTAGGGGAAGTGTCATCACATAATTGGAAATAGCTTATCCAGGTAGATCTTCCTCGGCCTCGGCCCCCATCCTGGGTGACGCGACCATGATAGGAGGGTCCTCAAGGAGAACTATCCAGACCATGCAACAAGAGTAACATAATGAAAGCAACACAGAATATGTAGGAAAATGTAGATAAAAATATGTTCATTAACATAAATCTCAGTTACATGTGGCTAGAAACATCCAAGTTTGCAGATTCGGCTCACGAGCTTCATATAACATGTTCAATATTACAACATTCCAATATGATCCTATATGTGGGCTGAACTCTTACAATTCAAATCAATCTTAATCTACTCGATCAACTAATAACTCCACTACCCTATTCTAATGATTGATTACAAGCTTTATACTATATCTACAATTCTTGAAAGATCCACGTCGGCCAAAGATCATTACATTAACCAAGGAAAGGAAATGTAACATGCACATGAATAGGTCGGCCTCGAATTTGAATTACTCTATCAATAGGTGCATATAATGAAGTGTGGACCTATAAGGAAGGTCGGGGACACTCCACATAAAACTTAGAATCACACCATTGAGATCCACAAGTCACGAGGATGATCCATGGATGATCAAATTAACTGATTGGCTTGAAAACTATTTCGATGTCGGTTCAAGAAACTGCCATGAAATTCTAGAAGCAATAACTTGTTGGAGAAAGATCCAATCACACCCAAATATTGGAATAAGGAAAATGAATATGCCCATGATGTACAAAAATATCCATGGGGTTTGGTGAGCAATGATGACGATTCCACCAATATGAATTGAGCAAGAAACAAAACAAGAATAAAACTGAAAGAAGATATTTTTTGGTTGATGCAAGATTGCCAAGAACCAAGGATGCTCTTGCATCAGACATCCGAGGTTAATGAAAAGTGAGTCCCTCACTTTGCTGGGGCTAAAGGAAAACCAAGACGATCTACCTTAGCCTAAGAAATCCAAGAAGAATCCTCAACTGGTTTGTCTTTCCATTTCACAAGATATTCTTTGTATTGTCTTCCATGAGTCTTCCTCCCATCTCTGGTATCCAAAATATCTTCAATCTCATCTGACGGTTGCTTAGGAAACTATTTTTCCAATCTTACTTCACTTTCTTCCCTAAATTCTTCCTCATGGTACTGGTGTAGGTCTGCAATGTTGAATATAGGTGATATACCTATGCCATCTGGTAACTCTACCTCATATGCATTTCCTGAATCAAATTTCCTCAAAATCCTACAAGGTCCAAACTTCCTCATCTTCAGCTTACTGTATGTTCCAACTAGAAATATCTCCTTTCTCAAATACACCATCACCTCATCTCCAACTTCGAACTCCTTATATCTTCTCTTCTCATCTGCTCTCTCCTTATACTTCTTGTTCATATCTTCTAACTATTGTTTCACTTGAGTATGCACTTTCTTCATATGTTCTATAAATTCCTCTGCTTCTACACTCTGTTTACCTTCCATACTGATATCTCTCAATTCTGATATACCTCTAGGATGAAATCTAGTAATAATCTCAAAAGGTGTCTTTCCTGTACTCCTATTTACTAAACTATTGTAAGAAAATTCTACTTGTGCAAGGACTAAATCCCAACTTTCGGTTTTCTCTCCAACCAAACACCTCAAAAAATTATCTAAACTCCTGTTCACTACCTCTGTCTATCCATCTGTCTGTGGGTGAAATGTAGAACTAAACTTCAAGTTTGTCTTCAACTTCTTCCAAAGTATTCTCCAAAAGTAATCAACAAATTTTGTATCCCTGTCTAAAACTATACTCTTAGGTAATCCATGCAATCTCACCACTTCTCTAAAAAACAAGTCTGCTACATGTACTGCATCTATTGTCTTCGTACAAGGTATGAAATGTGCCATTTTAGAAAAATGATCAACCACCACAAATACTGAATCATTACCTCTTTGTGTCTTTTGAAAACCAAGTATGAAATCCATGCTGATATCCTCCTATGGTCTCTCCATAACTATCAAAGGCATATACAACCCATCATTCTGACTACTCCCTTTTGTAACTTGACAAACTCTGCAACTTTGCACCAATTTCCTAACATCCTTATGAATTTGTGGCCAAAATAAATTCTCACTTACCAATGCTACTATCTTATCAATTCCAAAGTGTCCTGACATTCCTCCACTATGCTTCTCCTTCACCAAGTTATCCCTCATTGAACTCTGGGCTATACACAACTGATTTCCTCTGAACAACATATCCTCTTGAATTAAATAATCCAACCACTGACTTCTATCCTCCGAAACTGGTTCTTTGCAAGCTCTCTAAGGTTTTGCAAAATCTGGGTCTTATACAAGTTTTTCAATTCATCAAAGCCTAATACTTCCACTATCATCTCTGTCAGTAAATTCCTTCTCCTACTCAATGCATCAGAAAATATATTTGACTTTCCACTCCTATGATTCAAAACAAAAGTATAACTCTACAAGAACTTAACCCATCTCATGTGTCTCTGATTCAACTTACCTTGACTATTCAAGTATTGCAATGCTTGATGATCAGTAAACAACACAAACTCCTTAGGAAACAAATAATGTCTCCACTTCTTCAAGGCTTGGACTATGGAATAGAATTCTTGATCATACACTAAATATCTTCTCCTAGCATCATTCAATTTCTCAGCAAAGTAAGCTATTGGTCTCCCTTCTTGACTCAACATTGCTCCAATTGCACTTCCACTTGCATCACAGTCTACTGGAAATACCTTATTGAAATCTAGTAAATCCAACACATGCTTCTCAGTCACCTTCTGCTTCAACAACTCAAAACTTCGATCTACTCTAGACATCCTTCTAAAATCCTTCCTATCTCCTCTCATTGTTTCTGTCATAGGGCTGCAAATTGAATTGAAATTCCTAATAAACTTTCGGTAGAAACTAGCTAATCCATGAAATGATCTCACCTCTCTAATGCTATCTAGTGTAGGCCACTCAACAATTTCTCTTACCTTCTGAGGATCCATCTTCAATCCATCCACAAATATCACAAATCCCAAATATACCAATTCTTCCCTCATGAAACTACACTTCTTAATGTTTATCAGCAACTGCTCTTCTCTCAACCTCTGCAAAACTTGTCTGATATGCAACAAATGTTCTTCCATACTCTTACTGAAAATAAAGATGTCATTCAAATACACAATCACAAACTTATTCAAGAATTTATTCAATACCTCATTCATCACCCTCATGAAAGTACTCGGTGCATTTTTCAATCCAAAAGGAATCACCAACCACTCGTACAATCCTTCATTTGTCTTGAATGTTGTTTTCCACTCACCTCCTTCTCTGATTCAGATATGATGATATCCACTCTTCAAGTCTATCTTGGTAAAATATTTAGCTCCACTCAAGCAATCCATAATGTCATCCATTCGGGGATAAAAAATCTATACATCACTATGATCTTGTTTATGGATCTAGAATCTGTACACATTCTCCATTCTCCATCCTTCTTAGGTGCAAGCACAACAAGTACTGCACATGGACTTAAGCTTTCTCTGATCAAACCCTTTCTCAAAAATTCTTGCACTTGTCTATTCAACTCTTCATTCTCTGTCAGTGTCATTCGGTGTGCTACTTTATTAGGAAAAATAGCTCCAGGAATTAGATCCATGGAAATTTAATACTCCTCACAGGTGTTAGTCCATCAGGTACATTATCTGAAATGATCTCCTCATACTTTTTTAGAAATTCCTTTATCTCTTTCAGTTGTTGTTCTTCATGCTTCAAATCTCTAGTCTTCTTAGGCACCAAGGCATATCATATGTTCTCATGTCTCAAACCATCCAGAAATCTCCTTCCATCAACCAAACAAACTCTAGTACTCGTACAAACCTCAACGGTAGGGACATCTTCCAAATGCAACAAAATATGCTTCATCCCATTAACAACAATAGTATATATATTCTTCTTTCCATCATGAATAGCCTATCTATCATACTGCCAAGGCCTTCCCAACAAAACATGTACATCCATAGGCATAGTATCACACAAAACTTCATCATGATAATTTCCTATCTTCAATTTCACCAAACGTTGTTCACTTACCAGTATCTTATGCTCATCCTGAATCCAAGCTATCTAATAGGGATTTGGGTGTTTCAACCTTTCAAACTCCAATTTAGTCACCATTTCTTCAGAAACCAGGTTCTCAGAACTTCCACTATCAACAATCACTTTGCAACATTTACTAGCTACCTTGCATCTAGTCCGAAACAAATTCTTTCTTTGCAATGGTTATTTTTCCACCTCACTTTGTAACAATACCCTTCTATTCACCAACACTTCTCCATCTTCTGGTTTATTATATGATCTGACATGATCTTCCTCAGTAAAGGCTATTCTCCTATTGTTCTCTGTCTTTCTGCTTGTTTCCCCTTGATTACATTCAAATGCTTTATGTCCTTCTCCACCACACTTAAAGCAAGTTCCCCTGAATACCCTTTTCTCCTTATCATCCTTTCTATAACCTTCATTCTGGTAACCACCATATCCTCCTCTTCTGTAAGAGTTTCCTACACATTTATGATATGAATTATCATTCTTATTGACCTCCTTATCCTTATTTTGATCTGCAAAAGAGCCTCTTCCTCCTCCAACAAAATTTCTTCCTCTCTGAAATCTTCCACCTCTTCCTCTCTATCTCTGCTTATGTCTTTTATTCAAATTCTCTTCTACCTTTAGGGCACACTGTTATGCCTCTTCCACACTCTACAACTTAATCAAACTGATCTCATCCTATATAGATGACCTCAAACCATTCACATACCTAGCTACTTACTCAATCTCATCCTTTGAATGTCCAGATCTATTATTCAACTTATAGAACTCCTCACTATACTCTGTCACACTTGAATCTTTCTGCTTCAGATTTGGCAACTTTCATAACAAACTGATTTGATAGTCTATAGGCATGAACTTTTTCTTCCACTTATTCACCATCTGATCCCATGATTTTATCTTCTCTTTTCCTCTTCTTTGCTTATCTATCTGCGAATGTTCCCACCAAAGGGATGCATGTCCTCTCAACTTTGTACAAGCAAACTTTACCTTCTTGTCTTCAGTGGTACCTTCAAATTCAAAATACTTTTCCATATCTGCAATCCAATCAAGCAATTCTTTTGAATCCAACTTACCATTATAATTCAGTGGATTGAAATGTGGTTTTGTATTCACTCTAGTTAGGGCCCTTATGAACCTCTCTTCTCCCTGATCAAGACTAGGTTTTTCTTCTCTTCCTCTTTCCTCCTGTACTTCTACCTCTTCATCACTCACATCATCAACTGGTCGAACTCTTCTCTGGGCCGTTTCAACTGCATCTAATCTGGCAGCAATTCCTCTCAACATCTCCATTAAAGTAGGGCCTGCATTTCCATGCACTCCATTTCCTCTACCATTTCTTCTTCTTGCCATCTTTACACAAGCCCTTTGCAGTTGCAGGTCAAATCCTCAATTTTCCACCCTACAACAAATCTTCAATAGGACTTTGTAAACTCTGATGATTTTGCAAGGAATGAACCTCGCTCTGATACCAATCTGACACAACCACAATAGGAGGGTCCTCAAGGAGAACTATTCAGACTGTGCAACAAGAGTAACACAACAAAAGCAACATAGAATATGGAGGAAAATGCAGATGCAAATATGTTCATTAATAGAAGTCTTAGTTACATTCAGTTGACAACATCTGGGTTTATAGATTCGGCTCATGAGCCTGATATAACATGTTCAATATTACAACATTCCAATATGCTCCTATATGCGAGTTGAACTCTTACAATTCAAATCAATCTTAATCTACTTAATCAATTAATAACTCCACTTCCCTATTCTAATGATTGATTACAAGATTTATACTATATCCACTATTCTAGAAACATCCACGTCGGCCAAAGATCATTACATTAACCAAGGAAAGGAAATGTAACGTGCACATGAATAGGTTGGCCTCAAATTTGAATTACTCTATCAATAGGTGCATAGAATGAAGTGTGGACCTATAAGGAAGGTCGAGGACACTCCATGGAACACTTAGAACCACACTGTCGAGATCCACAAGTCATAGGGACGATCCATGAATGATCAAATTAACTGATTGGCTTGAAAACTATTCCGGTGCTGGTTCAAGAAACTGCTATGAAATTCTAGAAGTGATAACTTGTCAGAGAAAGATCCAATCACACCCAAATCTTGGAATAAGGAAAATGAACATGCCCACGATGTACATAAAGATTTGTGGGATCTGGTGAGAAAAGATGATGATTCCACCAATATGAACTGACCAAGAACAAAAAAAAAGAACAAAACTAAAATAAAATATTTTTTGGTTGATGCAAGATTGCCGAGAACCAAGGATGTTCCTGCATCACTAGGTTATCCTGGTAGCCTCTATCGATCTCTAGCACCTCATGCCAACTTATGTCGAATTAACTTACGTCTCGTGGAGACGACGTAGTTGATTTTCCATTCCAGGCCTTCCCGTCTCACCTCAAGCCTATACGAGTGCTTGAGACTGAACGAGGTATTATCTTATCATGTTTAACATTATAACTACCCAACCCCCTAGCTGCTTTTATGTTATCACTTGCTTACAAAACTTCCACATGGGTTATCCAGACACCCCTTTGTGTGTCAACTCCCATTGGAAGCCACTTCCCTACTGACCACTGAAAACCAATGAAATAGAAAACAAAGCCACATGTATGAATCAAAATTCAAAGAAAAACTCATGGTGAGGCACAAACCCATCCCGCTCTTGAGTTCCCCAAACACCAGACACATAGGTGCACACATGGTATAAGTCTAAAAATCAACAAAGACATAATCAAACAAAATTTCCCAACGTTCCCATAAAAAACAACCTCCCTAGCCTCTAGAAGACTCTAATATTCATTTCTCAAAGAATTACATTGAAATCAACCCCAAACAAATATTTTAACTAACAATCAACTCATAAGAGTACATGGGAAACTAAAATGCATTACAAAGTATCCACATAATAACTATCACATAGTTATCAAAATCCAAGATGTTTCCTCCAATCCATCAATTTCTCCTCCAATGTGTATCCATTAGAGTTAAACATCATTGGGGACATCAAAACTCACAACACTCATGTCTATATAAATGCATACCCACATATATATATATATATATATATATATATACTTGTGTTTATATATTTCTATATAAATATAAATATATATATAGATATATATATACATATGTATATAAGTTTATATAAGTACATTTAAATGTCCAATAATTTTAGACTTATTAAGTATACATTTGTTAGAAATTCACTTAAACTTACACATTAAAACATATTTCCAATTCCCAAATCACAATTATAACACTATTCATCGTACATAAACCATTCGGCGAAAAGCATGGTGTTGATTCTACTCTATGCTGTGAACTTAGTCCTCACATTAACACATGTTTAGACTACTAATTATTATAACTCCATTCAAGGAAAGTAGACTACAACATTTAGTTTCTTTGGTCTAGTAATTAAGCCCATTCATGATGATTTCCTCAACGCTTAACAGGAAGACAGAGGTTTTTTGTAGCAAATATCAATAGATGTATCAATTACATACAGGACGCATAACATAATTTCCTTCCAGCTGATTATCAATAATTTAATTGGCTGATTCACAGATTTTTTCTTCCCTAACACACTACTGTTAACTCAAGATGTAAGATATAAAGGAAAGAGTTTCTAGGTGCTAAAATCAAAGGAAAAACAACCGCGTACTGCAAATTTGTATGAGTTGAAGTTCAGCTTATCAGAAATCACCGACAACTTATCTAGAACTTAAAATTTTACAATATAGGCCAAAGTCATTCCCATATCCCAATCTAACTGAAGACGAAATGATTTGGTAGTTTTCACCCTACGATTAAGACGAATTTACAAATAAAGAGTAAATGTTACACAATAAAGGATCACCAATAGTCGACTTGCATTAAGAAGGTACATATAAGCCTATAACTCTAACTTAACCCTTGGCTCCATCTATAAGGCATTTATGTAGAGTCTTGTTATCTTTTAGTTCAATATTATTGGAATTAATTGGCCAACTCTCAGGCAAGGGTTTGAGAGGATCAAGTTAAGTGTATTGAATAAAAAAACAACAGTCGATGCAAATATGGGTATCGATACCAAGTGGTTTATTTGCAATGTGCAAGAATTTTCAACTAAACAAGATTATGATTCAGGTGACCAAAAATAATGTCCCTATGGTAGGATGACTAGGAGCCTTACCTTTGACTTAACTAACAGAGAAGAAATATTCGGCGATTATCAGCTTATGATCAATATTAGGATAAAGCTATAGGAGTCAATTCTTTAGATTCAATTTGAATCTCCCACCAAACTTTAATTTAAAAAAAAGATCACCGAATAATAGAGGTGAAAATAGATTTATAACATGTAATAGTTTCCACAGCCTTAACGAGTAAATTAAAGCAATCAGACATATCAAAATATAAAGGTTGAAGGGAAAGCTTATTTCATAGGTATCTATCAGAGAATTGATTGGTGACCAACAAGCTAAAAGAAAGACAAGGCCATGGCTTAAGAATTTTTTACCAAATAGATATAAGTTAAAGATACAGGGGTGGCACTGGTAATAAAGTTCAATCTAATTCACATGCCTAACCCCACTCTATTTCAAACATGTATTCCTATACAAAAGATTTTGAGAAGAAAGAATGTAGTTTTGGGAAAATGATGCCTTGAAAGATTCGCATCGAATGATAAAAATTCATAAGGGATCCTAGTTACATCTTGACCAAGGCCGCCTAGTGGTTGGGTAACACTGGAATGAAAAGGAACTGGTAGATTTATAGCTCAACATATTTGTTTATGAAGTACATCATTTCTTAATAATAATTATTCCACACAACATTTTGACTATAGGGAAAACAACATTCAGAGGAACAAATCTAGAGATATAATTCCTTTAATTTTTCTTTTAATATAGAATCTAATTATCAAGAATCAATGAGTTCCTACAAGAATAGAGAACAATGGAGGTAAATGGTGGAACTTGGAGAAATTTGCATAGCTGAACTGGATTGTGAAGGCCAGTTTCAAACTCTAGATTGTAGCTACAACCCTTTTCAAGTATTCACACATAAATTTGTAGCTTCAAACTTACAGAACAAATTTTCAAGAAAACCCCGTTTGTAGATTAGTTTCCAAAAAGCCCCTAGAATATTTTCTTCAAGATCTAGAGATAACCAATTCATAAAACCCTATGAATGCAATAATTTTCCCCCATAAAATAAACCAACTTCCCCTCTATAGTTAACACCACTACCTTAATTAATATTCTCCACTCTCGTAACTGCATCCTCACCCAATAAAATTTATTTTATTTAAGTTATCTTCCACTTAACTTTTAACCTTTCACAAATTTTCATACAAAGGTCAAATAAACCACCCACTAGTTTATAATTTATTATTTTAATTTTCTTTCATGAAGTTTATCTACACAAACATAATAATAATATATATATATATATATATATATACATTTATAAATATATATATTATTATAAATAACTATTTTGAACAATAAATCTTAATTTATTAATATTATATACTATATTTTTTTAATTTTATTCTTTAATTTAATTAGACTTTCATCTTCTCTAACCAATTCTACAACTTGTCAATTACATTTAAATGAAATAATCAACAAAACACAAGTACCAACATAACCTAAAGATGAAACAATCAAACAAACCGACCAAAACATTACAAAGGTAAAATGATCACACGAAGGTGAAACAATACCAACAGACCTCACAAAAGAGACGAAACATTGGGAATTCGTCCTCAACAAGGATGATGGCTCGATGTGGGGGACCTAGTGTTACCTCTGAAACAACTCCATTGGGCTCTGGCACGCTCAAACCTGATAATCTAGTGGAGTCGATGCCCTGTACCGACAACCTTGAGCAAAACAAAGGGTTGAACATGTGCATGAAGAAATAATTAGTCACACCGTGATGAGGAAATCACAGAGGCACATGGCCCTTGCAAGCGAGTGATGCGACACTATTCCCCATCACCAACACATAACAACTAATAACAAAACATTATAACACATACATCTAATATTACATAATATCATATCCATGATACTCAAATAAGAAAATAACTGATCTGCAAACCATAGCATAAATAAGAAACATCAGATATCACAATGCCATTAATATCATTAAAATAAAAATCATAATGCTATCGAACCATCACAATATCTAATCATAATAGTATCACAATGTTTTAATAACATCCAACAGAGTCATAGTGTCCAACAAATAGTAACATAAAATCTAGCAAACAACATCATAAAGTCCAGATGCAAACTAAGTAGTTGTCCAAACAAAGTCAAACTAAGGGGGCATCACACTGTAAATGGCCCAAATTACACCTATAGTGTCTCACATCCCTTTATATCTTTCCAACACAAACCTTATCCTAAATTAACCATCCAAGCATATCCTCTAAATACCTTATTCGTCCCTCTAATCCAATTCATAACTAATCTAAATCACCCAAATCTCTCTAATCCAACACTCTATCCCAAAATAAATTCTATAACCAATCCAAAATATAAATTTCCTTTTATCCTTATATTTAATACCAATACCCTATGGATCAATGCATAAATAGATTTGTGCATTCTTGGATTAGTTCCTTTAAACTATTCTTTAGCACTTGCAAAATTTAATGCCTCTACTATTTGTTGCTTTTGAAATTTAATGCCCTCTCCCTCATCCATTCATCTAAAACCTAATATAACCTATCCCTTCTTGAATCTAAATCCAATTTCATCCTTCATCTCCATCCTTAAGTCTCATTCTTCTAATTAACAATCCAATTCTAAGCCTCCATCCTAATTTCTATCCTTCAAAATAAAAATCCAATTTTCTCAACCAACCTTTCATCCATTATCTCATTCTTCTAATATCCATCCTCAACCAAATTCAATCTCAAAATATCCTCTTCCAAACATTATCCCACAAGTCTTCCAACATTCCCATATTATATCCTCATACCACATCTTTATCAAACCTTTCCTACAATCCAAATTTATCTAAATATTAATAAATTTTCCATCCATCTCTATGGTGTATTCCAACCCTCCAAGGTTTGCTTGCACCTAACCACAAGAAGACCTTACTCTGCCTTCACCATGAACCTAGCAATCTTCTAGGCTCTGTCCTGACTTGGTTCACCAACTGAACCTTGCTACAACTCTGTTCCAAGAGTTTCCACTTTGTGCTTGAACCTTAGAGGATTCAACACCTTCATTGAAATTGTTGTCTCCTTTCCACCTAGAAGGATCTAGATGCTAACACCACCCAATTTGTTTGAACTGCTGGCAGGGGCGTTGTATACACTGATTTTATGGATTTCATATCCATTTGAAGCCAACTTGGAGGTTCTGCAGTCTTCACTCCTACCGCTTTTAAGAGTTTTCCTTTTGAAGGGGCTAATCCTTATAGCCCTTACCAGTCCCTTTTCTGCCCTTTTCTCTCAAACTTGACACACAACCTCCCCAACAAAAGACACTTTCAGACACCCTTTTCAGTGTTTTAAATCTTGCACTTGGTTTCAGGCTACTCTCTGTTCCGTACAGGTGTTTCCCATACTTTTGGAGAGGAGGGCTAATTATCCTAATATCTAGGGTTTCACTGGTTCTTGAGTCTCAATTACCTCCAAAGTATTGTGGGGAGTCTCAAACCTTTTTGAGTGTGAAGACCTCACCTCACCCCACCTGGTACTGTATGAATTATGTACAGTTATCTATTCCCCTGCCTATTCTCTTATCTTTTCTCTACCAAACTCCTAGCCGGGTAACCAAAGCTCACCTAGGGTTTGGTTTTCACAATGCTAGCTTCACTCCACATAATTCCTAAAGCTAAGTATTCACAAATTACTGGCTCCCACTCCATATTCCACCAACCTCAGGAGATTCCTGTGATCAGGGTTTATGAGGGAGCCATGGAAAGATTTGCTACTCAAAACAACTGTTATAACCCCTAAACTCTAATCTATAGACCCAAAACAATAAAACTACACTAAGTAACTTATATACAAAATGAAAATGATTCAAAACTATTCTATAAACACTGAGGCAATACAAAAATAGTGGTTAGTGTGTCTCTGATATCATTGTCTCTCAAAAACACACGGGGTTTTCCAAAAAACTCAGAAATTGCAAAACTGTCTTCTATTTCTTCACACCAAAATTTGTTTACAATGCAACAACCTCATTTCTACGAGCCACACACTAATTTTGATGCCTTTTCCACCATTCAAGGGTAGTTGCTCAACCACTTCTCCTGATTTCAAGGGATTCTTGTCACAAGATTGCATGCAATTCCTCAAATCTTGCCATGCAGCTTTACAACAACATTTTGCAACTTCCATTATGCCATGATCCCGAATCCTTGGTCCTCTAACACCTTGATTGCGAATCAAACACCTTCCTAACTGTCCATTGGCATCTTCTAACAACAAGGATATGATTAGCACACATTTACTGCCCCATATTGCAACATAGGCTGTCCAAAGCTTAAGAAAGCCAAAATTTAACAACATTAACCAACAATGATTAACTAAGATGGTTTAGTCCTAATGACTAACCCATCCACACCAACAAGACCTCTAAGATCAAAACAAACACAATGAAATCCTGATTTGGCCAAGATCAGGTACAAGCCAAAAATTTTAACACACAAGGTGGAGGTTAGCCTAGGTGCTCCTGCACCATCCTCCCCAAAATAGAGAACTTCAATCCACCCTTGGATTGAGCAAGTTAGGATCAATGCCCAACTTCTTAAACTCTGCCTCCTTAATCCATACTGCATTTGCATCAGGTTGTCCATGCCTCTTGATCAGGTGTTCCTTATACTCTTTGGTCCTAGTCTTCTTGTAGACCCTGGTATCCAAGATCTTATCAGCTTGTTTGACTGTGACAAGGGGGCAGTTTGAGTTCTCCTACATCTTGACTGACTTCCTGGAGTGTCTGATCCAAATCTTGTGGTGGTCCTTTGTAATGTACAAGGTCTGCAACATTGAAAATAGGGGACAATCCACTGTCATCTGGTAATTGCACTTTGACTGCATTGTTGCCATACTTCTCCAAGATAGGACAGGGACCTATCCTCTTCATTTGCAGCTTATGAGGAACTCCCTTCTGTAATCTAGCCTTGTTCAAATGGACCATCACTAAGTCTCCAACATTAAAGTGAACATCTTTCCTATGCTCATCCACCTTAATCTTATGCTTCATGGTATTCTCTGCCAAGGTTTTTCTGACTGTCTCATGAATTTCCTGCATTGCACAAGCAAAGTCATCTGCATAGCCACTTCCCTTGACTCCATCCTTCAATTCCCTCAGCTCATAAACACCTCTAGGGTGCAGTCCATAAAAAACTTCAAAGGGACTCTTCCCTGTTGATCTATTTACTGTGTCATTATAGGCATATTCAGCTTGCCCAATAATCTGATCCCATTGTTGACCATACTCCTTGGTCAAGCATCTTAGAAGGTTTCCA
The DNA here is from genome assembly GCA_007258455.2 of Sequoia sempervirens. Classification (NCBI taxonomy): domain Eukaryota; kingdom Viridiplantae; phylum Streptophyta; class Pinopsida; order Cupressales; family Cupressaceae; genus Sequoia; species Sequoia sempervirens. The sequence goes on along the minus strand of VDFB02000017.1, from coordinate 257,461,299 downwards.
AGTGTCCTATTCACAACTTCAGTCTGACCATCAGTTTGGGGATGGTATGTAGATCCAAAGGATAGATTGGTGCCCATTCTTTGCCAAAGAGTCTTCCAAAAATGGCTCATAAACTTGGTATCCCTATCTGATACAATGCTGATTGGTAAACCATGAATTCTGACTATCTCCTTAAAGAAAAGAGAGGCTATTTGACTGGCATCATTGGTTGTTTTGCAGGGTACAAAGTGAGCCATCTTGCTGAATATGTCTACAACAACATAAACACTGTCCATACCTTGCTTTGTCTTGGGTAAACCAACTACAAAGTCCATGCTCAAGCATTCCCATGGCCTAGAAGGGATAGGCAGCGGCTGGTATAGGCCTGCATTTGAAGAAGTGCCTTTTGCTTTTTGAAACACTACACAACTCTCTACATACTTCCTGATATCTAAGTTCATCTTTGGCCGATAGTAAAACCTTTGGACAAGCTCTTGAGTTTTGGTGATCCCAAAATGACCACTCAATGCAACATTATGCTTTTCTTGTATTAAGTTCTCCCTAATTGAACCTCTAGGAACACAAAGCTGATTCCCTTTAAACAATAAATCACTTTGCAAGGTATATTCAGCATACTTGCTATGGAAATGGTTCTTAAACTCAAGACATACCTTATAAATTTCTGCAAAGTCTTCATCATCTGCATATAGATCTTTGAAGTGATCTATTCCCATGCTCTTCAACTAAATTTCTTGAATGGTGAGAACTCTCCTGCTCAATGCATCAGCCACTTTATTGAGAGCTCCTTTCTTGTGTTTGATATTGAAGGTGTAAGCTTGCAAGTACTCCACCCATTTCATGTGCCTGTGACTCAACTTCTCTTGTGAATTCAGAAACTGAGTGCTTGATTGTCTGAATACACAATGAATTCCTTGGGAAGCAAGTAGTGCCTCCACTTCCTTAGTGCTTGGACCAATGCATACATTTCAAGGTCATAAGAAGAGTACTTCTTCTTGGCTTCACTTAGCTTCTCTGAATGAAAAGCCACCGGTCTGCCCTCTTGGCTGAGAACAAGCTCTAATTGCTACATTACTTGCATCACATTCAATGGTGAATAGCTTCTCAAAGCTTGGCAACACCAAAACAGGTTGGGTAGCTATCTTTTCCTTCAGCAACTCAAAACTCTTGTTAGCTTGCTCATTCCATACAAACTTGGTTTTCATTCCTCCTTTAATGGTATCCAACATAGGAGCACAAATAGCACTAAACTGCCTTATGAATTTCCTATAATACTGAGCAAGACCATGGAAGCTTCTTACCTCTGTTGCTGTCTTTGGAGTAGGCCAATTGAGAATGGCTTCTACCTTGCCGTTGTCCATCTTCAAGTTGCCATGTGATAGCACAAATCCAAGGTACACCAACTCTGTTTTGATGAACTCACACTTTTCTAGTTTGATCATCAGCTTCTCCTCCTGTAGCTTCTTGAAAATCAACTCAATATGTTTGAGGTGCTCTTCTCTTGTTCTGTTATAGATTAGTATATCATCAAGATACACTACTACAAACTTGCCAATGTAGTCTTTGAGGATTTCATTCATGAGTCTCATGAATGTGGAGGGGGCATTAGATAATCCAAATGGCATTACTAGCCACTCATAAAGACCCTCATTGGTTTTGAAGGCTGTTTTCCACTCATCACCCTCATGTATCCTAATTTGATGATAGCCACTCTTTAAATCTATCTTGGTATAGTACCTAGCTTCACCTAGACAATCCATGAGATCTTCAATCCTAGGGATGGGAAACCTATACCTGATGGTTATCTTGTTTATTGCCCTGGAATCAGTACAGAGCCTCCATTCTCCTCCTTTCTTAGGTGCTAAAACAGTGGGTACTGCACAAGGACTAATGCTTTTCCTAATAAGACCTTGGTCAAGTAGTTCTTGAATCTGCCAAGCTATTTCCTCATTTTGCTGAGGTGTCATCTTGTAGGCTGCTTTGTTTGGAAGGGTAGCTCCTGGTATCAAGTCTATCCTATGACTTATGGCTCTTTTGGGAGGTAAAGTTGCTGGTTGACCACTACTTACAATACTTTCATAGGTCTGCAACAAGTCTTGTATCTCCTTGGGTAACTCTTGCTTTTCAGCTGCCTTCTCTTTGCTTGCCTCTCTTGGCTTTATCATCACTGCATAGCCAACTCCATCTCCTTCTTCCAAAGATTTTAAGAACTCTTTTTCACTCACCATTAGCAGCTTAGAACCTGCTGTCTGCACCTCTGTATCTTCTAGCAAAGACTGAATTTTGTAGGTCACCTTATCTTTCTTAAAGGTATAGGAGTTCCTTGCTCCATCATGCACAACTTGGCGGTCAAATTTCCATGGTCTACCTAGGAGCAAGTGGCATGCATCCATAGGTAACACATCACACAAAACTTTGTCTTTGTACTTGCCAATTGAGAACTCCACCCATGCTTGTTCATTCACCAAGACATGCTGACCCTTATTGAGCCATGTGACCTTGTAAGGATTATTGTGAGGTATCCTTGTCAATTTCAGTTTGCTGACTGCCTCCTCTGACACAATATTGTCAGTTGAACTTGAGTCTATTATGACCTTACACACTTTCCCCATCATCTTGAATTTTATCCTAAATAAGGACCTTCTTTGGCTTGACTCTTCTTTGACTGGTTCTTTGATTAAAGTCCTCCTCATCATGATATTCTCACCTTCCTCTGAGTTCAATGGTACTTCAGGTTGTTTATTTGTTGCAGCTGTCTTATCTTGAATCAAATTGGTTCTCTTATCTCCTCCATGAGAAGTGCTACCTTTCTCAAGACATCTATAGGCTGGGTGTCCCAATTGGTTGCAGTGGTAACATTTCATGTTGGTGAAGTAGTTGCCTCTTCCTTGTCCACCACTTCTTCCTCTGGAGCTGAAACCTCTTCCTCTACCACCTCTACTAGAGCTTCCTTCTTGCTGTTCAGAAAATCTGACTTCTCCTTGGGCTCTTGGTTCTGAGCTTCTTCCACTGTAACTTCCTCTTTGTCCTCTGTTGTCTTTCCCTTTTCCTCTACCTTTTGGGTTTTGTTCTTGTCTCTTTTTTCCTTTCTCTTCTATTTTCAAAGCCATTTGATAGCATTGGCAGACTGTTTTGAAGTTTACTAAGCTCATGTCCTCTTGGATAGACCACTTGAGCCCATTCAAATACCTTGCCAACTTGATACTCTCTTCTTCAACCACTTTTGATCTAAGGCACAATTTTTGAAACTCCTCAGTATATGTTTGGACATCCATATCTTTTTTCCTCAGATTGTGTCTTCTCCTGTGCAACTAAACTTCATAATCATCAGGAAGATAGGTCTGCCTTATCTTAGTCACCATTCCTCTCCATGAAACTATGGGACCTTTGCCTTCTTTCTCTCTTTCAGATTGTACAAACTTCCACCATGTGAGAGCTGCTCCTCTCAACCTTGACTTGGCCACCTTTACCTTTTGGGCCTCTGTTATGCCATCACACTCAAAGTGATTCTCAATGCTCTCAATCCAGTCTACAACTGAATTAGGGTCCATTTGTCCACTGAAAAGTGGCACACCCTCCATTGCTTTACCACTCAAGGCCTGCAATTCCTTCAAGAATGGTTCCTCTGCAAGAACAGGATTAGGCTTTGGAGCTTCCTCCTCCAAATCCTCTTCTTTTTCCTTGGCTTCCTGTTCTTTTTTCTTCTTTATCTTGTCCTTCACAGTATTTGCTATCTCATGGACTTCATACAAGAGTTTCTCCATCTGAGATATCCTTTCTCTAAGCAACCGATTATCTTCCTCTTTCTCTTCTACCTTCTTTGCTAGCTCTGCATTTGTCACCATGGTTTCTTCCTCTAGTGTATTCTCTCCTAATGACTCAGTGGATTGGCTATTCAATCACAAGCCTTAAATCTAAATGGCTCTGATACCAATATGGTGTATTCCAACCCTCCAAGGTTTGCTTGCACCTAACCACAAGAAGACCTTACTCTGCCTTCACCATGAACCTAGCAATCTTCTAGGCTCTGTCCTGACTTGGTTCACCAACTGAACCTTGCTACAACTCTGTTCCAAGAGTTTCCACTTTGTGCTTGAACCTTAGAGGATTCAACACCTTCTTTGAAATTGTTGTCTCCTTTCCACTTAGAAGGATCTAGATGTTAACACCACCCAATTTGTTTGAACTACTGGCAGGGGCATTGTATACACTGATTTTATGGATTTCATATCCATTTGAAGCCAACTTGGAGGTTCTGCAATCTTCACTCCTACCGCTTTTAAGAGTTTTCCTTTTGAAGGGGCTAATCCTTATAGCCCTTACCAGTCCCTTTTCTGCCCTTTTCTCTCAAACTTGTCACACAACCTCCCCAACAAAATACACTTTCAGACACCCTTTTCAGTGTTTTAAATCTTGCACTTGGTTTTAGGATACTCTCTGTTCTGTACAAGTGTTTCCCATACTTTTGGAGAGGAGGGCTAATTATCCTAATATCTAGGGTTTCACTGGTTCTTGAGTCTCAATTACCTCCAAAGTATTGTGGGGAGTCTCAAACCTTTTTGAGTGTGAAGACCTCACCTCACCCCACCTGGTACTGTACGGATTCCGTACAGTTATCTATTCCCCTGCCTATTCTCTTATCTTTTCTCTACCAAACTCCTAGTCGGGTAACCAAAGCTCGCCTAGGGTTTGGTTTTCACAATGCTAGCTTCACTCCACATAATTCCTAAAGCTAAGTATTCACAAATTACTGGCTCCCACTCCATATTCCACCAACCTCAGGAGATTCCTGTGATCAGGGTTTATGAGGGAGCCATGGAAAGATTTGCTGCTCAAAACAACTGTTATAACCCCTAAACTCTAATCTATAGACCCAAAACAATAAAACTACACTAAGTAACTTATATACAAAATGAAAATGATTCAAAACTATTCTATAAACACCGAGGCAATACAAAAATAGTGGTTAGTGTGTCTCTGATATCATTGTCTCTCAAAAACACACGGGGTTTTCAAAAAAACTCAGAAATTGCAAAACTGTCTTCTATTTCTTCACACCAAATTTTTTTTACAATGCAACAACCTCATTTCAACGAGCCACACACTACTTTTGACTCCTTTGCCACCATTCAAGGGTAGTTGCTCGACCACTTCTCCTGATTTCAAGGGATTCTTGTCATGAGATTGCATGCAATTCCTCAAATCTTGCCATGCAGCTTTACAACAACATTTTGCAACTTCCATTATGCCATGATCCTGAATCCTTGGTCCTCTAACACCTTGATTGTGAATCAAACACCTTCCTAACTGTCCATTGGCATCTTCTAACAACAAGGATATGATTAGCACACATTTACTGCCCCATATTGCAACATAGGTTGTCCAAAGCTTAAGAAAGCCAAAATTTAACAACATTAACCAACAATGATTAACTAAGATGGTTTAGTCCTAATGACTAACCCATCCACACCAACAAGACCTCTAAGATCAAAACAAACACAATGAAATCCTGATTTGGCCAAGATCAGGTACAAGCCAAAAATTTTAACACACAAGGTGGAGGTCAGCCTAGGTGCTCCTGCACCACTCTAATATTTTAATCCAAGTCATCCAAATCATTATTATAAATGTAATTAAACTTCATATTCTAATATTACATAGGCCATATTTTAATCCATTCTGCAAGTCACCTCTATCCTTCATCCACTCCAATAATATTATCGCAAATTTGAGCCTAATAAAATATAAAATATATTCTTTAGTTAATCGATCTCATATATTGTCCAACCATTCAATCAAGCTCATTGTAGTTCAATATTTTGTAATCCACTTTATTCCATCCCAATACCATCCAGTCTCATGTAATCATTCTATACCTCCCTACCAATTATTGATGATGATGATGATGATGAGGTTATCCTTCTTGACCAAACCGAATATGATCCATATGTTGATAATGAGAGTCTCATGGACCAAGATGAGCTCTCCCCATCCACCATTTATTAGATCCATTAAATTAGAAATACTAGTACCAATCCTAATAACCTATTTTATTCCATCTACACCTACCACTTCAATAATGATGAAAATCACTTGGCTAGGAACCTCATAAGTATTGATGTGAAACTTGCATAATCCTCATCTCCCCAGAATCCTAATTCATCTCTTATTTCTCATGTCTCCCATTCCTTTGACAAGTGAAACCAAACCTCCATCCAATTTTTCCTCCAACACCATCCACATCCCAATCCCCACCTCTAACCCCCTTTCAAGCTCCCCATTCTTTTCCTCAACACATGAATCTATTGAAGCCTCCATTTCTTATTTCACTTTCTCATAACCCACATCCTTACAATCCATCTAATACAATTCATACAAATCCACTTCATCCCATACCTTTATATATTTACTCCAAGGACTATTAGAATATATTCCTAATCCCCATGCACAAGAAAAGTTGTGTCGTCTTGTCATATCACTCATCCACCTCCATCCCTTTACCTCCAACCTCTCAAATCCAAAAAAATACTCTAATTCCTGAAAAAAATCAAATATTTCATCCATAAATATCCAAATATATTTTATCATGTGCGTGCACCACTCCAATAATCCATCTATGCACTCATTTCTAGCACCAAACTTCCATAATCCCTCATTTACTCTAATTACATCCAACTATGAGACAATATCTTTATCCAAATTATGCTACCATAAATTACCTCTCAATCAAAATAAGATTATCCCTTCCATATGAATATCAAACTATCCCTTCCACCCAATCTCATAATCCCCATCCATTCCAAGATCAAATAATCCTTTCCACTCTATCTCATGATCCCCTTCCATCTCAAGATCTAAACATCCCTCATAATCCCCCTCATGATCCTAATCCTTCTCAAGATTCTACCACCCCCATATAACACATGCATGAGCCCCACACCTATCAACTTGGTTCCTCCATATTCATCCAATCCAATTTCCTCCAATAACCTATGATTCCTTCCACCTCATATCACCCTCAAAATTAAACATCTTTCTTCTGAAATAAAAATACCATTGGTAAAATTATTTGTCAAAACATGTATTATTAAGGCAAGGTGTTAGGCCTTCATGAGTATTTGGTATCTTAGAACCCATCCAACTCAAAGAAAATCCAAGTTATCATGGTCTTGGATACCAATCTCATGTTGAATACATCAATACTTCTTTCATCCCTCCCAAATCACACATCCCATCATCTAAATCCAAATTCCCCCATTCCCTATCTTCTAAATATATGTTGGGCCCTTATGTCCCAAAGAATATTCCTTCCTCATCCACATACATTTTGGGCCATTATGTACCAAAACTAAATTCTTCATCCCTTCCATATATCTTGGGTCTTTAAATTCATCCATCCATTATCCTCATCTCATATACCTCAAAATCACTTCACCCTATTCCTCCATCATCTCAACTCCCCAATCAAAATAAATATAGGCAGATATCCTTGAATTCATTCAAACATATTTCCTCCATCACTCCATCTATAAAATTTATTCAAAACATTCCTCTTCATACACCCTTTCCATTGCTATTGGAATAAATTTAGATTCCAAAAATATGTACAAATCCAAGGATCACCATGTCCCTTCAAAAATGGTGCAGGGGCACCCTCACCTAATGGTAAAAGAAAATAAGTCTTGTAGGGACAATAAGTTGTTTTGAAGGTCTTTTGATCAAAATGCAACGAGGAAGTTGCAAAATATGTAAAAACGAGAATGTTATCAAAGTTTCCATCTCATGTCTAGGTGGAAAAGGCATGATTTCTTAGTGTTTTCATGTAATAGGTCTTAAATAAGGTCTAAAAGACCATATTATATCTGTTTAGAGGTGTTTTAGGCCCAAAAGGTCCATTAGTGGAAATAATGCAAAATTTTCAATTAAGAGTCAATTAGGTGCAATGATTAGTTGAAGGCGTTGGTTGAAGATAGTTTTGTGTTGAAATTCTTTAAAAATTTCTTCCAAGGCTTGAATATGGGTTGGTGAAGTCTGTAACAGATCATATATAAGAAATACCATGCTTATTATGTAATTTTTTGTTATTTTCATTGTTTTCTGAAGATTCTTGGTGCTATACGGACCCGTACAGGCTTGTGATGGCCTGAGATCATTAATGTTTGTGGGTACCCCTATTTAGTTGCAATTCCATTTGATTTGAATTCTTAATTATTTATTTTGAGTGAGAATCAATAAAAACAGTGACTACCCCTTTTTTTCTGTGTTAAGGAACTTGAGGGAAAAAATATGAAAAATTAACCAATCCACCTACTGTACTTGTCTCTGTTGCTCAGTGGATTGGTGTACATTATGCTAGGTTAGATTTTTATTAGCATTTGAGGTCAGGGAGAACCATTTAAGTGGTATAGTATTGATGCTCTATGGCTGATAGGGTTGGTTTCCTTGGGAAAAATGATGGCTTCATGAAGGTTTTCTATGAAATATCATTGGGATTGGGAAAGTAAGAGTTTGGGGAGTCTAGGAAGACCTGAAGAAAGGTGTTTGAAGCATTAGATTGACTGGATAAGTCTTGAGTGTTGTTTTCTATCAAACCCTTGTTGTTTGCATAAAAAATGAGGGTTTTTAAGTTTGGAGAGAATCTGTCAGTGCAAGGGGAATCTGACTGTGGATGCTTTGGTTTTAGAGAATTTAATTTGATTCCCCAAGGTTTCAATAATTTTGGAGCAGTCTAGAGGACACTTCCTTTGTAAAATAGACCTATTTCACTAGGTCTTTCCATGGTGAGTGTATTGAAAGTCAATACTGGTCCAAAAGATTCTCAGTTGATCTTAAAGTATGTTATGTGAATCGTTAAAGAGTATCTAAAACCATATTTTAATTGGCAAGTCACTTGGAAAAATTGGGTAAGAATACCCTTGAACTGGGTTGACACTGTTAGTAGGAGGTGCATGCCTGATAGGTGGAATTTGTGGAGTTCTCATGAAATTGTTTTAAGGTTGGGTTGATAATCTTGTATTTTCCATTTGTAAGTTGGTCTCCACCCTGGGTCTACATCAGAGTGGTATCAGAGCATCAGGCACAAGATCTTGTTGTTGGTTGTTTGATTTTGCAGGTTGTGAAGGATGCCTCCAAAGGCTAGTGCAATGGCTAAAGAAATACAAGAGTTGAAGGAGCAATTGGAAATGAAGGAGAGGATCTAAAAATAATCTCAAGATGCTACTATAGCAAGGATAGCTTCTTTGGAGAAGAATCAAAGGAGAGGAGTTGTAGATGAAGAGCAAAGTGATGAAGAGGCTGAAGGGGATCCTCTAGTTCTAGATGAAGAAGATGAACTAGATCCTGATGAAAGAAGAATGCTTAGGATGGTGAAGGTGGTCAAGGGTGACAAGACACCTAAGGTAAAAGTTGATGTTCCCATGTATGGAGGTAAGATGGATAGTGAAGAAGTTTTAGCATGGATTGATGCTTTGGATAACTTTTTTGAATTTGAAGATATTGCTGAAAACAATAAGGTTAAGTATGCAAAGAAAAAGTTGAAAGGACCAACTCTTACATGGTGGAATTTTGTGCAAGAGGATAGAGTCAAGAAAGGTAAGTCTAAAAAATGTTCTTGTGATAGAATGGTAGCAAAAGTTAAGGCTCAATTCTTACCAACAAATTATGCTATTCAAACTTTCATGAAATTGCAAGAGTTAAAACAAAGAGAAATGGATGTGATGTCTTACACTAAAGAGTTTCATAGATTATTTATAAGATCAGGTCATAATGAGGATAAAGTGGAAAGAGTGGCAAGATACTTGAGTGGTTTGAGGTTGAATATAAGGGATGAGATCAGCCTCAATCCACCTAAAACAGTTGAAGAATTCTTTCAGATGGAAATGATGGCAGAAGATAGAATCAAAAGGAGACAAGAGAGACAAGCAAGGGGTAGAGGTGGTGTGAATAGAGGAAGAGGTTCAAGGAAATCCAAGGAAGAACATGAAGAGGCTGATAGAAACAAGGAACAAGCTCCTGAATCAAGAGGTGGATGGAGAGGTGGAAGAACAAACTTCAAGTCAAAGAGGGATTTCAATGAGTTTTCAGGTAGATGTTTCAAATGTAATGAATTTGGAAACCCCTTCTTTAAGTGTCCGCAAAATCAAGGTGCAACTTCAAGTGGTGATAGGAGGAATGAGAGAAGAACACAATTGGATCAAGAGGAAGAGTGTGGAAGTTCTACTACAAGTCCAAGTAGGCCTGCAGATCCAGAAGTTGGAGAGGCACTCATGATGAGGAGAACATTGTTGCAAGGACACAAAGAGGAAGACATGAGCCAAAGAAGGAGCCTATTCAGAACTTCATGTAAATGAAAAGGTAAAGTGTGCCAAGTTGTAATTGATTCTGGTTCTCAAGATAACATGGTGTCTAGGGAAATGGTAGATAAGTAGATAAGCTAAGTCTAGAAAATATACCTCATGTAGCACCCTACAAGGTTTCTTGGGTGAATGATAGTCAAACTTTAGTGGTGAATGAGAAAGCTTATGTAGATTTGAAGATTGGGGAGTACAAAGATAGAGTCCTATGTGACATATTGCCTATGGATTGTTGTCATCTTCTCTTAGGAAGACCATGGCAATATGATAGGAGATCTATGTATGATGGTTGGGTGAATACTTACACAATCTGGAAGGATGAACAAAGCTACAAACTAACTCCTTTGTAGGAAAGAGGGAAGAATAAAGGTAGGTCCAAAGTGATTATGTTTGGAAAAAAGGAGCCTTTGAGGCTTGAAGACAGTAAACACAATCTGATTTCTGATTTGAAGCAGAGTTATAGTGGTAGGACAGTGAGTGGAACACCTTCAAATGGTGTTAGAATAGTGAAAAATCTATCTTTGCAAAAGGAAGACAAGAAACTCATGATTAGGACTGATTTGAGTGAGGTAAATGGTGAACCATCTATAGGGAAGTATGAGGAACAGGGTCAGATGTCTAAGGGTAGGTTTCTGAAGCAAGATGGAATCCTAATTGGGACCATAGTATGTCCTATAGTTGAGTACAATGATGTAAAGCAAGTGAAATTTGTTGATGGGGAAGTGAGTAAGGTTTCTAATGCTCGGGTACATGGTGATAGAAGTTTGGAAGGTCTAAGGGAAGTAAGAAAATAATGGATTGAATCAAGGCACAAAGGACTGATCACATGACATAGTATGTAGAGAAAGAAGGAGAGTTATCAATATATAGGTGGAACAAAAACAAATGCAACCTTGTTTATTGCTAATGATTGTATGTTTGCAGGTCTGGGATGCAGAGTGACATCAAACTTTGATCTAGGGACAAGGAGGCAGACATCAGGTCTGAAGATGCAAGGAACAACATTGTTGAGGCATGGAGCAAGTTCCCACTCTTGGGACAAGAGTCTTTCCTATGGGGGGTGTATGGTGTAGGGCTACCCTCACCTAATGGTAAAAGTAAAAGAGTCTTGTAGGGACAATATGTTGTTTTGAAGGTCTTTTGATCAAAATGCAACGAGGAAGTTGCAAAATATGTAAAAAAAAGAATGTTATCAAAGTTTCCATCTCATGTCTAGGTGGAAAAGGCATGATTTCTTAGTGTTTTCATGTAAGAGGTCTTAAGTAAGGTCTAAAAGACCATATTATATCTGTTTAGAGGTGTTTTAGGTCCAAAAGGTCCATTAGTGGAAATAATGCAAAAGTTTGCAATTAAGAGTCAATTAGGTGCAATGATTAGTTGAAGGCATTGGTTGAAGGTATTTTTGTGTTGAAATGCTTTAAAAATGTCCTCCAAGGCTCGAATATGGGTTGGTGAAGTCTATAACAGATCATACATAAGAAATACCATACTTATTATGTAATTTTTTGTTATTTTCATTGTTTTATGAAGATTCTAGGTGTTGTACAGACCCGTACAGGCTTGTGATGACCTGAGATCATCAATGTTTGTGGTTACACCTGTTTAGTTGCAATTCCATTTGATTTGAAGTCTTAATTTTTTTTTTTGAGTGAGAATCAATAAAAACAGTGACTGCCCATGTTTTTCTATGTTAAGGAACTTGAGGGAAAAAATATGAAAAATTAACCAATCCACCTATTGTACTTGTCTTTGTTGCTCAGTGGATTGGTGTACATTATGCTAGGGTAGATGTTTATTAGCATTTTAGGTTAGGGAGAACCATTTAAGTGGTATAGTATTGATGCTCTATGGCTGACAAGGTTGGTTTCCTTGTGTAAAGTGATGGCTTCATGAAGGTTTTCTATGAAATATCATTGGGATTGGGAAAGTAAGAATTTGGGGAGTCTAGATAGACCTGAAGAAAGGTGTTTGAAGCATTAGATCGACTAGATAAGTCCTAAGTGTTGTTTTCTATCAAACCCTTGTTGTTTACATCAAAAAGAGGGTTTTTATGTTTGGAGAGAATATGTCTGTACAAGGGGAATCTGACTGTGGATGCTTTGGTTTTAGAGCATTTAATTTTCTGCCCCAAGGTTTCAGGAATTTTGGAGCAATCTAGAGGACACTTCCTTTGTAAAATAGACCTATTTCACTATGTCTTTCCATGGTGAGTGTATTGAAAGTCAATACTAGTCCAAAAGAGTCTCAGTTGATCTTGAAGCATGTTATGTGAATCGTTAAAGAGTATCTAAAACCATCTTTTAATTGGCAAGTTATTTGGAAAAATTGGGTGAGAAGACCCTTGAACCGGGTTGACACTATTAGTAGGAGGTGTATGCCTGACAGGTGGAATTTGTGGAGTTCTCATGAAATTGTTTTAAGGTTGGGTTGATAATCTTGTATTTTCCATTTATAAGTTGGTCTCCACCCTGGGTCTACATCGAAAAAGACACGATAAAAGAAATAAAAATCTAATCTAAAAGAAATCAAAATATAAAATGCCAGAAAGGCCCATGAAATAAAAATCCAAAAAAAATCATGTTGATTCTTAGGGAAAAAAAGAGTGATGCATAACAAAACACAATCAAAATTGGAACCCAAACTTGCTACTCAAAAAGCTTCCTCTACTCAAAATTTTTCCATTCCTTCATTTAATAATCTCCCATCTTCCAAAGACATTTTGGGTCCTTATGTCCCAAAGTCCATTATCCTAAGTGATCTATTATCTCCTCCATCCATTTTGGGCCTCTATGTCCAAATCCATTTCCACTCCTCCATCTAAATATCAAAATTAAAAATCTAGTTCTACTCTACAAAGCCACCACACCATGAGGTTTGTTCCAATGTTGGTCTAAAAAAAAATTCCATTTGTTGGTTTGAATTAGGTTTTTTTACCAAACTAGTTCACTAGTAGGTCCTATTCACATACTAATTTTACTTGGGTCGTTGGAATATTTCTAGAAATCCTAAATGATATGTGATCTTATATTATCTTATCATGGAATTTAATGCCTTTTTCCTATGTTATTTAATAATTTTTGAGGTAGTTGTATCATTGTACAAGATTAATAAACATTTCACAATCTTGCCTAATCCTATCTCACAACCTTTCCTTTATAAACAAGGCATTTTATGTGCATTCCATATTTAATCAATCAATTTTTCATCCATAACTATGCAAGATATTCTTTCCATTTATCTCTTATAGAAGATATTTTGGTTGAGCACCTAATTCTAGGGTGTTTGGAGTTCACATTCAACTCCTACATGGTTTAGATCTCCAATGTTGCACACTCCTTCCTAGTTCTGAGAGACTTATTTTTCTTGAATAATTTTTTAGGTATAATTTGTGGTTTCAAATACGTCATGGTTGAACCCAGAGAATGAAATAAAGTAAAGATTGGATTTTTTCATAAAAATATGATATATATGGCTAGATATAAAAGTGTTTCATGTTGGGTGAAGGTTGTCAGATCCAAAAGGTAGCTAAATTTTTGGAACAAAACTGACTCTACCATCACATCCAAAAGACTCAAAATATTGAATATCACCTATCAAATCATCAAATTTAGACACTTTGTCTTAGGGGCATCAATTTTTTTTCCTTCATTACCATTTTCTTATGGATCCATACCTAAACATACCATATAGTGTCATACCCAATTGTTTGTAGGCATTAGCCAATGGATATTCTCTATAACTAGTAACATATTTAGCAAATATTCTTTTAAAAATTCACTTGCACTAGTCTGGGTACTTGGTTTGTACTTGCATTATCATGTCAATATGTTTTTTATAGTGATTTATTATATAAAAAATGGCTTTTTTATACATCTCCATTTGGTTTGGTTATACCATGAGCCACTCCTAGTCACGGGTGTATATCCTATATGGTCATATGTATCGATGAGGGGGGGGGATTAATACCCTAAGTGATGTGACTTATGGCGTATTGAATCCCCAACTGCTCTACCCCACTAGTGCCACTACTATCGGTGGTGATAATTTTTTAAAAAAATATTGACACAAAAATGGTCATATGCATCCCAAGAGGCCCAAAATTGGCCCTTTAATGCCTTAATTGGGAAAATATTCAAATGGCCATAACTTTTTTCCATGGTATTAATTTTTTTAAAATGAGATATCATCGAAAAGTTGGCTTAGTGTGCTTTGTAGTGGAGGAGGTTATTTTTATAGTTTATATTGTTTGGTGCCATTATTTTCTATTTGAAGTCAGATCTTCATTTTTGGCTGTCGAGCTCATAATTTTTTTCTCCAATCTCCAAATTTTGTGATTCTTACAACATTAGAAAGGTATTGAGGAGCTCTATGTGATCCTCCCACTTTTTCTAGATTCACCCCTAGGCATCTTTTATTAAATTTTTTTCATATTCATATTCTAGTTGATTACTTAGACATATTGTCACTTGGGAAGGTGATGTTTTGATCTTTAAAATTCATTTTATTTCTATATCTTGTATCTATCTCTTGTTGCTTCAATCATATTTTAGGGTTTATCTATATTGAGAGTTTTCTAGTGACCAGTTGCCTTAATATAATCAATATTTATTTATGTTACTTTATCATGATTCCAAAATTTCTCCAAAGAGTTTCCAATGTTTTTTACATCAAAATCATCTTGTCCTTTTTTCTATGATTAAGGTTCAATAGTTTACTCCACAAATTCTTCCAATGTTTCTTTGTAGCAAGTTATCTAACTATGGTAGATCTATATAGTCTATCTTATTTCCTTCATATGGAGGGGAAATTGATTGTATATTTTCTCTCCTTTTGAGAGGAGTTTTGTCCCATTGGGATTTCTCCTTTTCTCTATTTATGAGAGTTCATTTGTAAATGGGTACCTAACATGGCCTAGTTTCCAAGACCCATATTAATTATCATGTTTTGCATCAATTGCATAATAATATTTTAATTCCTAAGTTAAACTTAGGGGGGTTATTGGTTTGAATTATATTTTTTTCCTAACTAGGTCACTAGTAGGTCCTATTCACATATTAAATTTACTTAGGTCCTAAGAATATTTCGAGAAGTATTAGTTTTCATGTGATCTTATTTTATCTTATCATGGAATTTAATGCTTGTCTCCTAGGTCACTTACTAATTTTGAGGTAGTTGTCTCATATTCCTAAATTAAGACACATCTCATGATATTTTCTAATACTATATCAAACCTTTCCTTTATAATAAAGGTATCTCATGTACATTTCATATTCAATAAATTAGTATTTCATCGATAATATGGAAACCTATTCTTTCCATTTCTCTCTTATGAAAGATAATTTGGTTTAGAAGCTAATATTTAGCTATTTGGAGTTCACATTCAACTCCTAAAAAATTTACATTCACTCCTCCATCTAAATATCAAAATTTAAAATGCACTTATACTCTACAAACCCACCACCCCTCAAGGTGTGTGCTAATGTGGGCCTGAAGAAAGTTTCCATCCACTTATCCATAATTTTTCCAATAGCCCATACATTATCCAAAATCCATGTTCCATCATTCAATCCTTTTCATTCAATCCTTTTCATAAATCCTCACCTCTTTCCATCTACCCATATATTTAATTCCCCTTACCATCATTCTATAGAAGTCTATGAGAATACCTCCAATGTCCATGGTCCATTGTAGGACTTCTTCAAGGGATACCATCCATGGAACTATATGATTTATTCCTTCCTCCATCTCCCTATCACCCATATACTATCTCCCAAATCCACTTATCCTCATCTCTTTCCATTCTAAAAATTAAAAAAATTAAAAAAGTAAAATTTAAAGAAAAATAATCCAACCAATGGAAAAAAACACTTCTCATGGAACCTTGGAAAATATATGTCATTTATAATCCTCCATCCTTTTTCACTCTACACTTTGGGGAAATATTCTTCCACTCTATCCTACCTATCACATATTTTCCACATCCTCCAATTTCCTTCATCCCATATCCCTCATCATATTTCCTTCCTACCATCCTATCCAATTCATCCTCCATTATTTCCTTTGATCTTGATGATGACTATGGGAAAAGTATCTATACATTCTTTAGAAAATATAGACCTTACTTACTCTATAATCCATATAACTTGTGAACCATCTTCCCATATCATGCATATTTGACCACCATCAATCCATAATTGCACTACCTCTACCATGGGTCATATTATTCCTTTACAAACATAGTCCTTAGATCTACATCCTCCAATCTTCCCTCTAGTATTCCTTCATCTCCTCATCCTCCATCCTAAATATCCTCCTATCTCATATAAAAATCCATCCAATCAATCCATTTATACCTAATTAATACACCTATTCTTCCATCCTTTTATCAAGCCTTGGTTCTCCCATGTCATTAGTTCCCATCCATTTCCCTATTCTAGCCATCATATCTAGTATATTCCCTTCTCCCTAATCCTCCATGAAATATCATCCCATCCCGTAAAATCCATCTATACTCCCTCAATCATTACAATCCAAACATCCCAAATCAATCCATCCAAAATGTATTTAATCCTAATTCATGCAATACAATAATCCAATCCTTGATCATCTAAAAACAACCATCAATTTTACTCCCAAATCAATTGATAATAAATTGATCCAATTTAATCTAATTATCATCATAGGGATTCATCATTCCCAATCCTTGGGATATTAATTTATTTTAAAATTAACATTTATATCCTCGTAATTGTTAATTTCCATTCTTGAATCAATTGATTTTCATCTTGACTAGTGGCACAATCCTAGTTTATTTTTTGCTTGTTATGCATTTTTTCTTGTTGTGTGTGTTTATTATCACTATTTTGATCTATCATGGTCATTATAACCTATTTAAACAAGGGTATCATGGTATTCCATATCATGGTTTCATAAGGAATATGTTTTCATTTGACTTTTTGATAAGATACTTAGCACATTATCACCTTGGTCCCTTATACCTTGTTGCATAATGTAAATTACAATATCAAATCAAGGTTTCTTATACCACTATAGCATGAATATCATCCATACTAATTATTTCCCCAATTCCCATCCATAATTCAATTCTCCCATATTTTTGAGAGAACACCCATATTCTTGGAACTTTCTTGTCCTCTTGAGGAGTCAAACCAAAATATTTCTTCTTCATTCTTCCTTATCCTTCTAGTGACTGGGTCATCATCCCACTAGTCCTCATCCCTTTCTACTCACTATGTTTTATTCTTCTTTGATATAACACCACTTATAATCATGATGTCATATCAATGAGGGGTAAAATATGGACACCTAAATTTGTCATACCTAACAATAGTTGACTTTACTCCATTCTATCAATTAAGTAATAAATTATTATTAATTAATTAATTCATCCTTTATCCCTCACCCTTAATTAAATAAATTTACATTTATTTAATTAATTTTTACCTTACCCCTCAAATCCTCCAACTAAATCAATCAATTAATACCTAGTTGATTAATTTATTTAGGCTAAATAATCCCCATTAATTTTTCCTCTAATAATTCCATGTTACCCTCAATCCTTTCCCATTTAATACTACCCACTAAATTCATCTACATAGATGAAAATATAAAATTTCTATCACTTGAAAAGTGTCCCTACCCACCTCATGCTCACACATGTTTGAGCATACAAAGGTCAATTCAAAGCCACCCTACCTCTTAGACTTGTTCCTCTCATGAGCCACACTATTCCTTACACATGGTGTTCTCATGCATGTGTGAGCACACCAAACTCTTAAACCTCCATCCATCTTGTGACACTTTTCACAAGGCTAATCCTTCAATCCATGTCTCCATTCTCATTCAATATCAATCCTCCATTAACCAATGCATCTTGGTCATTAATTTTCCTCGTGATAAATCAGTAAATTAGAGACATGTCATCTCAATTTATCATCTTCTATCATTATACTAATATTTTGTCCATTTGACTACCCACCTTTACACTATCAACATACTATTCACTTACTATACTATCCTAATCCTAACATCATGATGCTAGTTTTACAAGAAACAACATTTCACTCATCATCATACATCAAAAAGTGCACATCAAGTGGAAAAGGGTGCATTCTACATCATCTCAATAGAAATAGCAAGGTGATTTAAGGTAAGAGGTTTTTTTTTCATTTTATTTATCTTTGTACTATTTATCTTATATACTTTTTTTTATCTTCATATAGAATTATAATTATGAAAATACACATATATTGGTATCATGAGATATCAAAATATAATTAGGTCTGCTAGTCCCAACTACTTGGTTAAATAAATTCAATCAATGTTCAATAAAAATTATCAATACTAAATTGAGATGGAAAAGAGGAGGTGGCTTGAACTCTGAGATTCAATTTCTTAATTCCGTGATGTCATCTCATTTTTTTGGCTTCACACTCCTTCAAAATTTTATTTTTTCATCAACTTGTTTGGTATTATGTTCAATTATATATCAATATTATATAATTAGTATAAAATATGAAAATGATTATTGCATGCTATTAAATTCAAACATAAAAATCAAAATTATCATTTTAAATATTCAAAACATGAAAATCATCATTCAAAACATTGTTGGCAAGACAATGGAAGACAACTGAGAGGGGGGAGGTGAATCAATTGTCTCAGAAATTAAACTTATTAAACTTATTCTTAGATTTGATAAATGAACATGAAAGCATAAATCATCACCACATCAGAAACACACATAACACCAATATTTTTTTTACGTGGAAATCCTGTTAGGGGAAAAACCATGGTGGAGGTTAGTCCACAAGATTATACCTTATTAAAAGTATAAAAGAAATATGAATGGGAATGCACATGCATTCAAGCACACTACCTAGAGCTCACTGCTCAAATACAACAAGGCTTACTGTCCAAAGGAAGACACACTGTCTTACAGAAACTTCAAATTACATCCACATGATTTTGAACTGAGAAAATAGCATTTGCTAATGCCTGATTACATTTACAGTTAAGCACATAAAATCTGCTCACTCTTCTTCACACTTATTCACACTTCTTCACACTTTGTCTCTACCTTCGAAAGATTAGAACATTATTTGTGCATACCATTAAAACCATGCCTTCAAATGGTAGAAATAATCACTTATATATATTTTCAACTAAGAATAATATCATCTCCATGTCAACTTCAACAAAATATAAAATGTGTACAAACTATCAGCCCAAAACATAAATAATTTACAGTGAGAATCAACCAATGTCAGCCACAACATAGTAGGGATACAAAACAACATCCTTGAACATGAAACACTTTAAAAAATTATGCCTCAAAGATCCACAACACACTACAATCACCCTATTGGCCATGAACATGCAAGAGAAAATCACCATTCATGAGCACAACGATCAATGCGGATGTGCAACATAGATACATCACACTCTAGAAACATCCAAGAGCATCATGAATCACCAAAGAAGCATCCAAAACAATTCAAATTACTAGAATCACATCATCTTCTTTTAGAAACACCAACTGGAGCAATAGAATAACTGTTAGAACACAGATACTCATAACTCGATCAAATCTTCATGTGGATGTTTGAAACTTAATGTGGATAAACTAGATATACTCGAAAAAAAACCCTTTAATCCACAACCTCTCATCATCAACATACTGAGCTAGTCACCATACAGAACTTCGTTGGATCACTGACAATTTGCAACTTGTTTTATTACAATTTTCTCAATATCCTTGACATATACAACCATAATTCCAATAGTGTTGACATCAATGACAACCACATATCAACAAAAAATAATAATCTCCCCCTTTGGAATTGATGGAAACACATGATGTGAAAAACACCATCAACGCAACTATCTCTTAGCACTTTCTCCCCCTTAGATTCTAACTCTTTTCTCCTCTGATAATTCACAATTTTTTCACATGACTCTTCTCCCCCTTTGAAATCAATGAAAAAGATAATTCATATCTTTCTCCACACAAGCTCTGAACCAAATTTTTGAACATCTGACTACTTCCCCTAAGTAGCAGCCACCACAACATCAATCCAGATCAAGATGTGACTATGAAATACACAGACTGATGCAAGTCAATGAATCTTAGTTTTGATTAGGAGGGGTAATCACCCCTAGCTTCCCTTTGAGATACTCAAAAGTATCCTTAGGAAAGGGTTTGGTAAAGATATTTGCAATCTATTCCTTAGTGGGAACATACTCCAATTTGACTTCCTTTTCACTCACCTTCTCTCTCAAAAAGTGAAACTTGATAGATGTATGCTTGGTTTTTGAATGCAACACCAGATTCTTAGAAATGTTAATTGCACTTGAATTATCACATAATATAGCAATAGGTTCATCATACACAACTCTGATATCTTTCAACATCTGTTTCATCCACAATACTTGAGTACAATTGTTAGCAACAACAATGTATTTTGCCTCTACAGTAGATAAAGAAATGGCATTCTGCTTCTTACTTAACCATGAAACCAACTTCTTTCCCAAGAAAAATGCACCACCACTAGTACTCTTTTTGTCATTCACATCTCCTACCCAATCAACATCAATAAAGGCACTCAAAGTAAGTTCATCTTCTTTAGGATACCATAGGCCAAAATCAACTGTTCCCTTCAAGTATCTAAAAATCCTCTTCACAGTTGTCACATGAGATTCCTTAGGATCAGCTTGCAATCTTGCAACAATGCATACAACATTCATGATATCAAGTCTAGTTTGAGTCAAATAGATCAATCCACCAATCATGGATCTGTATCTAGTCTGGTTTGCTTTAGGAGAATCATCATCTTGTGTCAACTTACATCTAGTCACCATAGGTGTACCAACCAACTTTGAATCTTCCATACCAAAATTTAGAAACTCTTTCACATACTTGGACTAAGATATAAAGATCCATTTATCTAGCTAAGTAATTTGCAATCCCAAAAATAATTTCATTTCTCCAATCATAGATATCTCAAACTCACTTTGCATCTCATCAACAAACTTCATGCACAAACTATCATCTCCTCTAAAAATGATATCATCAACAAGGACTTCAACAATCAAATCTTTATCATGATCAAGCTTGAAATAAAAATTACCATCAACAATACCCTTTTTAAATCCAAGCTTCAAAAAATACTTGTCCAATCTAGCATGCCATGCTCTTAGGGCTTGCTTAAGTCCATACAATGCTTTCTTCAACCAACAAACCATATCAGCCTGATCAGTTAATTGAAATCCATCAGGTTGCTCAACGTACACTTCTTCTTCCAGTTCACCATTTATAAACGTTGACTTGACATCCATTTGATAAATCTTCAAGTTTTTGTAAGCAACATAAGCAATAAATAGTCTCACAGCTTCAATCCTAGCAACAGGGTCAAAATTTTCTAAAAAGTCAATTCCTTGCATACAAGAATATCCTTTACACACCAGTCTTGCTTTGTTTCTAACAACTTCACCTTTCTCATTGAATTTGTTCCAAAAGACCCATTTAGTTCCAATTACATTTTTTTCCTTAGGTATAGGAACAAGAATCCATGTATTATTCTACTCAATTTTCATTGGTTCTTCTTTCATTGCTTCCATCCAATGTTCATCTTTACATGCTTCATTGACACGATTAGGATCAGTCTTTCAAATGAAACATTATTCTTCTGCAATTCTTCTCCTAGTTTGAACAACTTTGTTCTTATCACCAATAATATGATCTTCTAAATGATTTATCCTTACATACCTCAGAGTCTTAGGATGTTCTTGAACTTCAGGCTCTTGTGATCTTTTTTCTACACTTTCACTAGTTCCTTCCTCTTGATTTTCCTGATTCATCAGAATGATCTGAACTTGATTTGAAGTCTAAACTTTCTTTCCTTTATTTGAAATGTCATTCTGATTGTCTAAATCATATCCACAAGTTCTAGATGGTCTAACCATGTCTTCATTAACCTTGACATTAGCACTTTCAACTACTTTCCTCAATCTCTTATTGTAGCACCGGTAGGCCTTACTTTTAGTAGAATAACCAAGAAATATTCCTTCATCACTTCTAGCATCAAACTTTCCTATATCTTCATCTCTTTTGATAAAGAATTTACTCCCAAATATTTTGAAGTATCTAACAGTAGGCTTATGACCATACCATAGCTCATAAGGAGCCTTATTGGTATCACCTTTGACTTGTACCCGGTTGAGTGTGTAAATAACGATACTCACAACTTCTCTCCTGTTGATATGAGGAACATTTCCTTCCAGCATCATAGTCCTAGTAGCTTCTTCAATTGTCCTATTCTTCCCTTCCACAACTCCATTTTGTTGAGGGGTATGTGGGGCAGATAATTGTCTCTTTATCCCATGCTCTTCACAAAAAGAATTAAACTCATCGGAAGTGAATTCACCACCTCTATCTGATCTTAGACATTTAATCTTTAGACCTATCTCTATCTCAACCATAGCCTTGAAATTCTTGAATTTCTCCAGAGCTTCAAATTTTTCCCTTAAGAAAGTAACCCACATCATTCTAGAATAATCATCAATAAGTAACATGAAATACCTGTATCCTTGTAAACTTCTGACTCTAGAAGGACCACACAAATTAGTATTCACAAGCTCCAACACTTCATTTGAATAATGTTTTTTGCTCTGAAATGAAATTCTAGTTTGCTTCCCTAACTGACATTCCTTGCATATAGCATTAGTAGGTTTTATCAACTTTGGAAGATCTCTCACTGCCTAAGTAGAACTTATCTTGATAATATTATCAAAGTTTTCATGACACATTCTCCTATGCCACAACCAGCTTTCATCAACTTGAGAAATCAAAAAACTTTTACTAGCAACATTCAGGTGAAAGATATTAGCTTTTTTTTGTACCTGATGCAATCACATTTCTGGAACTCTCCAATATTCTACACTTTCCATCCTTGAATTGAAGATTATATCCCTTGTCAACCATCTGTCCAACACTTAAGAGATTATGCTTCAAACCTTCCACATATAGAACATCATCAATATTATGCTTACTATCAATAGAAATGGATCCTTTGCCACAAATTACACCAGCTTTATCATCACAAAATCTTACAACACCACCATCATACTTTTCCAAGCTCACAAATTTACTTTTATCACTTTTCATGTGATGAGAGCATCCACTTTCAATCACCCATTCATCTTTTTCTTCAACTCAGATAGCGAGGGCTTTCTCCAGTGTAATGCCCTGCCACACAACCCAAAAGAAAACTAATACAACACACAAACATGGATTTTTTTTTTCTATAACTAACATGTATTGAAATATTAACATACAACATTTGAAATGAAACTATACATGTACAACATATGAAAAAGTCCCTTGGGGTTACATGACAAGGCATTATACTGCAAGAGTTATATGTCACCTTAGAGGTGTTTGAATTGTTCCATGATTGGGCCATGAATAAGATATGCTTTATTATAGTTTTGTTTCTTACGCATGTGGGAAGTCCTTGGTATTTTGATGTTTTCTCATGTCTTTAGGAAGAGTGGCTTGCGATAGGGCCGAAACCCTAAGCAGTTGCCAAGGTAACCTATCATAGGTTTTGTAATCTAGTAGAAACCTAACTAATGTACTAGGGGTTGGGTAGTATTTAACATTAATTCAGATAATTGTATGCCTTGCCCATCCCCTTAATTTTTTTTTAGATTGAGGTAAGGTTGAGAAGGCTTGGAATGGCTTAGTCACCTATCTTGTCTTCTTGAAAGATGGAACAAATCCACATTAGTTTGTATAGAGGCCAGGAATCAGTAGAGACTGCCAGGGTAACTCTTGAGGAGGGTTGGTAGTCTAAGAAGATTCACCAGAGTAACCTATCCCAAAATATGTGATGAAACTCTTTGCCTATTGCATGATTGTGGTATCTTGTGTAGAGTTACCTTTAGTTGTGTTTTTTCCTCTAGGAGTTTTTTTGTTGTGGTTTTGAAGTCGTTATGTCACTATGTGAATGTAAGCCAAGTAAATGTTTGGTTCTGTCTTCTTGTATGTTACTCTTCTGGACCTAGAATTATCTCCTAGCACAGAGGGAGTGGACCTTCGGGTTCCACATGGTTGGGAGTAAACCATGCTATTTCCTCCATTGGTTCCCCTTGTAGGTGTTGCGATACGTGGATAATTTGTACTTGTAGCAAGTTCCTGTTACTTCATTGTTCGTGACATTGGAAGTTGAACGTGTTCATAGATGTGGATGTTAGTTATGATGAGGTTATTATCTTCTTTGTTTATTTACCTCATGTGTATGAGTGTATTCATTGTATTGAAATTAAGATGTATCGAGATTTATTAGAATCTCACTTGATGTAATCTGGATATATATATCTTGATTGTACTAAGAATTTGAAAAATTGGATCATTCATGAATATGATATGTGCTTATGTTTTTATGACTTTAATATTATGATGTGATATTTTTATTTTTAAATGTTTGAGTAACATCATCTTGGAATCCTAAAAACATTGTGTAATAAATTGACTTTAAAAAAAAATTATTCGGTTAATTTGTTACTTTATGCTTTGTTTTAATGGATTCCCTAGTGAGGCGTTACATCCACATTTGTGCAACTAGAAAATTCAGTAGGCACCCGATCATTTTCCTTGATAGCAATAAATACCCATTCATCCTCACTTACATTCCCTTTATTAGATTCATCATCTGTCACACCTTGATCAACAACATAATAATAATTTATTTGGAATCTAGACTTGTTAGGTCTTGGCTTAGGAACTCTTTCCAAACACCTTGATGCAAAATGACCTATCTTATTGCAAGAAAAACATTAAATAGGAAATTTCCCTTTATACTTACCTTCTCCTCTGGCTTCTCTCTTGACAATAAGTGCTTCAAGCTCATCTAGTTTTCTTTCTTCTTCTTCAATCTCTCTCATCTCTTGCTCATAATTGAAATATTTTCTAGAAGAACTTTCACCTGGATCATATCTTTGCTTATCTTTTCTGGAGATAGTAGCCTTGAATGCAGATTCTATCTTAGGAAGAGAATCACCAAACTCACTTAACTCAAAAGCAGTAAGCTTACCAATCAACATATCTCTGGTTACATTTGTCATAGTCTGAATCTCCTCAATAGAAGTAGCTTTGGATTTGTATGTAGTAGGCAAATATCTGAGCACTTTAGCAACAATCTCTAATTCTTCCAATGTTCCACCAGCACATCTGATACTACACATGAGTTCATTCACTCTCTGCAAGAAATAAGTAATGTTCTCATCATCTCCCATTCTCAACATTTCATATTTCCCTTTCAGGCTTTGCAGTTTAGCAATCTTCACATGTGCATCACTTTCATACAAAGTTTCCAACTTTTTCCAGATCTCATAAGAAGTCTTCAAATCCATTACATTTGTCATCTTGGAATCAGTCAGAGCACTCAACAATGCTTCCTTAGCCCTGATATTGTACTCGACATCCTTAATCTCAGTTGAAGTAGAAGGACCATTATGTGGGATGATATATCTATTCTTTGTAATTGTCCAATAAGGTTCAACAATGCATCTCAGATGACACTCCATTCAATTCTTCCACAAATAATAATTTGTTCCATCAAATCTCATACTATCCTTCTTATATTTCGTCATCCTGGATCACCTCAAGCCATCAAAATTCTTTCGAGAAACCTGCTTTGATACCAATTGTTGGAAACACAAGGGAAGACAAATGAGAGGGGGGGTGAATCAATTGTCTCAAAAATTAAAATTATTCTCAGATCTGATAAATAAACATGAAAGCATAAATTATCACCACATCATAAGCACACATAACACTAAGATTTTTTTTTACGTGGAAACCCTGTTAGGGGAAAAACCATGGTGTAGGTTAGTCCACAATATTATACCCTGTTAAAATTATAAAAGAAATATGAATGGGAATGCACAAGTATTTAGGAAAACTAACTAGAGTTCACTACTCAAATACAACAAGGCTTACTAACCAAAGGAAGACACACTATCTTATAGAAACTTTGGATTACATCCACAGGATTTTGAACTGATAAAATAGCATCTGCTAATGCCTGATTACAATTCCAGTTAAGCACATAAACTCTGCTCACTCTTCTTCACACTTCTTCACATTCTATCTCTATCTTCAAAAGATTAGAACATTATTTTCACATACCATTCACACAATTCCTTCAAATGGTTGAAACAATCACTTATATATATCCACAACTAAGAATAATATCATCTCCATGTCAACTTCAACAAAATATAAAATGTGTACAAACTATCGGCCCAAAACATAAATAATTTACAATGTGAATCAACCAATGTTGGCCAAAACATAGTAAGGACCCAAAACAACATCCTCAAACATGAAATACTTTAAAAAATTATGCCTCAAAGATCCACAACACGCTACAATCACCCTGTCGGCCATGAACATGAAAAACATGAACATGCAAGAGAAAATCACCATTCACAAGCACAACGATCAATGTGTATGTGCAACACAGATAGAGCACGCTCTAGAAACATCCAAGAGAATCATGAATCACCAAAGAAGCATCCACAACAATTCAAATTACTAGAATCACATCATCTTCTTTCAAGAACACCAAATGAAGCAACTGAATAACTGTCAGAACACAAATACTCATAACTCAATCAAATCTTCATGCAGATCTCTGAAACTTAACATGGATAAAATAGATATACTAAAAAAAAAACCCTTTAATCCACATACTCTCATCATCAACATACTGAGTTGGCCACCATACAGAACTTCACTGGATCACTGACAATTTGTAACTTGTTTTATTACAATTTTCTCAATATCCTCAACATATACAACCTTAATGCCAATAGTGTTGACATCAATGACAACCACATATCAACAACATACAACAAACACTAAAAACATGAAAATAATAGTTGATAGTGTTAGCTCCAAAATATGCAGGCAGAATGCCTCAAGAGGCTGCCAAACTCTTGATACGTTTTAGGGTAACAAACAAGGTCAAAAGATTTAGACCTTCTACTCTTCAAGTGCTGCTAGACCTAGGCGGGTGTACCTATATGAATGAAGCAGAATTAATGTGCTTATGGTAGGACTTATTTGGAAACTCATGAATGCAATTGACTGTGAAATTTTCAAATTTTCATAGTTCTAACAGTGGCTCCGTATGGGGATGAATGGTTGTGAGATCATTGTGTAGACACCTAAAAATGACCTAGGCCTGCAAGCTTCATTTTTACCACTTTCGTCCTAGCATAATTATGACATTTAATTATGTCTTTGGTCCATATTCGACTAGTGATTAAATAATTCATAATTATTTAATTAATTCATGTCCTTTTATTCTTCATGATTATTAAATAAATAAATTTTATTTATTTATTAAATACGTCATTAATTGTCTAAGTCTTCCCTTAATTAATTAAATTTCTTAATTTATTTAATTTCCCTTTGTCATATATTTCTTCCTGATTATTAAATAAATAAATTTTATTTATTTATTTAATATGTCACTAATTGTCTTAATTAAATAAATTGATTAATTTATTTAATTAATTAATCTTATCTGCTAAATTAAATAATTATCTTTAATTATTTAATTGTCAAAATTAACATTTATCTCATTTTAAATAAATTAAATTATTTAAAATGTCATCTCAATCTTAACTGTCAGTCCATTTTGGTAAATAATCTGAAAAAGATTATTTATTATCTCATAAAATCCATAATTTGAATTAACTCAATTCAAAATGGTAACTAATCTTCCAAAAATCAAGTAATCGGGCAGATTCTTGATTTTCCAAATCTGATCTTCAGTCCAACTCTTATCTTCTTGATTTTTTGAATCTCACAAATCAGGCAGTCTTTATCTTCTTGATTTTCGAAAATCCTTATTTTCTAATTAATTTATCTCACTTATTCTCCACCGTCGATCCGATTATCTGAGATATTATTGTGACCGTTCGATTAAGGAATTTTCCCTAACCCTGATTAGGGATTCTCATATTTAATCTGGACCTCTCATTCTAGGTCTTTCTTAGAATTCAATCTCATCCGTCCACTCAAAATTGTGTTTTCTATAAAAGACAATTTTGCTCATAATTTCGGGATCTGACAACTTCATTTTTAATTTAATAGTCATTATAGTCATTTGGCATTAGTAGTCATTATTTTCATAGACATTGTCATAGGCATAGGCATTTAGACATTGCATAAATCCTTCAAAGCTTGTTGTAGGTCTTAGACATTTGCAAATTGCTCGCACAACGAATCTAAGGGCACAATATCATCTAGCAAGCAAGAAGGTATTACAAAAGTGAATCATGGAGGTCTTGGCGATAAGGTATAATCGTTCTTTTGTTTACTTCCATTGTGTTTTGTAAGATCTTTGGATTTTTTATGTTATTAGTTAACAATCTAACAAATCTAATTTTCCATTGATTACACATTGCAAGGATACAGATTCTGGGTGAGCAGACTAGACTCAAGGTGATGGATTTATGTGAGCAAGACATAATGAATGGAAATGAAAGTGACCCTACACTCCTGTACATGGAAAAATAATTATTTTGAAAGAAGGAAAATCAGGATTGTCCATGTACTGGCAAGTCCTGTTCCTTTTATTTCCTAGACTACTATGCATGGAAGATAAAATTTTGAGAGGATTGTTAAGGATTGTCCATGCACTGGCAACCCTTAATCCTTTGTGTGGTTCAAGAGAAAAAATGCTTCCAAAATTGCCCATGTACAGGCAATTCCTGATCTTCACCAGCCATGTTTTGTAGATAATATGAATCTTCACCTCTCTTTCCAATTACCACAAAAGGTCCCAGCCACAAGGTTTCAAATTTCCCATGTTTTCCCTTCTCCTGACACCTTGTGTTCCACATTAGTACCAAATCACTTTCCTCAAATTTACTATCTTTTTACTTTTTATCAAATAGATACTTCATTTGTGTTTGTAACTTTATGTTCAAATTTTGAGCTCCTTGTCTTATTTCATCTAGTTCAGCCAGTTGTTCCATTCTCTCCTCCATAGGCTCTAGAATGTCTATATCCTCCTGAAGAATAAACTTGTAAACTGGTAACAAGTTTTGTAAAGACATCCTGGCTTGTGTTCCATACACCAGCTCAAATGGGGATTTTCCAATTGCCTTTTTAACAGTGACCTATCAACCCAAACAACCAATCTCAATTTTGAATCCCAAGCTTTCTTGTTTTGACCTAGCATCCTTCTTATAATCTTCAGAAGACTTTTATTACTAGACTCAGCCTGACCATTGGCTTGTGGATGGTAAGGAGCTGCATAAGAAATGGTAATGCCATATGTGCTACATAAGTTTCTGAATTCATCTGATCTGAAACACATCCCATTGTCAGTAATCAGTCTTAGTGGTGTACCGAATCTGGTAATAATGTTCTCCATTAGAAAATTTTTCACCACTTTACTTATAGCCTGTTTAGTTGGGATTGCTTCTACCCATTTGGTAAAATAATCAGTGGCCACCAGTATCCACCTATGTCCACCACTTGATCTTTCTTGTATCTCCCCAATGAAATCAATTCCCCATTGGTGAAAAGGGGCATTAGCCTTCAAGGGTCAAAGTGGCAAAGCTCCCTAATACTTCAGTTTCCCAGAGAATTTCTGGTAGGCCTCACATTTTCTTACATATGTAAAAGAGTCATTAAAAACCCTTGGCCAGTAATAACCTACCCTGAGAATTTTATGTGTAGCTTTCTTTGCTAAATAATGTCCTCCACAAACCCCTTCATGCATTTCACGTAAAATATGTCTGGCTTGTGATTCGTCCAGACATAACAATAGTATACCATCCCTATTTTTCCAAAACAGATCTCCATCCATGAAGACATACTTAGATGCCTGCAACTTCAAAGTTCTTTTCTGGTTGTCACTCAATTCCTCTGGACACTTCATGTATTTAAGGTAATGCATGATATCTGCATACCATGGAGTATGCTCAATGCTCGCAATTGCAGTCTCTTCTTCTACATTGCAAATTTGATTTGCTTCAATGTTCGCTTCCGCCATCAACTTAGCCAAGCCTTGACCTCTTACCAGTTTAGTGATTTGTATCTCCATGTCAAACTCTTGGATTTTGTTAATCCATCTGCATCTTTTTCCTATTACTTCATACTGTGTCAGAATGTCCTTGACAACTGCATGAAGGACGTAAGAAACTACCTTTGCTCCAACAAGATATGGCTTGAAAGCTTTTATAGATTTCACTAACGCAAATGCCTATTTTTCCATTATATCATACTTTAATTCAAACCCCTGCAATGACTTACTGAAGAAAGACACAGGCTATTCATAACCATCCTCATTCTTCTGCAACATAACAGCAGCAATAGTGTGCATTGAAGCGAATGAAAATATTTGAAAAGGTTTTGCAAAATCTAGAGATTTAAGGATAGGAGCTTCCTTGATGGCTCTTTTAATGGATATAAAAGCTTCCAAAGTTTCCGCAGTCCACTCTACCCTTTGTCCTTTTTTCAACATTTTTGATATGGGTTTAATGATCTCAACAAAGTTAGAAACAAATCTCCTAACAAAATTAATCTGTCCAAAGAATGACTATATAGCCTTAACAGTTTTAGGGATATGAATTTTATCAATGGCCTTAACCCTTTCAGGATCTATCCTAATCCCTTCTTTTGAAACAATATGTCCCAAGAGCTTACCTTCTTTGACTGCAAAATGACACTTCTTAGGGTTCAAGCTGATACCATATTCTAAGGCTTTAATAAATACCTTCTCCAGATGTTGTACATGATCTTCAGCGTTCTTTGAGTAAGCAATGAGGTCATCCTGATACACCACCATGATAGCATTGATCAAATCTGAAAATTACACATCCATAGCTCTTTGGAAGGTTGCTCCTGCATTAGTGAGACCAAATGGAATTCTTAGATAAACATATGTCCCCCAAGGAGTTGTAAATGTCATCTTATATTGTTCAGATTTTTTGACCTTGCCTAGTTATATCCTGAAAACCCATCCATCATAGACAACACCTCACACCCTATTACCTTATGCAATATAGCCTCCATATTGGGTAGAGGATAATTATCTTTGAGGGATGCCATGTTTAGGTTTCTGAAATCTACACATAATCTGATATCACCATTTTTCTTCCTCATAGGGACCAAGTTTGAAACCCACGTTGAGTCCCTAATTGGTTTAATGATTCCACCGTCTCTGAGCTTTGCCAATTCTTCCTGCATTTTAGGCTCCAATGTTGGATTTATGGGTCTTTGCTTTTGTCTAAATGGCTTAGCATCTAGCTTCAATGGTATTTCATGTTGAAACAAATCTTCCCTGTATGCTTTTAGGTCTTCATAAGACCAAGCAAACACATGTTTATATTTTCTCAGCAACTCTATCAACATTTTTCTAATTATAGGGATTATCTTCTTCCATATGTACACCTTTCTTGGTGCAATTTTAGTTCCCAAGTTAATCTCTTCAATATCTTCCCTTTTAACTAGTGTTTGCTTCATGAGAGACCAATCACTTCCATCGTACACCCTCTCTAATGCCACTAGCCCTTTAGGAAGCTTATTTGTTTTAAGTTGTAAGATCTCCTTCCCAAATACTATTTGCTTCCCATCCACTTCTTCAACAAAGGCATTGAAATCAATTTCCTGTGCTTCATATTGATCTATGCAGTGGAGGAACCTCAAAAGGTCAGTATCATCATTAAAGACCTGCCAACTATATATGTTATCAGGCACAACAGGCCTTGTCTTGAACTCAATTTGTGATACTCCAGCCAATGTAATGTCATCCCTTTTCAATGCCACATTTGCTAAAAAATCAGCCATTATGTTCTTTGACCTATCAATCCACTCAATTGAGAAGGAATCAAACAACTCAATTGTGTCCCATACAACATTCCTGTATTGTTTCAGTCTTTTATGTTTTGCTGCATACTTTTACTTAATTTGTGAAACAACCAACTCAGAATCCCCTAGAATAGCTAGCAACTTGATTTTATGTTTCACAGCTATATTCAAACCTGTTATTAAAGCTTCATATTCCACCACATTTTTTGTACATTCAAATTTTAATAGGAATGAATACTTAAATGTAATACCTTCAGGCGAAACAAACACAATCCTAGCTCCATTACCCTCTTGGCTGCAAGCCTCATCAAAATACATTTTCCACACTTCATTGCAGTTTTGAGCCACATGCTTTTCAATTGGATCACTATTGGTCAATTCTGGCTAGGCTGGTTCTATCTTAAAATTCCCAAGATCAACATCACAAAAATAGTTGATTTGATCTTGTGGTACACAGTCAAAAACCTGGTTCATCTGTGGCTCTCTGTACAATTTCACTTCCTGGCCATTCACTGGAATTGTTGCATAAGACATATCAAACTAGACATTTCCACCAACTGTTGTTGTCCACTGTCTTGATAAGAGCATCCCAAACTGAGGAGGGGTATCAATTACTATTATATCAATGTTATAGGCCACCTGAGGATAAGCAACAAGCTTGAATTCAACATCCCTCATTATACCCACCACAGGAACAGGTCTGTTGTCCATTGCATAGCACTTCCCTCCAGTAGTATCCACCCACATACCAAGCTATTTCATAATTCCTGTTGGCATAATATTCATGGCAGCTCCAGAGTCTATCATGCAATTCCTCAACAATTTGTTGTTTATAAGTAGAGTAGTGAAAAAAGGATCAACTTGTGGGGGAGTTGTTAATACATCACTCAATAATGCATTACTAAGGAAAACTTCTGGAATATTCACTTTCTCATGCTTATTAATAGTTTTAGTGGCCATCTTGTTTTCAGAATTTATATGTTTTTCATTCACATTTGTTATTAACTGGACAACACTGTCTCTATATTCCTTAATTTTCATCATCTCAAGTAGTGGAATAGACATCTTTACCTGAGATAAAGCCTGAGTGAAGTCAAAAGAAGAACCCTCTACCTTAATCATTGTCTTTTGTTCTGAT
Organism: Sequoia sempervirens; assembly: GCA_007258455.2. Lineage (NCBI taxonomy): Eukaryota > Viridiplantae > Streptophyta > Pinopsida > Cupressales > Cupressaceae > Sequoia > Sequoia sempervirens. The sequence continues at coordinate 257,427,893 of VDFB02000017.1, read as the reverse complement.
GTTTCTCTTTTGTTCGCTTCTTTTTCTCTTTTACTTGGCTAATCAGTCTTTTGCATTTCTTTGTGCAATTCCTTTACTTCCTCCTTTTGGATAGGCTTCTATTCACTTTTATCATGTTGTTTATTTTCAGCCCTTTTCACAGTTCCTTGTGTCGCCTTTTTCTCTTTCATAAAGATTCCTCTGGGGACACCTTCCTTCTCATTTATTGTCCTATTTCTCAACCAGTATTTACCCTTTGTTGCTTCAGCTGCAGCAACAGTCAATCTCTCTATCTCTTCTTCAGTGATTTTCCTCATGCTGTCCTCAGTAGGCATCTCATTAGAATGTGGTTTTGCATAATCATCCTCAGAATCAGAAAGAATCCATTGTTCAGCCATGTGGACATTGTACCTTTGATTTGAAACATCGTACTCATATCCATCTTCCTCTGAAGATGAGTACCTCTCCTCAACCCGATAAAAAGTATCTGTAGTCAAATACACTGTGTGATCTTCTCCATCATTTCCCATCAGCATTCATTCCTCTTGCATTCTTTGGGCTACAACACAATAATCTGGGGAATGTGGCTTATTACAAATTTCACAAAAAAAATTGTTATTCACCATGTATGTTCCCTTCTTTCGTAATGGATTAGGAGTCTCTTTGTTTCTAGGCCTATCTGTTATAGGTTTTCCATCTTTCCAGTTTGTGTTATAGGGCATGTCATGTAACCTAGGCCTTTCATTTCTATATGCATTCTCATGTTTGTATTGATAATTATTGGTTTGTTGAGGAGCCCTATGATTGTCTCTTTTGTCAATTATCCCAACAGCCCTCCTATTGTTTTCAATTGTTAATGTTGTCTTCTGGGCTTCAGCCAAGTCTCTTGGGAGCCTATTTCTCAGTTCATACCCTATTTTAGGATCGAACACATTCAAATAAACACTCAATGCCATAGAGTCTGGAAATTTTGATCCAGGAGATATTTTATTTTGTAGTTTATTGAATCTTTGGTTGAAATCATAAATTGAGTCATTTTGATTTTTTTGAATTTGCATAAATTCATGAAGAGCAGCATTAGGTGCACTTTGATTCCCATATTGCTCGAGGAATCGGTTATGAAATATTTGGAGAGAATCAATAGAGGCTGTTGTTAGGCTGTTGAACTAATCCCTAGCTTCTTCAATAAGCGACATCATGAATAGCCTCATATGTAAATCCTCATAAGGTACATCCAAATCTTGAATGAAGGCATTGAAACTCCTTAAATGGTCTTCAGCAGAAATTGCACTACTCCCTGTAAACTTAGGCACCAGACCTCTCCAACTACCATCCATAGGGTAAGGGTATAAATGAAACCCTGCTAAATCAAACTATCTGATCATTGTTGTATACTGGTGAGGGGGGGGTTAGGTGGATACTGGTACATTGGATTATTGTATTGTGTATTATGATGTGGTACAAAATGCAAATTATGAGGTGGCTGCATATTTGTATATTGTGTGGGAATATGAGGTGGATGATTTGGCAGTCTGTATTGATTCCCTACTTGATGGTGAGGGACCCTTGGTGGATCAGAAGGCCCTGCACCATGATTACCTTGCTTATGAGGTGGTACATACTTTGGGGGGAAACTAGCTGCCTGAGTAATGTTCTAAGCTTTCTGCAATTTGAATTCTCTCATTGCTTGTCATCTGGGCTTTCTCCTGTTCTTCCCTCTCCTTTTTCTGAGATTCAAACTGTGCTTTAACTTCTTCATAAGTTAAAGATTCATAATTTTCTTGAGGAGTTTCATGATTAGTAGGTCCATTCTCATTGAAATCATTTTGATTTCCCTCCATTCTTTGTTCACATTCATGTTGATATCTGAGTCCTTCTGCTTTGAGTTTAGCTTCAAACTCTGGTTGTTTTTGAGGATTATAAAATGGAAATGGATTTCTTTGTTCCTCTGGGGTACAAGGTTCTGCACTCGTGTTATCTCTCCATGTGTCATAACGGTCATATGTTTCACCATGTGGTATTGATGCTTTGTCTTTGTTCATCATGCACATGTCCTCACTTATCCTTTTACCCTTATCAACCCTATCATCCTTGTGTGTCCACTTACTTCTGCCAGCAGGAGCTCCAGTATGACCTCCCCTATATTGAGATCTTCCATTCATGTTTGAACAAATGTAATGCTTCTGTCAGAGTCGCCACTCACTTTCTTAAAAGTGAGAAAGTATTTGATATTTCTTATTCCTAGCAGAGTCTGTACAAAGTTTCTGACTCTATGACTAAGGCCTTGATTCTGAATTGATTTGTCCCCAGCGGAGTCACCAATTTGTTAGCTCTCAAAAACATAGGTAGAATGCCTCAAGAGGCTACCAAACTCTTGATACGTTTTAGGGTAATAGACAAGGTCAAAATATTTAGACCTTCTACTCTTCAGGTGCTGCTAGACCTAGGTGGGTGTACCTATATGAATGAAGCAGACTTAATTTGCTTATGGTAGGACTTATTTGGAAACTCATGAATGCAATTGACTGTGAAAATTTCAAATTTTCACAGTTCTAACAGATAGCATAAAATTAAATCTAAAAACATGTAATTTGATTCTTCTATTTTTACAAAACAAGAAAATGTGGTACAATTTTTAAAACATGATTGATATTTTTTCAACACCATGAAAAATGTGTTTATATGTTGCAAAGTGCACATATTATAGGGTAAAACAAATAATGTGGGTCCAAAATCACAAGATGCACATGATTTTCTTACCCATTTTTGGAAACTTTCTTCCTTATAAATGTGAGCACATTATAACATGCTAGCATTATAATGTAACTATTCTATAACACACTTGAATTTATGATTTCCTTGATTATTAGTATAGGGAGAGAGGGATAAAGAGGGAGAGATAGGGATAGACTAAGGGAGGAAGAGAGAGAAAGGGGGGTAAGGAGATAGAAATAAATGGAGAGATAGAGGAGAATATATAGATGGAGATGGAGATGGAGATGGAGATGAAGATGAAGATGGAGAGGAAGAGGGAGAGGGAGAGGTAAAGAGAGAGAGGGAGAGGTAGAGAGGGAGAGGGAGAGGGAGAGATAGAGATGGAGAGGGAGAGGGAGAGGAATATGGAGAGATAAAGAGAGAGAGGAGACATGGATAAAGAGGCATGGAAGAGATAAATATATAGAGAAAGATAGAAAGGGAGAGATGGAAGGAGATAGAAGAGGGAGAGAGAAGAGGAAGAGATAAAGAGAGATAGAAAGATAAATATATAGATATGAAGTGATATATAGATAGAGGTAGAGAGATATGGAGAGTGAAGGAGATAGAGATAAAGAGAGGGAGAGATAAAAGGATAAATATGCAAAAATAGAGATAGGGAGAGAGAGATAGAGAGGAATATAGAGATATAGATCTATAAGGTATAAGAAGAGGGACATGGAGGGATGGGTAGAGAGATTTAAATGTATCTAGAGATAAAGAGTAAGATAAAGATAGAGATGAAGATAGAGGGAGAGAGGAAGAGGGAGAAAAACAAATAGAGAAATAGAGATAGGTCAAGGAAGAGATAAATATTGAGAGAGATAGGGAGGTATAAAAAGAGATAGAGGGAGATACAGAGGGAGATATAGAGAGGAAGAGATAGATATATAGAGGAAGAAGGAGAATTAGATGTAGAGATAGAGAGATATATAGGGTGAGATAGAGTGATATAGAAATTAAAATAGGAGGTATAGAGAGAGGGAGAGGAAGAGAGATAGAGATAGAGATAGAGATAAAGAGAGATAGAGTGAGGGAGAAGTAGAGATATAAAAATAGATATGGATAGAAAGAGAGATCTAGAGAGGGAGAGATAGATATATATGGGAAGAGAGATAGAGAGGGAGGATATAGAGAGGGATATAGGGAGAGGGGAGAGAGGGGGAGAGATAGAGAGAGGGATAGAGAGATAGAGGTAAAGAAAGGGATAGAGAGATATATATAGAGAGTTAGAGAGACAAAGAGAGGAGGAGAGAGATATAGCTTAATATATAAAGAGGGAGAGTGGAGGGAGGGAGAGAAACAAAGATATATAGATATAGATAGATATAGAGATCTATAAAGGGATAGGGAGAGATAAAGAGATATGGTGATAGATGTAGATAAATATATGGATATAAATATATAGAGATAATGAGTGAGATGGAGATAGACTGAGAGACAAAAAAAATAGAGAGAGAGAGAGATATATATATATATATATATTGAGTAGGGGAGATGTAAATAATAAAGAGGTATAGATAATGAGATATAGATAAATATGGAGAGGGAGAGATAGGGAGATATAGATAGAATGGTCAATAGTGGGAAAAATTAGAGGTGATAGAGACAATTAATATATAGAGGTATAGATAGAGGGAGAGAAAGTGGTGTGAGAGATAGAGAGATAGAAATAAGGAGGGATAAATAGGGAGTGTGTGTGTGTGAGAGAGAGAGAAATGGAGATATAGATAGAGAGGGATGTATATATGTATATATAGAGATAAATAGCTAGAGAGAAAGAGAGGGAGAGATAAGGATAGAAAGAGGGAGATATTTATATAAATTGGGAAAGATAGAGATTTTGGAAGATAAAGAGAGAGGGGAAGATATAGAGAGATAGAGAGGGAGAGAGAGAGAGTAGGAAAGATAGAGAGAGGGGAGACAAAGAGATAAAGGTAGAGAAAAGTGTTGAACACCCAAAATACTAAGAGGGGGGGTGAATCAATATTCTTTGAAACCACTTAAACATTTAAACATTCATTTCACATAGCATATTCAATTTGTAGTAAGAAAGGAAAGCATGAAATAAACCATCAATATCACATGACACATGAACAATTTTTTTGTGGAAAACTCAAAATGGGAAAAACCACAGTGAGGATTAGCTCATAATATATTATAATCAGTTATAAGATATTACAGAAATTCTCACTACAGGCGAACTCACTATCCAAGTGGACTCACTACCCACTAAAAGAAGATAAGATAGAAGTGAGTAGTGGCTCACAACAAGGATTTGAACTATAACAATATCATCTACCACATTCTAGAATATAGTTCCATTGAAGCTCAATATACATACTTTACACAATTCATATTGATTTGCACTAACACTCTGCTCTACTCTGCATTCACCTTATACTTGCACAATTCACATCACTCATATACAAAACACCAAAAAAGATCTTACATATATATCTACTTCATCCACAAACACCTACTGTTAGAGTAATAAGTTATTATGCTTAATTAATTATTCCTTGAGTCAATCAGTGACTCTCATCTGGTTTCAGTAGTAAACAGAAGAATCTTTCCTTGCTTGCCAGTATCAGGTTCCAGTGTTACTCTACAGAGTTCTTCCAGTGATTCTTTGTAGCATTCATCACATTGTAGGGGGGTTTTGTCCCACTGGGTTTTTCCTTCTCTACTCCATTCTTGCATTTGTAAATGGGTACCTAATCAGGCCTAGTTGTTGGGACCCATCTTTGCTTTCATGCATCTTATTCTAGTGTTTTAGCTTCTTCCTAAGTTCATCTTAAGGGGGGGTGTTAGAGTAATAAGTTATTATGCTTAATTAATTATATCATATTGATTAATTAATTAAGTCACTTATTCATGTTTGTTACTTAAGCTAAACTTAGGCACATTAATAATTAATTAATTAATTATTAAGTGTGCACACTAGGGTTTCATTTAGGGTTTCTTGATCTCCTTCATAAGGATTGATCTCTTTTGTAATTATTGATTCTCTTAATGCATTTTTACACTTTGAGGCTTACAGAACATCTTCTTTGGTTCTTCATATCTTTTGCATGTGACAGGTATCCATCTTGCATGCAGGTGCTCTTGGTTTCTAACACCTACAACATCAATTAGGTAAGCCTAATTAGATGTAATATACAAAATATTACTTATTGACTCAACATACGCACATACATGCTTCATTCCATGATTTAGATCTTCAAATAAGTCAAAATAGGTCATCATGGACCTATAATGGCTCCCACATAATGGATCAATACATTTCAAAACTCCACAATACCCAAAACTTACTAGGTCATCACTGGTAATGACCTAACTTTCAAATTCATCAAATGTACAAGCACAAAACAACATGTGGACCTCAAAAATTCATGCCACTTGGAATATAGGCACTAATGAAACTTTTCAACATCTCCACAAATCCAAAAATATAGATACCAATCCACGGAGAGATGCAGATTCACCAAAACATAGATACTGAATTGGAAACCTCTGTTATTTCTAGACGATATAATATTACTCATAAATTCAACACCAAAACACAAAAAAATGTGAAAATCAATATTTATGTTCCTCTAACATCCAATAATAATATATTAAAATTTCAAAGAAATATTATGTATAGGAGTGAATTTCTACCCCTTACGCAAATTCTCCTTTTGTACATCCTCACCTTAGAAAACCAAATCTGAAGGCAAAATTCCACATCATCTTGCCACCTTCATTCCACTTGGTGTTTGTTCTTTTTGTCGGTAGAGGAATTTATTTCAGGGATGCCCATCTAGTGCATAGATGTCCACACAGTGTGCTTACATCCCTGACAAATTCCTGCGTTTGAAGTTGGTAGAGGCATTACACTTCCCATTGGGGTTGGTGTGTAACATCCGTCTTCGACCAACCAACCCCAAAAATGGAAGTTTCTCTCATCCCACCTTCAAAAACACTCTTCATTCATTTCATCTTCTAAGAATTCAACTCATCCTCTACACAATCTCTTCTTTCATTCTCAAGCACTTCAAGTAGCACTTTGGTACTCCATAGCAGCAACAACAACACTCCATCAACTTTGTAAAGAAATTGTGGAACAAGCCATTGCAATAGGGGCTTGAGGTTTTGCAACACCTCCCTTCATCATAGTTGAGGTTGTGGTTATTGTTCAAGCTCCCTTTCTCCATCATTGGCTAGTGAGCTCTTGGTGGAGGTGGTAACATTTTCACTCCTCTCTTTTATGATTTGGTTGAGTAGCTTAATACTATTTTGTAGTGTTACTTGCTATTTCTCCTTCTCTAATTCTTAATCATACATTTCTCTATCATTTCTATCTTGGCTGTCCATGGAGGTGGAAACACCCAAATGGGGGTCTGACTGAGGCAGACCCCTATGCAGCCCCAAAAAAATTTCCCTCTTCCTTGTGTGTAGGTGGACATGCATTTGGAGCTAGCTAGAGAATGGGCATCTTTGTGAGATATCTTTGTCACCTTAGCATTTATATATTTTCTTTATCATATTCATTTGTATCTCTCCTACTTTCTCATTCTATTTTGTTCCCTTAGAAGTGACTAGCTAGTCTGTCATCTTGTTTTTTGGTGGTTCATACTATGTTTTTGGTCCTCTGGTCGTACGGATTCCCGCACACCTAAGAGACACCAATGCACCACGCTATCGTCTTGGAACCACGCTTCTATCCTAGGGAAAAGAGCTACCTAAGGTATAGTGTTGAACCCAAAAAAACAGCTCGCTTAGCCCTAGTTTAGATTTCGGGTTTGAAGAGTGGTTGTAGGGCCATATAGTCCTCATCATTCTCATCCTTCATTAGAGTGAGGTAAGTTAGGGTAGCCTTCTGCTCTTGGTTCTATATGACCTAGGGCTTTGACGTGGTTGGTCCCCTTCTGTTACATTTTTGGTGAACTTGACGTGAACGTCTATTCATTTGTTGGTGTTGAGGCTTTTCCCCTTGTACCTTGTGATTTTTTTTCCCCTGAGTGTTGTGAAGGTTTATGAGCATCACAACCCAGTCCACAACCTCCAAGTATATTGTCAGGAGAAGTGTATGACACCTTCTGATGGAAAGAACAAAGGTCACTATAGTTTTCTCTATAGGCCTTTTTGCTGGATCCGTCGTTGGTATCACCACACACGATCAGTTGTCAAGGGGCGAGGTAGGATTCTCTAATAAGACCAACCATGTCCCCACTCCTCCCATGTCTCCCACACCATCATCGGTAGATGAGCATGAGGTTGTTCATATTTCTTCAAAATATGTCTCCGCCCTTAGCAAAGGGTTGGGTGACTTGGAAAACCACTGAGAAAGAAACCCAAAGTTGGCTAGGGCCACTCGAGATATCAATGAATTAAAGTATATGGTGGGAAAATATTGAATAGGCATAAAACCCCTAGCTAGTCTTTCCAATCTGACTGAAGCATGTGCTCCTTTGAACGATCCTAACATTGTGCAAGGGGCCACTTTCAAGGATCATGAAATACAGCTAGGAATGTCGATGCCTCCTACATTTGCATATATGGACAATGTCATTCCCTTGATCAGCATCCCCTCTTCCTCCAAGACTATCAGAGTGAATAGGGTCCCTTTTTTGCTTCAACTTCACCCCTCATGTCACCTCTAGTAGTGGGGTTTTGGCAGGATGAGTGGTGGAGGCTTTGGTAGTGGTGGTGGATTTAATGGCGGGGGTGGTGCTAGTGGAAGTGGTTTCAGTGGAGGTCATGGTGGTGGCTTTGGAAGTGGAGGTGGCTCCAGTGGAGGCCTTGCTGGTGGCAGTGGCCATGAAAGTGGTTCCGACGGTGGCCATGGTGGAAATTCTGGAGGTGGCTCTGGTGGTGGTTTTGGATGAGGTCCCTCTAGCCCTATGTCTTCTAATGACCCTATTCTGAACACTCTTCTCTAGAATATGGGTAAGATGCAAAGCCAGCTAGTGATTCTTTGCCAGGCCTCTCCCCAGCCAATCTTTCAACTCTTTTTTCTAACATAGCTCATTATTGGTAGCAATCTTAAACACTTCCTTCCCTCAAGGAATGAAGATTCCTAAATTTGAAAAATATGGTAGAAAAGGTGACCCACAAACATGTGTTTTCCTTTAACACCCTATGCATATATTTCTTCCATCATGACGTATTGATGGCGAAACTATTCCCTCAATCTCCCAAGGACACAACGCTTGAATGGTACTGTTCCTTGCCCAATAATTCCATTTTCTCATTTGATCAACTAGTGAACTAGTTTCTCTGACAATTTCAAGCTAACATCAGACCAAAGATGACCTTTTCATATCTCGTCTGATGCAAATAGGGTGATAACAAAAAGATTATTGATTTTATAGCATGATACCAAATGCTCTTTTCACAAATCTTGTATCCAACGCTTGATTCTGATGTGTAGAAGGTATTCATTGGGAGATTGCAAAGACCTTGGTAGGAGAAGTTTTCCCTTATGAAATACCCTTCTTTCATGCATTTTTGTGCAACACTATAGGAGTATCAACAAATGGTAGTTCAGCTCGAGGGATCTTCCTCACGTTCCCATTTTGAAGGAAAGTCCATCATATCAATCTTTGGGAAAGGCAAGGCCATTGCAAATGTAGTAGCTGCTACGACTGATAATGGCCTCCGACACAATCGAAAGTTCACAAAGTTAGCTAAATCATATTCTTCCATCTTGCATAAGTTGTTGAAGGATAAGATCATAACTTTGGAGAACCCTAAGCCTCTTAAAGAACATTTCCCTAGTTGGTATGATCTGAATACCTTATGTCATTACCATCGAGTTAATGGGTGTGATACCAAACATTGTATGCACTTGTATCATGAGATATAGGACCACATTGAGGACAGTAATATTCATCTTGATGAAAGTAAACAAAATACAAACAAATCAATGGAAAAAGCGAATACTGAGTTGTAAATATACATGGACCCATTATTATCACACTCTGCCAACATGATTATCAATTCCTCTGATTCTACCACTCGGCCTGAGGCATATGTCAACAAGGTCATGATTACTTCTACTAAGTAACCTACAACCAGTTCGCCAAATGTGGCATTTACTTCATAAGACTTACCCTTCAACAACAAGACCTCTCCTCTCTACATTCCTTCTCGCCTCATTGGCAATGTTGTGATAGGAGTCCTAGTGGACCCTACGAGCCATGTGAATGTCATTACAAAAGAAACATTGTTGCTAAATTCGTTGCATAGAGAGGAGTATAAGAAACGAAATCCACCATCCGTATGCATGATGGTATTTGTGTTAGACGATATGGCTCAATAACCTTGTTCATGTCCTAGTTGGACCTAGGGTTGTCGACACAATTTGTTATGTCATTCTGGAGTTGGATTTGTTCAAGATGAAGCTAGGCATACCTTGGCTAGCTTCCATGAATGGAATCACCTCCGTTATGCATAAATGTTTAAAGTTCTCCCACGAAGGTGTTGTGCATGTAGTGCATGACACTAGATACTAGCCTCTGGTATACTATGGGGGATATTCATTAGACCACTTTTGGACCACCCCGGTCAGTCCACTTCCTCCAAGGATGGACCTACTTTACAAAAAATGCATGAAGTAAAAGACCGAGGGCAAGGGATAGCTGAAATTGGCCCTTCTAGTAGTACAATAGTCGGCTGCCTCCTCTTCTGAAAAAAGGGAAAGAGAAGCTCCCCCGTTCTTGGGATGGCTCGCTAGCTCTTTCCAGAGAAGAGTTTTGGATGAATATGCCTGGTTTTTATCTATTAATTCCAATGATACCATCCTGGTGCAAACCCAAGATTAGGATATTGGACCTCCCTACTAAACCACCTAGACTTGGTACTATTTGTATGATAGAGGAAAAGGCCCTTGCGATGAATCCTCTATTCCTCAACCTCTGCAGCCTCCTACCACTTATGCTCCCAAGGAAGTAAACATGAAGAGGCCCATTGTCGAGGCATTAGAACCAACTCTCCCCACTACTTCTCAACTTGCTCCTCCTGCTCCCATTCAGGAGCCTATCCCTTCACTGTAAATAGCTATGGAGGACACTCCCATGGCTAAGCAGGAGCCTTATGTTCCTTCGCAACCTCTGGTCTCTAGTTTGAATAGTCATAGAAACCACCTTACGCATGAGCGAAAGTGCCAAAAAAAGGATCTCATGATTGAGCAGGCCACCTTATAGAGAAAGGAAGAGGAGACAACCACCCCTATATTAGGGCCTCTTGTTGCTTCTTCCTCTCTCCTCCCCTATGCTTCTATTAAATCTAGCTCTGTATCGCTTATGGCTTCTACTGTGAGTATGAATGTGCCTGACACTAAGAAGGTGTAGGTGTTCATTGCTCCTTCGATGGAGCTACCATTGTTGATGTCCCTTCCAGATGTCTCGCCTTTCCCAAAACCCATAGACATGTCGAACACTTCGGTGGTATCTACTGTGGTTTTCTCTTCCTCTTCCTCTGCACCTCTCACCTTGTCTGTGGGGAGTTAACATAACCCAATGGAGAAAAATTTGGAGAGTGGTCCTACCAGCAATGAGGGACATAAGAGGAGTCCACCTTCTCTAAAAGGTGGTCCTGTGTTGACTTGTTTTGTCCTAGTGATGGAACCAGTCCTAACTTCCCCTGAGTTCTTCACCACTCCCGAATCACTTGGTGATCCTAGTGGTGAATCTCAGGCACAACTTTCTCCATTCATTGAGGTGAAACATGGCACTCTTGTAAAGTGCATGTTTAACTCTCTGGATGAAGTTTTGGCCTTGTCAGCGATCTTTACAAAACTATTGACCTTAGCTCCATAAGAGCTTGGTGAAGGAGACCTTTCAGGGCCTTCTTCCTTAGCCCTTGTTGTAGGAGGGTCAGATGCACCTCCCTTTAACATTCCACCATTACAAGTTCATCCTCCTTCCCCCTATGATGACCTAGAGTGGGAAGCAGATGACCTCTTGGTCGATCAGTGTTAGGGGAGGCCCCTTCTTTATCTTTAGAATAGATGTGTGATTTTTGTGATTCATTCCCCTGTGATCGTGCTATGTGTTCCTGGATGACCCTTGCACCCTCATTGGTGCTTGGATACAGGAATTTTTTTTGTGTCATAAACCTTCTTCTATTTGTATCATTATTATTCCATGTTTGTGATTGGCTTTCGGTAAATTGGGGACGATGCAAAGCATTGGGAGCATTTAGGCTTCCCTTCCATGTTGACCCAATTTTTTATTTTTTACTTTTTCTTCTTGTGCATTCTTCACATGGTTTGATATAGTAGGGGGTTGATGACAATTAATTTTATATACTAATATACTTATATATATTTATGAGCATTTATGACCACGAAATATCAGGCTACCCTGGTGCCCTATGTTTATGTTCATTTTTCCTTTGCTCTTTTCTTATCTTTCTCTCTTATTTTCTTTAGTTGTCCCTCTCATGTGTGACAACGCCACTTCTATGAAACTTCAATTTTTAGAAAATGAAATCATTTTTAATCAATCTTTTCTCAAGAATCTTCACAAAATTATTTTTCAAAATCGCATAATGAAATGTGTTTCCTTCATCATAGGTTTGTAAAGAAGAACTTGAGAACCTTCCTCCAAGGTGGGAGCAACTTCAATCTTCCCCTTGTGAGTGGGCATTTTATTCCTTTTGAATTCCTTAATGAAGTGAACATCTTTCAAAAGGATTCCTTGATGATGAATCAATTTGAGAAAAAATGTCCTTTTTGTACTTCAAAAAGTGCGTCCCTTGACTAGACCCATTTCTTCATGTGATAGATCTTGAAGGACACCTTCCTTGTAGGTCTACAGGACTATGAGATGCTTACTTCTTGGGGGTCGCCTCCTTGCAAGTTTGCGAGCTTGTAAGATGCTTTCGATCTACAACTTCATAGTTTTGTGGGGATATGAAGTCCTTTGCTTATCTTATGCTTTTGAGCTCACCAGGTTACGGTCTGCTTCCTAGAGGGTCTAGGTATAAATTTCTAACCCTATTCACTCTTCAATCTACTTTACTAAAGCACTCATCAGTATTCACGCTCACTAAAGTGGGGGGAAAATATATAGGAGTTAATTTGCACCCCTTACACAAATTCCCCTTTTGTACATCCTCACATTAGAAAATCAAATTTGAAGGCGAAATTCCACATTAGCTTGTTTCCTTCATTCCACTTGGAATCTATCCTTTGTGTCAGTAGAGGAATATTTGTCAGAGATGCCCACACGATGTGCATATGTCTGCGTGATGTGCTTATTTCCCTAACAGATTCCTACATTTGAAGCTAGAAAAGCCATTACACTTCCCATTGGGGTCGGTGTGTAATGTCCCTCTTTGACCAACTAACCTCGAAAATGGTAGTTTCTCTCATCCTACCTTCAAAAACACTCTTACTTCATCCATTTCATCTTCTAAGAATTCAACTCATCCTCTACACAATCTCTTCATTCTCAAGCACTTCAACTTCATCCATCACTTCAAGTAGCACTTTGGCACTCCATAGCAGCAACAACAACACTCAATCAACTCCCTAAAGAAAGTGTGAACAAGCCATTGTAGTAGGGTCTTGAGGTTTTGTGACACCTCTCTTCATCATAGTTGAGGCTGTCGTAATTTTTCAATCTCTCTTTCTCCATCATTGGCTAGTGAGCTCTTAGTAGAGGTGGTGACATTTTCACTCCTCTCCTTTATGATTTGGTTGAGTAGCTTAATATTGTTTTGTAGTGTTACTTTATTTTTCTCCTTCTCTACTTCTTTATTGTACATTTCTCTATCATTGCTATCTTGGCTATCTGTGGAGGTGGAAACACCAAAATGGGGGTTTGACTGGGGTATACCCCTATACATCCCCCAACAATTTTTCCTCTTCCTTGTGTGTAGGTGGACATACATTTGGAGCTAGGAACAAACATATTTGTGATATTAGCTTTTTCACCTTAGCCTTCATATATTTTCTTTATCATATTCATATGTATCTCTCCTACTTCCTATTTTTGTTTAGTTCCCTTAGAAGTGACTAGCTAGGTTGTTAGCTTATTTTCTGGAGGTTCATACTGTGTTATTGGTCCTCAGGTCATATGGATTCTAGTGCATTTGAGAGATGTCAGCGCACTACGATGTCATCCTGAAACTGCACTTCCATCCTCGAGCAGAGAGCTACCTAAGGTATAGTGTTGAACTCAAAAACTGGCTTGCCTAGCCCTAGTTTAGATTTTGGGTCTAAAGAGTGGTTGCAAGGCCTTATATTCCTCATCATTCTTGTCCCTCATTAGAGTGAGGTAAGTTAGGGCAGCCTTTCGCTCTTGGCTCTCCGTGACCTGGGGCCTTGACATGGTCAGTGCCCCTCTCTTATAGATTATACATAGTGGACCAATAAAGACCCGATTATTGAATGTTTTGTACACTATATTACCTATTTTGACACAACCAAATATTCATATCACTATCTTTACTGGATCAAACCTTCTTGTAAAGTTGCATTGAACAACCATCTTCAAACATGTTCAAGCTATACAAACTATCCTACATGGTGATCTTCATACCAGAATACAATGTTGACATCAATGAAAACACTAAACTACATACAATACAAATTATTCTCATACTCTATGCTCATGTTGCCCACAAACAATTCAATGAAAAACTCCTTAATCTTTCTAAAATCTCCCCCTTTTTCATTGATGGCAACATGGAAAAAATTATCTCCAAAACTGCTCCCCCCCTTTGACATCAAGGGAAAAGGGTGCAAAACATGTTTCTTCATATTCCAATACTCCCCTGTCTGATATGTGTATATATATAAAAGACAATAACAAGCTAAAAAATTCAATGACTCCCCCTAAGGGTGCTATTTGCATTGGAAAATTGTCATATACCATCCACATATGTACATTGAAATCTGAATAATAAAATAAAATGTATAAAAGAAAATACAATCACCTAGAAGAAGTGTTTGACTCTTGCAGTTTCTTAAGATGTGATTAGCACCCTTGCTTCCCTTATTCCCAAATCTTCTTGGATCAACCAAGCATTCTACTCTAGGTCTCAAATTCCATTAAGAGCTATTCACCATAATCTAGAGTGTTGGGTACCAGATTTAGCTTTGAAGCTATGTTAGCACTCAACAGGGCATTGAAAATATATATGAACTTAGTGTTCACCAGATCCCTAAGATGACCAAACTGCATTATAATCTTATCTTTCTAAACATGTAGTTGGAAGAACTGCTCATGCAGGTTCTCTATTTTGGGCCTTGTGCTTCCATCCAAATCTTTTATGAGATCATAAGCATTGGAATTTTTATCTATTTGGGACTCAATTGAGTCCATATCATCTTTTATGCTCTTTGTAGAGCTCAACCATTTCATGTAAAATTGAAATAATACTTTGGCTTCCACCAAGCAATCCTATACACTTTTAAAATTATCTTAAATTTTTTTATGTGTGGTGGCACACTTCTCCATTATTTGCAATAACCTCTTCTCATTCATCTTTGTGTCTATATCCTTCTCTAACTTATATTTCAATCCACTAAAATACACTTTCAAAGCATCAAGCAAAAATTCTAGATTCTCCATACTGGATAGAGAGTTATCAATACTTAATTTGGGCATGCTGTCTTGAAGAATCTTTACCGCCTCCTCAATGATTTTAGCACTCTTTTGATGAGTCTCTAGAATTTCTTTTCAGGAAGAAGCATGGAAAGCATTGATGAGGGTCACACTGTCCAAAATTGACACAAATCACAACAATAGATACAAACACAAAAGATGGGAGATAGAAATGAAAAAATCACTTTCAATTATTTTCATAAAATCAAATTACAAATTCAAAACTTACATGCTACAACCTCATGGGCTTGATTCATTACACCAAAATCAACTCTCAAAAAAAAAAAATATTCAAAGCCACAATCTACACTAATGGAGCCACCTTCTACAACCCCCACCTAACCCTTTTTTTTTTACCCTAATAACCACCCTAGAATGTTCTTGAAAGTTTAACTTTCCCTTTTATTTTGGTGCCAAAAGTCCTATCGATTGATTTCTTGCCTAGGAGGAATTTTTGATGAAATTCACTTTTTAGAGGAGTAACTTCACGGGGCCATAACTTTTGATCCGAATGTCTAATTCACTATTATTGCATATCATTGGAAAGCTCTCAAAGAGATCAATCCCTCCCCCAACAACACTTGCACTTGTCTATTCAACTCTTCACTTTCTGCTAGATTCATATGATGCACTGCCTTATTCAACAAACTGGCTCTAGGAATCAAGTCCATCTAATGACTAATCTTTCTTACTGGAGGCAAACCTTCAGGTACTTTATCAAAAATAATAGCTTGAAACTCATTCAACAAATCTAGAACCTCTACAGGTACCTCAATAGTATATTCTTTATCAATTCTAGGGATCAATGCAAAACACATATGCTCATGCCTCATACCTTATAGGAACTTTCGTCCATCAACCAAACAAATTCTTGCATTAATGCATAAATTTTTTTCTGGCACTTTCAAGGGCTTCAACTTATGATGAACCCCATCATTTTTCTAAGAATAGGTGTTGGCATGTCCATCATGTAATGCTTGTTGATCAAACAGCCACGGTCTGCCTAACAACATATGACAAACATCCATAGGTATAATATCACACAATACCTCATCATGGTAATTTCCAATCTTGAACTTTACCAGACATTGTTCATTTACCAAGGCTTTATGGTCCTTCTACAATTGAGCTATCTGGTATGGATTCAAATGCCTTCTTCTCTCCAACCGCAACTTACTAACCATTTCTTCTATAACAAGGTTATCAGTACTACCTCCATCAATAATAACATTGAAAACTTTACCTTCACACTTACATCTGGTGCAAAAAAAATTCTTCCTTTGATTTGATTCCTTGTCCTCATTTAGCAAGGCTATTCTAGTGACAAGAACCTCTCCTCTTTCTACATCATCAAAATGTGAAGACTCAACATCTTCATCTACATGTGTAACTCATGCATTACCCTTAGGTCTTCTATTTGTCCTTCCTTTATGTTGGGGACACTCATAGGCTCTATGTCCTTCTTCTCCACACTGGAAATAGGTTGTACAGAAGCCTCCTCTTCCTGGTCCTTTTCTAGATCTTTCTCTTCCTCTTTGGTCTCCATTATTTTGATGACAAGGACAGTAAGTGTTATCTCCTTTCTGGTTCTGGCTACTATTGGAGTCTTTACCCTTCTTTTGATCTTCATTTCGACCTCCATATGAATGTAGACTGGTCTTTCCTCCATGGCCTCCACCTCGTTGTTTGTTCTCAAACCTCTTGTTCAATCATTTTTCAACCTTTAGAGAAAATTGATAAGTGTCCTCAATGGTGGTCATTCTTACTAGTACCAATTCTTCCTGTATGCTTGGCTTCAACCCATTAATATAACAAGCAACTTTCTCTTTATTCTCCTTAGAATTTCACGTCTGAATTAGGGCCTTCTTAAATTCCTCTGTGTATTCTTTCACTGTCCTTGTCCCTTGACTCAAGCTCTGCATCTTATTGATCAGCACCAATTTGTAATCGACTGGAATAAATTGTTTCTTCAATTTTGACACCATTCTATCCCATTTGGAAATTTTATCTTTCCCTTGTCTTCCTTTTTCTAACTAGACCTCTTTCCACCATATACTAGTGTGACCTTCCAATTTTTTCTTTGCAAATCTCACTCTATGAGGATCTTCAATCTCCTCAAACTCAAAAAATTCCTCCATGTCATTGATCCAATTGATTAATTCTTCAGGATTTAGACTTCCATTGAAATTTGAAACCTCCATTTTAGGTCTCTTCCCAATGCTTGAGATTTATTACAACAATCTTCTTTCTCTATAATCCATTGGATCCTAATCTTCCTCTTCCTTTTCTTGATGCACATCTCCTATGTGAACCTCCTACTACAAGGTTTCTAATTGCCATCTAAGGGCTCTGATTTCATCTCTAGGTGGATCTCTTCCTCCACCACCTCGGCTTCTACCTCTTCCATGTTGGGAAAGTCTTGGAGGAATCTTCTACCTCAGGTCTTCTATTTGTCCTTCCTTGATGTTTGGGACACTCATAGGCTCTATGTCCTTCTTCTCGACACTGGAAATAGGTTGTACAGAAGCCTCCTCTTCCTGGTCCTTGTCTAGATCTTTCTCTTCCTCTTTGGTCTCCATTATTTTGATGACAAGGACGGTAAGTGTTATCTCCTTTCTGGTTCTGGCTACTATTGGAGTCTTTACCCTTCTTTTGATCTTCATTTCGACCTCCATATGAATGTAGACTGGTCTTTCCTCCATGGCCTCCACCTCGTTGTTTGTTCTCAAACCTCTTGTTCAATCATTTTTCAACCTTTAGAGAAAATTGATAAGTGTCCTCAATGGTGGTCATTCTTACTAGTACCAATTCTTCCTGTATGCTTGGCTTCAACCCATTAATATAACAAGCAACTTTCTCTTTATTCTCCTTAGAATTTCACGTCTGAATCAAGGCCTTCTTAAATTCCTCTGTGTATTCTTTCACTGTCCTTGTCCCTTGACTCAAGCTCCGCATCTTATTGATCAACACCAATTTGTAATCGACTAGAATAAATTGTTTCTTCAATTTTGACACCATTCTATCCCATTTGGAAATTTTATCTTTCCCTTGTCTTCCTTTTTCTAACTAGACCTCTTTCCACCATATACTAGTGTGACCTTCCAATTTTTTCTTTGCAAATCTCACTCTATGAGGATCTTCAATCTCCTCAAACTCAAAAAATTCCTCCATGTCATTGATCCAATTGATTAATTCTTCAGGATTTAGACTTCCATTGAAATTTGAAACCTCCATTTTAGGTCTCTTCCCAATGCTTGAGATTTCTCGCAACAATCTTCTTTCTCTATAATCCATTGGATCCTAATCTTCCTCTTCCTTTTCTTGATGCACATCTCTTATGTGAACCTCCTACTACAAGGTTTCTAATTGCCATCTAAGGGCTCTGATTTCATCTCTAGGTGGATCTCTTCCTCCACCACCTCGCCTTCTACCTCTGCCATGTTGGGAAAGTCTTGGAGGAATCTTGAACTCAACCCACACTCATAAGTCCTATTGCAACTGCCTCACGTTCAACTCTCTGTTACAAACTCAAGAACTATTGCTCTGATACCACTTGATGAGGGCCACACTACCCAAAACCCACACAAATCACAATAATATATACCAACACAAAAGATGCGATATAGAAAAGAAAAACCCACTTTCAATTATTTTCAGAAAAAAGAAATTACAAATTCAAAACTTACATGCTACAACCTCATGGGCTTTCATCATTACACCAAAATCAACTCTCAAAACAAAATATATTATTCAAAGCCACAATCTGCACTAATGGTGCCACCTTCTACAACCCCCACCTAACCCTTTTTATTTTACCCCAATAGCTTCCCTAGAATGTTCTAGAAAGTTCAACTTTCCCTTTTGTTTCAGTGCCAAAAGTTTCGCCGATTGATTTCTTTCCTAGGAGGAAATTTTGATGAAATTCACTTTTTAGAGGAGTAACTTTGCAGGGCCATAACTTTTGATCTGGACGTCTGATTTGCAATTATTGCATATCGTTGGAAAGCTCTCGAAGAGATCTATGGCACAAAAATGCATTGTAGGTTGGTTTGTCAACTTTTTGAGTTGTTTCGAGGCCTCCAAAGTCTTCATATTTGAACTTGAAGTTGCATTAGAGAAATTTATCAGGATGAAAACTTTAATATCTCCCAAACTGTGTAGGGTATTGAGGTGATTCTTTTGCGACCAAAAATATTTTTCAGTTCTTCTCCTTGGGGTAAATTTTCAAGTCCATACAAGCTTGTTTTGGTTGACTTACTAAAAATAGTAAGTGACCAGTTTTTACTATTTTTGACTTCTAACTGTCTTACACCCCTTAAGTGTCATCATGGGACTCAAAAAAATAAAGGAAAATAACGAAAAGTAATTTTTTGGGTGATGCAAGATTTTCCTACACCGTTGGATGCACTCTTGCATCAAACACCCAAGGTAATTTGAAAAGTGACCTTGTCACTTCTTAGGAGTTAGAGGGAAACCAAGACAATTAACCTCAGCCTTAGACAACCACAATGAATCTTCAATAGGCCTTCCTCTCCATTTCACCAAGTACTCTATGTATTGCCTATCTCTTGTGGTTTTACCAACATGACTATCCAAAATTTCTTCTAAATCCTCCTTTTCTAAAGTAGGTGCTAGAATATTCCACTGTGCTTCTATTATTTCTTCATCAATTCCTCCTTCATGATATTCTGCTAAATCTAAAATGTTAAACACAAGTGAAATATGAATTTCATCAAGAAACTCTACCTCATATGCATGTCCTGAATTATGTTTCTTTAAGATCTTGCATGGACCAAAATTCTTCATCTTCAACTTGTTGTATGTACCAACTAGAAACCTTTCCTTTCACAAATGAACCATGGCTCGATCTCCTACCTAGAACTTCTTATACCTCCTTTTCTAATCTTCCTAAGTCTTACATTGTGAGTTCATCTTATTGATATGTTTCTTCACCTCTTTGTGCAAATTCTTCAAGTGCTCAACAAAAGCTTCAGCCTCAACACTACTCTTCTCCACCTTATCCATATTTCTTAGTTCACAAGTAGTTCTTGGACTACTCCCATACACAATCTAGAATGGTTATTTACCAGTGCTCCTATTGGTAGAATTGTTGTAAGAAAATTCAGCCTGTGGTATAATAAAATCCCATCCCTTGGGCTTGTCTCTTACTAAGTATCTCAGCAGGTTACCCAAACTCCTATTCACCACCTCCATTTTTCCATCAGTCTACGAATAGTGTGCATAGTATAACTTCAAAATTTTCTTCAAATTCTACCATAATTTCCTCCAAAAATAACCAACGAATTTGGTATCTCTGTCTAAAACTATACTCTTTGGTAGACCATATAGTCTCAACACCTCTCTAAAAAATAACTCTGCAACATGAACAACATCACTAGTCTTATGAAACAGAATAAAATGTGCCATCTTTGAAAATCTATCCAACACCAAAAATATGGAATCATTCCCTCTCCATGTCCTTGGCAAGCCAAGAACAAAATCCATGCGAATATCCTCCCATGGCCTCTCACATACAGGCAATGGTTGATACAATCCAATATTTTGACTTGTTCCTTTCACCATCTGACATACTCTGCAACTTTTTACAAACTTCTTCACATCTTGTTGTAATTGTGGCCAATACTAATTATCACTAACAAGAGCAATGGTCTTATCTCAATTGAAATGTCTAGCCAATCCTCCACTATGCTTCTCCTTTATTAGATTCTCTCTCATAGAACTCCTTGGAATGCACAATCGAGTTCCTCTAAAGAACATCTAAATTGGATAAAGAAATCCAACTATCTTGTCCTATCCAATGTAACAGGTTCCAAACAAGCCTTCCAAGCTTCTGTAAAGTTTGTATCTTCAGGATACAAACTCTTGAGTTCATTGAACCCAACAACCTCTATATTAATCTCTATCAACAAATTTTTCATTCTACTCAAGGCATTTGCAACTCTGTTTGACCTTCCAATCTTGTGCTTCAAAAAAAATGTATAACTCTGTAAAAATCAATCCATTTTAAGTGCCTTTGATTTAACTTTCCTTGACTGTTGAGATACTGTAAAGCCTAGTGATCAGTATATAAAACAAATTCTTTTGGAAACAAATAGTGTCTCCATTTCTTCAAAGCCTGAACTATAGTATAAAACTCCTAATCATAGACATAATATTTATTCTTAGCATCATTTAACTTCTTACTAAAATAGGCAACATGCTTACCTTCTTGACTAAAAATAGCTCCTATGGAAATGCCACTAGCATCACAATCTACTTGAAAAACCTTATTGAAATCTAGAAGTGCCAAAACAGGTTGCTCTATAAATTTCTTCTTCAATAGATCAAAAATTTTGGTTTCTCTTGTAGTCCCCTTAAACTCTTTTCTATCCCCTCTCATTGCTTCAATTAGAGGTTCACAAATACTGTTGAAATTCTTAATAAAATTTCTGTAAAAAATTGCTAGACCATGAAATGATCTTACCTCTATAGCATTCCTCAGGGTAGGCCATTCAATGATATCTCTCACATTTTCTGGGTCCATTTTAAGACCCTCTACTAAGACAAAAAATTCCAGATACACCAACTCTCTCTTCACAAAACTACATTTCTTCAAATTAATCAACAACTTCTCCTCCCTAAGCTTCTAAAAACCTCTTTGGATATGCATCAAGTGCTCCTCCAATGTCTTCCTAAAAATAAAAATATCATCCAAATAAATAATAACAAATTTTCCTAAAAATTATTTCAATACCTCATTCATAAGCTGCATAAATGTGCTTGATGCATTGGTTATCCCAAAAGGCATGAATAACCACTCGTACAAGCCCTACTTGGTTTTAAAGGTTGTCTTCCATTCATCTCCTTCTCTAATCTAGATTCAGTGATATCCACTCTTCAAATCTATCTTCATGAAGTACTCAACTCCACTCAAAAAATCCATAATGTCATCCATTCTTGGCAAGGGAAATCTATACTTGATGGTGATCTTGTTGATGGCTCTAGAATCTGTACACATTTGTAATTCCCCATCCTTCTTTGGTGCTAGTACTATAGGTGTTGCACATGGACTCAAAATCTCTCTGATCAATCCCTTCTGCAACAGCTCTTACACTTGTTTGTTCAACTCTTCACTCTCTGCTAAAGTTATACAATGAGCTACCTTTTTCAACAAATTGGCTCCAGGACTCAAGTCCATCTGATGACTAATCTTTCTCATTGGAGGCAAACCTTCAGGTACGTTATCAGATTTAATAGCTTGAAACTCATTCAACAAATCTGAAACCTCTATAGGTACCTCAGTAGTATCTTCTTTATCAATTCTAGGGATCAATGCAAAACACATATGCTCATGCCTCATACCTTCTAGGAACTTTCTTCCATCAACCGAAAAAATTCTTGCATTACTACATACCTTTTCTTCTACCTCTTTCAATGGCTTCAACTTATGACAAACCCCATCCTTTGTCAAAGAATAGGTGTTGGCATGTCCATCTTGTACTACTCGTTGATCAAACTACCATGGTCTGCCTAACAACATATCACAAACATCCATAGGCATAATATCACACAATACCTCATCATGGTAATTTCTAATCTTGAAATTTACTAAACATTGTTCATTTACCAAGGCTTTATGGTCCTTCTAAAACCAATCAATCCGGTATGGGTTCAAATGCCTTCTTCTCTCCAACCACAACTTACTAACCATTTATTTTGAAACAAGGTTATTAGTACTACCTTCACCAATAATAACATTGCAAAATTACCTTCACACTTACATCTGGTGCAAAACAAATTCTTCCTTTGAGGTGGTTCCTTCTCCTCATTCAGCAAGGCTCTTCTAGTGACAAGAACCTCTCCTCTTTCTACATCCTCAGAATGTCCTCAGAATGTGAAGACTCAACATCTTCATCTACATGTGCAGCTCGTGCATTACCCTTAGGTCTTCTATTTTTCCTTCCTTGATGTTGGGGACACTCATAGGATTTATGTACTTCTCCACACTAGAAATAGGTTCCATGGAAGCCTCCTCTTCCTCTCACTAGTATAATTTGGCAAATAAATGACTAGTGACTAAAAATTTTAGTCACAACAACTGAAAATGACTAAATTCTACTAATTTTTTGCAACTCAAATATAAATGAGTAAATAAAATACTAATTTGGTCATTGAATAGAAATTATTTAGTCACACAAATAAAAAATGACTATATAGTTAGTCATTTATTTAGTCACAATCCATTTGAATAAATAATTTAAGGAATGAATAATATAGCCCACCAAAATACTCTAAAAATTTAATTAACATACTCTAAAACTTCCATCAAAATCTTATTTTTAGGTGTAGCCTAATAGAATAGAGTTTTGATTTTAATAAACATACTCTAAAACCTTTGTCAAAATTTTATATTTAGGCATAGCCTGCCAAAATGAAGAAGTGCTCTAGTAAAGAATGATAGAGAACGGTAAGGAGTGTGTGTGACAGGAGGCATAGGATTCATTGTTGTTTATCTCACTCCTGCTTTGCTCAACAAGGGTTGCATTGTTCGCGCTACTATTTGTAGTCTAGGTATTTAATTGACATATATTTGCATAATCTCAAATTTCTTCAGATGCTTTTGAAGTATCAATGTATCCTATATAGGGTTTAGAACGATTTTTTTTAATTTAAAAAAAGAAATTTGATGTTTTTGAAGTATCAATGTATCCTATATAGGGTTTAGAATGATTTCTTTTAATTTTAAAAAATAAATAAATGATGTATTTTCTCATGATTAGATAATGTGGAGATCTCCTAAATCTACCCAAGCACACTATCTTCTTTGGCACTGTATTCATTACTCCAGCTGCTAGGGTTTTGCATGTGACATCTTTAATAGCTTCATGACAGTGGCTTTTAAATAGATCTCAGTCTTTGCTTTAATCCTTATCATTGTAACCCTTGAGTTCCATAATCCACCTTCAATCTCTTCTAAGAATGTTGTCTTAAAGTAGACTGCATAGTATGCATATAAAGCAAGACCTTCATACCTGCCATTGTTCCAAACCACCACTCACCGTCTTGATTAAAATGTTGCCTCCATAAGCACAATAGCATGTTTTATAATCATGGTTTCCAGTGATTGACCATTAAGATCACTACTTTCATCAAGATATAATAAGATTGTTGTCTTCAAACTCAAGGCATTATGCAAGATAACATTGTGAATTGTTTGTTGTGTATGATTTGATTTTCTTGCACATTTACTGCTTTTCTATCTGCCTATAAGACTCGATATTGCACCCTTAGTTATAATCTCAAACAACTCACTCACTGTCACTTGAAGATTCCTTTCATAAGCATCCTTCTATAAAATCAAACTATGCCCTATAGATTGCCTACTTACTTACTACAGGGGACTCATTGTTTCATGGTATTGTGGGTCTTAATATCCTTCAAACTTATTGTCACTACTTCACAATCCACAAGGAATTATTCACTATTCTCCCATCTTTGATGAGTCTCAAAGAATTTCTCAAACATGCAATCCACTACCTTCATTATACAATGGCTAAGAAGAAACATTGAACCTGTGATTACCACTATTACTTCATTTGGACAATCATTTCCTGATTGCATTTGGCTTGTCTAACATTGCCAAAAGCATTTGAAAAACCCTTAAGGTCAGGAAGGGGGTAAGGAAACTCACAGTTAAAATCTCCACTTTACTATGCAAGGTTTATGCTTTATTATCTTATCACTCCTCAACCTCTTTTTGACTATCACACCTCAAGTGACTGTAATTATTCTTACCATAGATTGCATTTACAAATGTCATGGAGCTACATAGTGTGCTTGTTATTGGCTACAATCTTTAGATTGTAAGATTTTGTTATTGGATACAATGTATCAATCTTTCTAGTATTGCAACCTCACTAATCTACTAGAGTTATGGTTTATGTTTCTATAGAGGCCTAGGGTTTGTGCCCTAGTCATGCTCTTACCAATTCTTCTATTGGTATTAAAAAACAACCTTAAATCTTGGGTCAAAAAATTAGCTATCTTGATAGGGTTGTGGTATGATCTTGGATTGTATCCTAGATTGTGTAGGAAGCTTGTGTTTTATTATTAAGCTATGTAAACCTGATCAAGGAAATGCATCCTATATAGCATGGGTCTTTCTTTAATAATTTCCATAATGGTTATTAGCAGATCACATTATTATAGTTTGTGGTAACCCAAGATTTCATTCAAGTATGTAACAAATTTGGTTTGTAGTTTAAGCTATACACTTTTAAGTAACATTCATAAGGTTTAGAAAATCTTGATCACTCTCTAGAATAACCCATTAAACATGTTTTGTGCTTGAACGCACTACATAATTGATATAACACAACCACTTTTCATATCAACCAGAGTTATAGGCTCTTTATTGTAGCAAGAGGTAATCGCTCTTGGATCATGTTATCATTACATCGTAACCTATTAAACTTGAGTCAACTTGAATGCACCCAATGATGATTGACACCTAATTTTGATGACAGTGGTTTGTACATGAATTGGGCTCATATGAGTGCCTTCATTTCTATCACAACATAGCCACATTAAACTTGGGTCACACATGAATGCATCCTATATTTGTTATAGCACAACTATGCCACATGTCCAATAGAGTTATGGATCACATAATTATAGTCAGAAGAATTTATTCCTTGGTAGTGCTCTTATGGTGATTCCATTACCATTACAACATAACCCTTTGGAATTATATTTCTCAAATCCTTACATTGCTTATTTTCTCTTTGGATGGATGGATGGATGGATTTTTTGTGATTTATACA
Source organism: Sequoia sempervirens (assembly GCA_007258455.2). Lineage (NCBI taxonomy): Eukaryota > Viridiplantae > Streptophyta > Pinopsida > Cupressales > Cupressaceae > Sequoia > Sequoia sempervirens. Next base: position 257,401,732 of record VDFB02000017.1, on the reverse strand, counting down.
ACTTTTGTTTTGATAGTAAATGACATCGGATTCTTTCTGAAGATAAAATGATTTATTAATTATGGTTTTATGATGATTTTGAGTTTTATTTAGAAGAGGTTAATATGTGGAATTTTTATGTGCAGGAAGAATAGATTATGATGCAATGTTCGGGTATGGATGGTTCAAGAAAAATTGGATTGCTATTGGTGTCATAACCAAGTTGGAGAGTCCTTTGAGTTGGTGTGAAACACTTCTAGGTGTTTTCTCTAGGAAGTAGAACCTGAGTGTAGGAATTTTTGAGTATTTGACATAGGAAGTTCCTTTATTCTAAAGATAAAATCATAAATTTGTTGGTCCAATTGGACATCCAACTTGAGATCTTTAATATTTAATAGAGAAAGTTTATACATTCTAAAGATAAAATCATAAATCTATTGGACCAATTTCATATCCAATTTGAGGTAGTGAAGCTCCGACAGAGGAAGTTCCTACATTTTAAAGATAAAATCATAAATTTTATCGGTCCAATTTTAGATCCAATTTGAAGTCATGAAGCTCTGATAGAGAAAGTTCCTACATTCTAAAGATAAAATCATAAATCTGCTTGTTCCAATTTGAGGTCCAATTGTAAGGATTTTTCTTTTTAATTATACTTTCTGACATTTGGATTGATACAAATTGTTACTTTAGAATTATGATATTGCTTTTCTTCTAATTTTTTCAGCCCTCTTTTTAGGGAAGAGCTCTAAAGATGGTTCCTTTAGATGGAGACTACATTTTTCCACTATAGGTTCGATCTAGAAACACTAGAAGCTCAGGTATTGTCATACTCAAGTACAATAGAGTTTGAGATGAATTGCACTTAGTATTTTATGCTGATATGGATATTTTCTAACCTATAGTTAATTGTTGTAGCATAACAGATAGGCTAAATAGTTGTTCATATACCATTTTTTCAAATTCTAAATTGCTATACCTTATTCTAAGAGAAAATCACAAGGGATTCTATACATAAGACACCATTGTTTGAAATTCAAAATTGTTGGCTCTTTCACAATTGTTTTCTTCATTTATTTGATCTAAGATATCCCGTTGTATAGAAGATTCTCTCAAAATCATAGTAAAATCCTTTATTCTGGGATGACTATTCAGAATCTTTCCCGTCATAACAACAAAAAAAAGCATCAGTCATTAACCTGAACTTTGCAAGAGTTTCATCAAATTCTAATTTTCCACTCTCTTTTCCATTCTAAATTTTATTCCCAATTTCATCCATGAAAAACTTCCCCAACCTGTACATCTTGTTGTTAGCCATAACTTTACCAGGTGTCGAGGATAGCTTTGATTTTTCACCCAAGTTGGTCATGCCCATAAAAGGATATAAAAGTCACGGAAAATCCTAACCTAGGAATTGGAAATTCCAATAGGTGACTAGCATCTTCTTATGGTCGTTCATTTACATTGTCAAACCAAGGAACGTATACTTGAAATGGAGCGGCACTGTATGTGCACTAAGACCCAGTTTCAGTCATGATTTACCAGAAATAAATGCGTGAAAAGAATTCTACTTATGCTACAGGAATGTAATGCGAAGCCTTCTAAACTTAATCAAAGTAGAAATCATGACAACTATGATTAAGAAACAAACTATGAACTGGCCTTATGCTGTAGGAACAAACACAGGGATGGATTTTCAATGCTGGAGAAACAATATAAGACTGAGTCTGCGCTGAAACTTTCAAGAATGAAATCTAACTTATGATCAACAGGAAATAAACAACTAACTAACTAACTACAGATACTTACTAAGTAGGCCCCCTTAGCAAGCATCAACTAGTTATGCAAGAATTGAACTCAGAAATTCATCAGCTTTTATTCATAAACTCGGAATGATATACATTGTTCTGCTCATATGAAAACTAACACAAAAAACTATCTCTCATTATAATACTAACTTTTACATACTCTGGTTACTCACTCGTGCAGGAGGAACACTTATTTAAACCAGAAAAGCAACTAACTACCTAACTCAATCAGAGAAAGACGTGGACATAAATGTATCCTGAAACTGAGGAACAGACTTCTCATAATGAAAGCATATCCATTCAACACGATCCAAAGAGAATTTAGCATTCCACTCTTCCCAGATTAATGATCATTTAGATTTCTTCCCAACGACCTGGTCAGAGAGTCTTCGCTGGAACAACTTCCTCGTCACCGTGCTGCAAATGGACTTTACTGCAAGGCTGAAGTCTGTTGTGCTTGATTCATTCATGCTCCCTTCAACAACCTGCAATGCACACGACAACAAAAGCGAAAGAAAGCATGTGTGGCAAACAACATGATACATTCATTAATCACATATTAAATCAATTTCATCATTCAAAAACCACATGCATTATATTAGTCATTCGGGAGGTCAAATAGGGTAATTAATAATACACATAGAGATGTTAAGCTGCAGGAATATAGGAATGTATTGCTACAGGATACTACCCATTTTTAGATAAAAAGTTTTTAATCAAAGAGTTAAAACATCCATTAGCAACAAGAGTAGAGATATTAAAAATGCATCATAATACTCAAATTATGAGCATATTTTGAGCTCATCATCTGCCCCCTACTTAACCTAATGATGGTCCGCCAACATTAAGCTTCCTAGTTGTTTCTCTGAAATTTGTAGGAGCAGTATGGCCTTATGGTGAAGTTCCAAATTTATAGTAGAAACCTCTAAAATGTTGTCATCTTTCATATCTGCGGGTTTTTGTATCCTTATTAACATTTGTGGCTTGATAGGGATAAAGTGGCCACATTAAAACCAGAGGTTGAAATGTTATTGGCAACCATAACTCAAACCTCTTCTGAAGACCAAGTTGTATGTACTTCTCTGTCCTTCCAAGGGTTACTTTAAAATTTAGGGGGCTATGAGGCTCAGATTTCCTCAAACCCACAGTCAATTTCTCCCATCTCTTTTCAATTCTGGAAGAGGAAAGCTTCCAAAACAGATATGGTTGGCCTTTGAATTCTTCATACACTTGCTTTCTGATATCGAATATTTTTATTCTTTCTGTTTGATTATTGAACCCATATGCAACAGTAAGCCAAGTTTTCAGCATTGTGTAGGGGTCTGAGCTTTCAAGTCGCAATGGGATAGGCTTATCTCTTTCAGCTTCTTCATAGGCCTCCAATTGTTTGTCATAATTAGTTTCATTGGCCGCCCATGACATGAGTGACCTCAAATGAATATCACCAATATAAAGAAGTGGATTCCACTCTATTTCAGAGGGAATTATCAATCCATGCAAATAAAATTCACATAAATAATTCTTCAACCAACTAGGGGCTACTTGATAGGCATCATAAAATTCTTTGGCTGTATGAATAACATGATCTAAATTCCTTGAAATTCTCATTAATTGAAACCAAAAAAATTGTTCCTTTAGGTACATAACATAGACCCTAGGTAGTGGTCTACATTCCACAATTTTACCAGTTATTTTCATCATTTCATTCATTTTCTCTTTCATTTCCTGGATTTCCTGTTTCTTCCTTTCAATTTCTCTTTTCAATTTCTTCTTCTCTTCCTCCCAAAGACTTTGTTGAATTTCAGTCTTGGCTAAGTGGCAGAAACTCAAGGTTTGAAATGTGACTGGCCTCCATGTGGTCCTAAGGTATTCCAAAAATTCAATCAAAAATGTCTTTTTATAGACAACCATTGCTTGACAAGTTGCAGGGGGTAATGAGGTTTCATTGGACACTTCCAATTGTTCAGGCTGTTCGTCCTCCTGCTGTAGGATGAATTCCTGTTGCTGTGCAGAAGGAGATTGTACTTCCTCTAAAATTTTCCTAGCTGCCTCAGCCAAGTCATCAAGACTTGGCATTCCCCTTTCATTACTAACATGTTGTGCTTCCTCAACTTCCATTGGCTCATTTTGTATTTCCTCAAAAACAACAAGTGGGCTATGTGGAACATTCTCAGATACATTCTAAGAATCATCATGATTGTATTCTTCAGAGTCCTCTGAAATTATTATAACTTCAGGTTGAGTAGACGTTGAGGTGACTTTATGTTGTTTCCTTGATTAAACTCTTTTTGGCAATGTTGCAACTGCAGGAGGCACTCTCATGGCTTTCCTCTTTCTGACTTGCCTAGAGGATTCATACTCAACAGAAGAAGATGATGGTGAAATTGCAGTGGCAACAGGCGTTGTTGTAGGAGGAACTGCTACAGGAGAAGATGTTGTAGGAGAGGAACACTATTGTTTTTGAATATGAGGGTCAAACTCTGGGGTTTGTTCTACCCTAAATGACTCTCCTACCTTCATTTTTCCTTTTTCTCTTCTACAAGCATACCTGGTTTGTACACAGATAGAGGGCTCTGGTGTGGTGGCTGCAGGAGCAGGTTTTGCAGGGACAGGTGCTGCAAGGAGTGCTCTAGGAGGCTCTGGAAGTTGCAGACTCTTTTGGGAAACAAATTCTTACCAAGAAAGGGGTGACACATCCCTCAGAGAATGCTCTATCAAGAGTTTAATGAGGGTATGATGTTTGATAGAGTTTTCCCTACTGATGCAGAGGGTCAAGGACTTTGAAAGAAACACCAAGTTACAAGACTAACAATGATTCACTCTCAACCTTTCAACTAGGCACCAACATGGAGATAAGGCCTCAACTTTTCATTCATGACTTATTTTCCTTCCTTATGGACCCAAACCCTAGGAACACTCTTAAGAGACCCAAAAAAACTTGTTTTGAATGATTTCAAAGCCCAACCCTTTGACTTAGACACAAAACCAATTTTCCACCTTAACTAGGCTACTAGCCCAACTAGGCCTCTAGCGAAGGATTTTTGACTTTGCACTCAAACTCTCCAAAGGAACCTCCAAAATAATGATTGAACCAAATTTGGTTTGTGATGATACATAACATACTAGATTCTTGATGGCACTTGTTTTGGAGCACACCAATCAAAAATCTGTTGTTTCCTCCAATTTAGGCCTAATTAGCCCTCTTTTTCAAAGCAACCCCTCTTTAAACTCAACCTCTGACCATGAAACTTTCAAAAATCCCTTAAAATGACTCAAAACCAAGGATTCCAAGTTTTTAGGCCTCTATGACACCTCTAACATGCTCAAACACAAAACCCTCCTTAACTTGCCTAAAAAACTAGGGCTTCTTGAAAACTAACCTTGCAATCACTTCCAGAACTTTCTCATTGAATCTACACCATTAGGACAACATATTTAGTCTATCCCAACTCAAAAACATGCCCCTCATTAAGGAAAATCTTCTGCTGCTATACCCTAGCCTCCAACTTCAAGCACTTTGCATTGTGAAATCTTGGTGTACACCTCAATATTCTTCTTCCCTGCACATTAGTTTGTTAAATATGTATGTTACATGTTAGTAATGATCCATTTCATAGGTCACAGCATCATTCTACCTTGAAATGGATCAATCATCCATGAAAACCACCAAAACTAGTGAAAATTTTGTGTTATTCTTGAGGACAGTCAGCAATATGTTACAAAAACTGATTCCTAACGTCTATCTAATCATTAAAGAGGTTAATTGAAAGCAGATATAGGTTCTTAAGCCATCCAATTGATTAGAAATTCAAAAGGAATCAATAGATCATCAAAAAGACTCAAGAAAATGCAAGAAAACTGTGTTTTTTTACTATTTCCTGTAGCAGTCCGTACAGTCACTTCTCCAAATGCCCAACCTTCGTACAAATGAATATTTTAGCTTTGTATATCATTTCCCCAACTAATCCAACCATTTTGGATTGATTAAGTTGCATAAAAGTGATTAAAACTCATAAAAGCTAGTTACCCACCCAAATTGGAATTCAAATATTTGAATTTCCAAACTTACATTTTATTATTTCCCGCTAACTAGAAACATTAAAAACCATTACATTATTATTGTTCAACCTTATTTGACACCATTAAAGCATTATAAACCTACCTAATCTCCTAGAACATGATTGTTCCCTTTATATTACAATTTGGTCCTAGGATCCTTATTAGGACCCTTAGGACTTTTGACCTCTTTAATGTGTTCACCCATTCCAAAGGCCATTATAGGCTCCAAGATATCATAATTGATGCTTTGAGGTGATTGATAGGTCTTCAAGACCCCTGCATTCTCCTATCTCTTGAAGAGTTCCTTGAAGAGCTTGGGTGCTCCTGCACCATTCTCCCCAAGAAAGAAAGAGTTCTTGCCCCAAGAAGCATCCACATACCATGGAGTTTGAGCAGCAATAAAAAAATAGATGTTCATCGAGAAATCTATCATCAATTACCTCAGGGGTTTCAGGTGTAGTTGTTTGAAGCCTTGAAAAGAAATCAACCACCACATTAGCTCGGCCTGGCTTATCAATAATTGTTATATCAAATTCCTGCAACAATAGGAGCCATCTTGCTAATCTGCTAGATATGGAAGGCTTATTCATGAGGTACCTTATTGTTGCATGATCTATATGGACAAATATTTGGTAACCAGTGACATAATGTCGAAACTTGTTCAAGGCATACACGACTACTAGCAATTATTTTTCAGTGACAGTATAGTTTAATTCAGGGCCTTGAAGGTTTTTGCTGATGAAGTATACGGCATGCTCAATGGAATTCTCTTTCTGTCCTAAAACTGCCCCTATGGCATAATCAAAAGCATCTGTGTGTATATGAAAGGGTAGACTCCACTTCGGTCCTTGAAGAACAGGTGCCTGAGTAAGTAGGTTCTTAAGCTGCGGGAAAGATTTGTCACAGGCCTCAGTCCAGTTAAATTCAAAATCTTTAGTCAATAAGGCATATAATGGACTGGCTATTTTGCTGAAATCTTTGATAAATCTTCTATAATATCCAGCATTTTCTAGGAAGCTTCTAACATCCTTTTGTTTTATAGGTGTTGGAAAAGTTAGAATAACTTCTATTTTTGTAGGATCAACCTGAATTCTTGCTTGAGAGATATGATGGTCTAAAACAATTCCCTCTTGCATCATCATAAAGCATTTCTCACTATTCAAAGACAGATTTTGCTCTTGACATCTTTTCAACACTTTTTCCAAATTGGCTAATGCTTCTTCATAAGTAACTCCATAAGTAGTGAAGTCATCCATGTAGATTTCCATAGAATCATGAGAAATATCAGCAAAAATATTGATCACTACCCTTTGAAATGTGGCAGGTGAATTACATAGTCCAAAAGGTAAGACAGAGTAGGAAAAAGGACCCCATGGACTGGTAAAAGTTATTTTGTCTTGATCCTCAGGGGAAATTCTAATTTGATTATACCCACTATATCCATCCAAAAAGGAGAAATACTTTTTACCAGACAATGAGTCTAGTACTTGGTCAACAAATGGTAGTGGAAAGTGATCATTTTTAGTTGTTGTGTTCAACTCTCTGTAGTCTACACAAACTCTTCATTTTCCACCTTTTTTAGGGACAATCACCAATGGAGATACCCATTGATTGTCTAAAATGGGGTAGATAAAACCAGCATCAAGCAATTTTTGGAGCTTTGTTTTAACTATTTCACTGAGTGTTGGGTTTATCCTTCTTTGAGGCTATCTAACAGGTAAACAGTCTTCCTTAATGTAGATCCTATGATTATAGAGTTGAGGATCTATTCCCTTCATATCCTCATAGTCCCATGTAAAAGCTCTGTGTTGATCTTCCAGCATTGTGACTAGGGTAGCTTGTTGAGATTGAGGCAACTTATTATTGATGCTCAGACAACAGCCTAGAAATACTTCTACTTTCTTGGTAAGATCATTCATGGAGGCTGTTGATAAAGGTGGTGTCTGTATTTCATGTGGAAGCAAATTGTGATAAACTGCAGGAGATTCAGGTGGCAGGCTCTCAGAATTCAGTTGTTGCAGGAACACTGCTGAGGACAACTATCTGGAGCAGATGGGCTACTCATATTAGAGTTGGACTGCAAAATGTGTAAAAGTAGGTCATCTTCATTCTGAAGCTGAGAAAATAGATTAGTTTGCAGCATCATTAGGTGAGCCAATGAATTGACTTCTTCAGTTTCCTCTCCTAAATCTGGCCAAATTGGTTGAGACAAGTCTAGCTGAGGCTGGGTAGGTGGATATAAAGCCAATTTTTTTTTTGACTAGCCATCAAAAATTGTCATATCTCCTGAACGTCATCCAATAAAAGCATCAGCTATAGCTAACCATGGTCTACCTAGGATAATAGGATATCCTCCCAAAGTTTCCTTAGTGGACAATATTGTGAAGTCTGCTGGGTATTCCCAAGACTCAAGGATGAAAATGATATCTTCTACCACTCCATCAGGTTTTACTGTGGAACTATCAGCAAGCTGCAGGACAATAGGTGTAGACCGAATTGTTGGAATTTTCAAACACTCCATAGTATGCTTGGTCACTACATTGATGGCTGCACCAAGGTCTATCAAAACATTCTTTACTATTTTTCCATTAATATTTATTTGTACCACAGGACTCCCAGGGTCAGTATATTTTGGAATGACTACCTTCCCTAACATAATATCTACCAATTGTCCTAGAACATGGATAGTTTGGGAATCCTTTTTCTTTCTTCCCGACTTCTTTAAATAGGCCTCCTTAATGGTTTTTCCATAAATTGGGACATCTTTAATGGCTTGAAAAAGGGGAATTTGAATGTGTACATTCTTGAGCTAATCCAAAATATCAAAGATAGGCTCTTCCATAGACTTTCATGTAGTAATTTGCAATCTCTGAGGAAAAGGTGGTTTGGCCTGATGCTGCAGGACAGGTTCCTTAGAGATAGTATCTGATATAGGTATATGTTCTACAAGATCAGTAGGTTGTTTAGAGGAAGAATCTAGAATCTCTGTAATTACAAGTGGTTGTGGAGCAGGGAGAGTGGTTCCAGACCTGAGATGGATATCATGAATATTCAGGGAATAAGCTAAATACTGATTGGTTTCTGTAAGATACATAAGTTGCTGCTGCTCTTGCTTATTATTAGGATTTGGCAATGGTTGAGCAGGCATAGGGGTTTGTTTTGGAGGGCCAGTATTTGCTGCAGGTGCTGCAAGAGGTGGGATGAGGGCCTGAGGTTGTGGCTGCTGAAGTTGTACAGAGCCAGGGGATTGGTTATGCCATTGTTGTGGACTTCTCCATTCAGGATTTTGTTGCCAGTTACCTAGAGGTGGAGTCCATTATCCTTGTGGCTGCTGCCAACCTCCTTGAGGAGATTGCCATTGAGGACTCTAATAGTTAGGCTAGTGAGGTTGAGAAGTATTCCAAGGTGGTGATGGGCCATATGTAAGTTTCCATTGGTTATTGTAATTAGAATAGGGATTACCAAAAGTCAAATGGTCTTGAGGCATACCTTGTCTTTGAGCCTATGGTCGCCTTTGTGCAACAAAGAATACTTGGTCATCATCACTCTCTACCATCTTAAAGTCAATAGGTAACTACTTAGCCTCTAGGTTAGCCACCATCTTACATCTGCAGTCACGTTTCTTCTATCTGCAATGTGGACAGAACTCAGTCAAAATTGCTTCAGCTTCCTCATGTTTCTTTCGAGCTTGCATAGTATCCAACTGTGTAGCCATATTGTTTATGATATCCTGATTGAAATAAAACAACAAATTTGTGATCTCCATCTGTGAAACTCCATTAGTAGAGGACTTTCCCACTATGGCTTGATGACCTCTACCCTTCTTAACAATTGCTCGAGAGTAGTTGAGACATATTTTCTTGATATCATCCCAAGGCGGTTGGGTTATATCTCCTCCTTCCATTAGGTCTAGGGAATCTATACAGGTTTCACTGATTCCTCTTAGAAAAAGTAGTTTCTAAGATTCTTCATTGAGAGTATGGTCTGAATTCTTTTTCAGGGAAAACAAGAATCTTGAGATATAGTCCTCCAGACTTTCATCCTCCTTTTGTTGAATTCTGAATATATCATCACCCTTGCTACCACTCTTACAATATTCCTTGTATTTCTCAAGAAATTTTGTTTGCATGGCTACCCAACTATCAACAACACCCCTCCCCAAACTCATGAACCATCTAAGAGCTCCTTCTTTCAAAGTAGCAAGAAACAACTTCAGCCTGTGAGCATCTGAAGTTTAATCATAGCTACGACAGAGGATGTCAAACTCAAATAATAAGGTTTCTGGGTCCTCTGTAACTAGTCCATAGAACTTGGGAAGTAATGAAGAAGGAATATTTTTAAGGTTATCATTATCTTGCTAAGCAATGATGGGGAATTCAAAAGCAAGAGGTCGATTAGGTGGATTATGTGCCATAGTTACTTGATGGAGTATCAAAGAAAATGGATTTTCTTCAGGTTCTTCATCAGCTAGATCAAATGGCAGTTCAACAAGCAGGTTTTTAGCAAATGGATTGATACCTTCGTCTCCTCCTTCCTCAAATAGATTATAAGCTAGTTCAAAATTGTTATCAAGGAATGGAAGGTTAGGGAGGAATCTTCCCAGAGCGTTTCTTCTTCTATGCATGCAATAGAGTTAACTATAAATTGAAGGGATTTGAAAATGCTTGAATAGCAGACTAAACTATTGCTAACAATGACTAAGATAGGTTCTTAGCTTGACACCATCCCCGGAAATGGTGCCAAAAATGGTCGCGCCCATCAAAGGATATAAAAGTCATAGAAAATCCTAACCTGGGAATTGGACATTCCAACAGGTGACTAGCATCTTCTTATGGTCGTTCATTTACATTGTCAAACTAGGGAATGTATACTTGTAATGGAGCGTCACTGTATCTTCACTAAGAACTAGTTTCAGTCACAATTTACCAAAAATAAATGTGTGAAAGGAATTCTACTTATGCTACAGGAATGTAATTTAAAGCCTTCTAAACTTAATCAAAGCAGAAATCATGACAACTATGATTAAGAAACAAACTATGAACTGGCCTTATGCTACAGGAGCAAACACAGGGATGGATTTCCGATGCTGTAGGAACAATATAAGACTGAGTCTGTGCTGAAACTTTCAAGAATGAAATCTAACTTATGATCAACAGGAAATAAACAACTAACTAACTAACTACAAATACTTACTAAGTGGGGCCCCTTAGCAAGCATCAACTAGTTATGCAAGAATTGAACTCAAAACTTCATCAGCTTTTATTCATAAACTTGGAATGATATACATTGTTCTACTCATATGAAAACTAACACAAAAACTATCTCTCATTATAATACTAACTTTTTACATACTCTGGTTGCTCACTCGCACAGGAGGAACACTTATTTAAACCAGAAAAGCAACTAACTACCTAACTCAATCAGAGAAAGACATGGACATAAATGTATCCTAAAATTGAGGAACATACTTCTCATAATGAAAGCATATCCGTTCAACACGATCCAGAGAGAATTTAGCATTCCACTCTTCCCAGATTAATGATCATTTAGATTTCTTCCCAACAACCCGGTCAGAGAGTCTTCACTGGAACAACTTCCTCAACACCGTGCTGCAAATGGACTTTACTGCAAGGCCGAAGTATGCTGCACTTGACTCGTTCATGCTCCCTTCAACAACCTATGATGCACACGGCAACAAAAGCGAAAGAAAGCATGTGTGGAAAACAACACGATACATTCATTAATCACATATTAAATCTAGTTCATCATTCAAAAACCACATGCATTATATCAGTCATTCGGGAGGTCTAACAGGGTAATTAATAATACACATAGAGATGTTAAGCTGCAGGAATATAGGAATGTATTGCTATGGGATACTACCCATTTTTAGATAAAAGGTCTTTAATCAAAGAGTTAAAACATCCATTAGCAACAAGAGTAGAGATATTAAAAATACATCATAATACTCAAATTATGAGCATATTTTGAGCTCATCACAAGCAACAATTGAAAAAATCTAGTAAGGCCAAATTTTGTCAATTGTTGCTTGGGTAAAAACTCAAAGCTATCCTCGACACCTGGTAAAGTTATGGCTAACAACAGGATCTACATGCCGAGGAATTTCTTCATGGATGAAAGTGGGAATAAAGTTTAGAATGGAAAAGAGAGTGGAAACGTAGAATTTGATGAATGTTTTACAAAGTTCAGGTTAATGACTGATGCTTTTGTTCATTTTTATGATGGGAAAGATTCAGAGTAGTCATCCCGGAATAAAGGATTTTACTATGATTTTTAGAGAATCTTCTATACAATAGGTTGTCTTAGATCAATTAAATGAAGCAAACAATTGTGAAAGAGCCAACAATTTTGAATTTCAAACAATGGTGTCTGATGTATATAATCCCCCTATGATTTTCTCCTAGAATAAGGTATATCAATTTAGAATTTGAAACAATGGTATATGAACAACTATTTATCCTATCTTTTATGCTACAACAATTAACTATAGGCTAGAACATATCCATATTAGCATAAAATAGCAGGTGTAATTCACCTCAAACTCTGCTGTGGTAATTGATTTGTAAGGAAGTTTATACTCCATGAACATTCTTTGTGCACATCAGTATGTTGGTTATTATCTCAATCTCCTTTGTGATCAAAACAAAAGTGAAGTTCAGTACATAACTCATGACCATTTTGTAGTGCTATGATCCAATGCTCTTTTACTTTTTACTCATTGTGTTCTCAATCACCATGTACAAATGAATTTGAGGAAAAAAATTTGTCACCATTTGATGGTAAATTTCATTTTTTTTGGATTGTTTGTTATGATTCAGTCACTATTTGACAATGTTCTTCCTTTCTCGGCCATATAGGACAGAGGACAATTCACAGTTTGCAACTCTCTAACAACGGTAAATAGATACAGTAAAGATATTTAAATTTTTAGAAATGGTTTTTTTTAATTGCTAAAGCCTATTTATTAGTTTTATAACCTAAAATTATTTAAGCTATTTGAATAGTTAAACTTCATATTATAAATATTTAAAGTACAATAAAATTAGGTGTTTAAAATGATTATAGATAAGTTGAATAAAAATTAGTAAATTACTATTGATTTAGCTTTTCCTTTGCATGTTTACAAGGTTTTCTTCCAACATTTGTTAGGCCTAGTTTGGATTCTATGGAAATAACAAAGGAAGTTCCACATCCAGTTCTAAATGAGGTGATGACCCATCCTTCTATGATGAAGTTTGCAAGATACACCCAAGAATAGGTCTAAAAATATCAAAATTTTAAACCTTCAAATCTTTGAGATTATTGTAGATTTGATTTTCTTTTTGTACAGTTGGACGGATCTAGAAAACATTTGCTTGAAAATGATGTAAATGAAAATTTTATTTGTTCAGAATAATCTAAGGGTGTTATTCTTCACTCGTACAAAAAATTTCTGTCTACCTTAAGATAACCATTAAAATTATCATTTTGTTAATAATAATATTTCATTGTATATTTGTATTTTGTTAGATTGTATTGGATAATTAATGGTTAAGTTTTTTTAAGAAAATAAATTCAGCATAATATACTTTTCATGTACTTCTTTTCATCACTTGTAAATCTAAAATTTTGTTTACTTTTGTCAATTTTTGTGATCATAAAAAATAGAGATGATTTCAGTCTCTATGAAATATTTTCATGCATGCTTGAGATCTCTACAAGGTGATGAAAAGGGCCCTAGGGTTTGGTAGGGTTTTGATTATCCTTATTTTTTTATGGTAATGTTGTCACTAAGTTCTCTCCTTGCCCAATTATAGTCACCTTAGAAACTTCCATGATGCTCTTGACTATGAATTACTTTGTTCTCCCTACCTTCTCACTACAGGTCTGAGTCTTCAACTCTACCAACTTCCCTTCCATCTCAGTTTCTTTTCATTCTCTTGCATCTATTCTCTTATGAATTTATTCTTATGACTCTGAAAGCTATCACTAGGTCTATTATGACTATTAGGTCTTTGAGGGTATATGATTTTCTGCTACAAAACTCTTAGATTGTCATACTTTTGATGACAATTCTCCAAGGATGTTTTCTCATTGACTTAACTCTTTGTATATTTTGCATTATGCATTGAAAATTCATGGTTTCTAGTTAACTATTTATTGGTGTAACCATTTCCATGTTTCTTGGGACTGTCATCCCTATAGGATAGTTTACTTATAGATCTAAATGTAATTTAAAAGGTCCCATAAATATTGAAAAGTTTCATAAGATTGTTGTGTCAAGGTAGTAGATGGTCGTGAAAAGTTTCATAAGACTATTGTGACAAGTTTCATAATACCGCCATATTGCAAGAGCCAAGAAGACACGATGCGGTGTAGTGGTAACATCTTGCATTACCACAAAGGCCAAGCAATAAATGTGTTGTATGGAGGTAACTCAAATACTTCTCCTGCATCCCTGCAAGAGCCAAGAAGACACGGTGTGGTGTAGCGGTAACATCTCGCATTATCATGAAGGCTGAGCAATAACGGTGTGGTGTAGAGGTAACATCCCATATTACCATAAAGGTCAAGCAATAACGGTATGGTGTAGTGGTAACATCCCACATCACCACAAGGATCATGTCAAAACAATGCAGTATCGTGGTTAAACTATAAAAAGAAATATCACATTTCTTTAGGCATTTTTTTGAAATAGTTTGCTTGCCTTGTGTATATTGCTTCCACGTTTTCATCTATGTCTAGTAGGGCACTTGTAACTACAACATATGACAAAATAAATCCCTATTGTTATGCTTTGATAGATGTCCCTTCATTATTACTGGATATCTGATGTAGTGCACATTATTATAGTGTAAGCCTATTTTTTAGATTGTTTCATTTAGAATCACCAATATTCTCCACAAGAACATTGTCACTGTTTAAAATGATGGAAATGGTTCACCTCTCTCAGAATAATTTCTCTTACAATAACCTTGGAGATGAATTTAGATGCAGTGTGCAAATCAAAACATACTCAAAGGTTCTTAACAACTCTAATAGTTGTATTAGGGGCCATGTTTAACAAACCAAATGAAATTGCTAACTTTTCACTATGGTGGTAGATAAATGATTCTTTTTTCTTCTATTCCACACCATTGAGTAAAAGTCTTGAATCTGGAAATACCCT
Organism: Sequoia sempervirens; assembly: GCA_007258455.2. NCBI lineage: Eukaryota > Viridiplantae > Streptophyta > Pinopsida > Cupressales > Cupressaceae > Sequoia > Sequoia sempervirens. Next base: position 257,386,717 of record VDFB02000017.1, on the reverse strand, counting down.
GCTACCTTCATTTTCCAAGCCAATTTCTCCAATTTTGCATAGATCTCCCATGTTTGTGGATGTGATATGTCTCCTACACAAAAAAGCATGTACCATTTTATTCCCTTCAATCCAACTACATGTAGGTATCTTTTAAATTCCTCTATCTTTCATCAATCTCCTTACTATTTGAACCTCACCACACCTGCCCGCTTCTGCACAAATGTTTTAGAGAACATAAGTTGCATTATTTTTAGGATCCAACTAAAAAAGAACTGTTACTGGAATACTCAACCTATATTCATATATGATCCACAGGAGCCAAAGGTTTAACTAGCATCTCAGTAATAATGTTGAGGGTGTTCTCAAGATAGCTAGCACAGGCACGAAGGTCAACCATGCACACCTAATGATCAACTATATATGTAATGCAATAAGGGTTATTGACATGTGAAGTATGTGCAACCTTCATCTACTAAACTTGCGTGACTTCATGCATCTAGAACACAATCAAAGCTTACAATGACAGTGTTCTAGAGTGCTTCATTAATTCAAAGATTTTGAGAGATTCCTTGCAAAATCCATTTTGTGCACATTTTGTAATCATATCATTTCATTCCATGAGATGAAATCTCTTTGAGGAATTATGTCAAAACAATTCATTTTGTACTACATTTTGGTGTCAAATATTTTGTAATTATGGTTAGTTTCATTACATTCAAATTTTGAATTATGGGAAATTATATACAATAAATAGATTGATGGTTGTTTGGATAGTGAAATTAGCTCTCTTAGAAATTAACTGAAATATCTAGAAGGATTATTTTAATTAAAGAGTATTTTGTGGTTATTTTTGTAACAATGATTAATAATGATTTTATAATGCAGCTAGCTTGCTATTTTCATTCAAGATACAAGTCATCAAATTCAAGCACATACCAAGAAGATGGTACTCTACTTCAAACCCTCAACCTCATTTAGTTTAGTTTTCTTACATGGGGATATTAAGGAAGTTGGTAAAAAATTAATATACATCATTTTTAGTTTGTAAAGGAGAATCCTATGAGATTCAATATGGCAGTGGATCAATATCGGATTTCTTAAGTAAAGATGATGTCACAGTTGGGAAACTTGTTGTGAAACATCAGGTTAGTAATTTTTGGATGTTAAGGCTTCCCAGTTGGATATCAAAGATCTTTTCTCATCAACTTAGTCTGGAATTTATGTATAAATGGATTCTTCCATGGTGCAGGTCTTTACTCAGACAACACATGAACCAAGTTTGACATTTTCGTTGTCTAATTAAGTTTGATGGAATTCTTGGGCTTGGTTTCCAGAAAATTTCTTTTGATAATGTGGTTCCAATCTGGTTAGTGTTGATAGCATTCATTCTATAATTTGATCATATCACCTTTCTTAAAATTTGAACGAGGTTCTAAAATCAAGGGTTCAATATGCATATTTTAGGCCTATGTTGAACACTCTGTTTAAAGCATTTGTGACAAGGCTACAATTTTTTAATTGATTTATCTTTCAACTGTGTTTGGAATTTTGTATACTTGCAATATACAATGCACTTTTATTCTTTTTGAATTGAGACTAATAGTAATTTTGTTGGTTGTAATGAGGCATAGCTTCATTCATGGAAGAAAAGGTAACACCCTATTTCTCATATCAGATGGCACGTTGCATATAAAGGTGGAAAGATTCTAGTTGGGTTATTGTTCACTACATTGAAAGAGAGAGCTTCATATATGGGACACAATCATCACTCTCCTTCTTGGATTCTACATGTTACAACTTGCTCTAGGAAGATTGCCCATGTTGTAGAATTTTTAAGAGATGAAAGGTTCATGTTCTCACATTGACGGGCTTGAAGCATGTCTTTCCATCATTGCTGAAGATTTTTGGAGAATTTTATTTCTTGTAGTCATTTTTGTGCAATATTGTAACTCAGATATTTAGTCTTGTGACTAAAAATAACAATTGTAATACTCTATTTCTAAGCTATAATTAGAACACCTTTCTTTTATTAATAAAGTTCACCAATTTTTCCTTCTCAATGGTTATCTTATTGTGTGCAATTGATGTTTGATGTGTATTTCTATGTTTTATGTTGAGATCCTCAAATATCAGTCAATTAAAATGACTAACTATACTACTAATTGACATCAATTAATAATTAAATTGAGTAAATATACTACCAATTGACAAAAATCAATGAACAATGAATAAATATGACTAGATATATGACCAATGAAATCAGTGAATAAAAATGACTAAATACTACCAAATTGATCAAATTATGATTAAAATTAATGACTAAATATACTGCCAATGCACAAAAATCAGTGAATAAAAAATGATTAAATAAATGACCAGTTAACAACAATCAATGACTAAATATATTAGTGAATATAAAATGACTAAATAAGTGACCAGATTACATCAATCAATGACTAAATCAACAACTAAATAAGTGACCAGTTAAATATATTAGTGAATAAAAAATGACTAAATAAGTGACCAGATTACAACAATCAATGACTAAATTGATGACTAAATATATTAGTGGAAAAAAGTGACTAAATAAGTGACCAGATCATAGCAATGCGTGACTAAATTATAGATTAAATATGCTACCAAATCGATCAATCAAAACAACCAATAAATGACTAAAAATGGTTTAGTCATCAATTTGGTCACATTATATATGACTGGCAATAAACTACTAATGGTCACGTGACCAACTATAGGCATTTATAACCAATTTTTAGTATTTTTTTTAGTAGTTTATTGATGTTTCTATACTAGTGCCTTTGGTCTCCATTATTATGATCACGGGGAGGGTAGGTGTTATCTCCTTTCTAGTTTTGGCTGCTACTAGACCCTTCACCCTTCTTTAGATCTTCATTTCGACCTCCATATGACCGTCCACCGGTCTTTCCTCCATGGCCTCCACCTTGTTGTTTGTTCTCAAACCTCTTGTTGAGTCGTTCTTCAACATTTAGAGAAAACTGATAAGAGTCCTTAATGGTGGTCATTCTTACTAGTGCCAGTTATTCCTATATGCTTGGTTTCAACCTGTTAATATAATGAGCAACTTTCTCTTTATTCACCTCAGAATGTCTTGTCCAAATCAGGATCTTATTAAATTCCTCTATGTATTCTTTCACCATCCTTGTTCCTTGCCTCAAGCTTTGCATCTTCTTGAGTAGCTCCAATTTGTAATCGATTGGAATAAATTGTTTCTTCAATTTTCACACCATTCTATCCCATCTGGAAATTTTATCTTTCCCTTGTCTTCCTCTTTCTAACTAGACCTCTATCCACCATATACTAGTGTGACCTTTCAATTTTTTCTTTGAAAATATCACTCTGTGAGGATCTTCAATCTCATCAAACTCAAAAAATTTCACCATTTCATTGATCCAATTGATCAATTCTTTAGGATTTAGACTTCCATTGAAAGTTGAAACCTCCATTTTAGGTCTCTCCCCAATGCTTGAGATCGCTTGTAGTAATCTTCTTTCTCTAGGATCGATTGGATCTTGCTCTTCCTCTTCCTCTTCCATTTCCTCTTTTGTTTCATCTTCACTATCATCCCTTTCTCGATGCACATCTCTTCTCCAAACCTCTTGTTGCAAGGTTTCTAATTGCCTTCTAAGGGCTTTGATTTCATCTCTAGGTGGATCTCTTCCTCCACCACCTCGACCTCTACCTCTACCATGTTGGGAAAGTCTTGAAAGAATCTTGAACTCAACCCACACTCATAGGTCTTGTTGCAACTACCTCACATTTGAAACTCTATTACAGACTTAGGTATTGATCTGATACCACTTGATGAGGGCCACACCACTCGAAACCCACACAGATCACAACAATAGATACCAACACAAAAGATGTGAGACAAAAAAGAAAAACTCACTTTTAGTTATTTTATGAAAATGAAATTATAGATTCAAAACTTACACGCTACAGCCTCATGGGCTTGATTCATTACACCAAAATCAACTCTCAAAACAAAATATATTATTCGGAGCCACAATCTACACTAATGGAGCCACCTTATACAACCCCCACCTAACCCTTTTTATTTTACCCCAATAACCACCCTAGAATGTTCTAGAAAGTTTAACTTTCCCTTTTGTTTTGGTGCCAAAAGTCTCACTGATTAATTTCTTGCCTAGGAGGAAATTTTGATGAAATTCACTTTTTAGAGGAGTAACTTCGTGGGGCCATAACTTTTGATCCAAATGTTTGATTTGTTATTATTGTATATCATTAGAAAGATCTCAAAGAGATCTACAGTGCACTAACCCACCATAGGTGGGTTTGTTAACTTTTCAAGTTGTTTTAGGGCCTCTAAAGTCTTCATATCTGAAATTGAAGTTGCATTGGAAAAATTTCTCGGGATGGAAACTTTAATATCTCCCAAACCATGTAGGGTATTGAGGTGATTCTTTCGTGACTAGAATTTTTTTTTAGTTCTACTCCTTGGGGTAAATTTTTAGGTCCATATGAGTCCATTTTGGATGACTTACTAAAAATAGTAACTGACCATTTTTTGCTATTTTTGAATTCTAACTGTCTTACACACCATAAGTGCCATCATACGACTCAAAACAACAAAGGAAAATAAGGGAAAACATTTTTTTTAGGTGATGCAAGATTACCCTACACCGTTGTATGCTTCTACATCAAGCATCACCTAGTTGAGCTTGTGCAGTGGAGAGATTTTATCCATGTCCACTTTCCCTTGTTGCATTGGAGGTTACAATAATTGGGTGGACACAAGCATGCTCAACAAAATTTTCAAAGGATCTGTGGAGGAACCAGAGGACTCTCCAACTAAATTTTCCTTATCTTTTGCAAAAAAATAATTCAAAGCCTTTTCTTTGTCACCAGTATTAACTAGTGTCTCCACATCCTTCTTTTCCTTTGCATTCCTAGATATATCTTTGTTGGCCCACAGTTGTTGTTGCACCAAAATATCAGCCCGTTAATGCACGATACAACTGCCAGAGTTAACAGATCCATGAGAGGTGGTTAGTCCATGTCATGAATCCCGAGGGGAGCACTGAACATCTGCCAACAAACTCCCTCTTAGCATTACCCGAGGGGATTCAAACTTGACACCTTTGGCTCTGATACCACTTGTTGGCCCACAGTTGTCATTGCACCAAAAGATTGACTTGTTAATGCCTGATACAACTGCCAGAGTTAACGGATCCACAAAAGGCGGTTAGTCCATGTCACGAATCCCAAGGGGAGCGTTGACCATCTACCAACAATCTTCATCCTTCTCCATAGACTTCTACTCATCACTCTTTTGAGATTTAGTAGCTTTTTCTTCTATACTAGAGGAGGTGTGTTATGTCTTGTGAGCACATCCTCCTGATATTTAGTAGATTTTTCTTCTATACTGGTGTTATCTCCTACTAGAGGAGCATTATCAGTTACATCTTCATCTGCAGTTTCTTCCGCACTGGTAACTCCTTCCCCTATAAAATTTTCTTCCACTTCCAAAAGAATTTCATCCACATCCTTTCCCACATTTTCTTCTTCAACCTCATGCTCATGTTGAGAATCATTATGTTGTGCTTCTTCTATAGTATTCACTTTCAGAGTCGGTATCTCATCATGCATCTCTTATTCACTGTTTAGAGTAAGTCCTAGCCCTTTTTCCAAATTGAGGAACTTCTCCATAGACTCATTCTAGATCGTCTCAAGATCATTTTGATCTCTACTCATAAGGGTGGTAACCCCTTGCTTAGTTTGAAATTCCCTATTATACACTTGAGCCTATGTGGCTTTATTTTCATCTGATAGAGGCACACTAATCTTTTCTAGAGAAAATGCTCTCAACTTTGCCTCTTCATCAATTGCCTCTTGTCTTCTTGCATTTAATATGTTCCTTAGTTCTTCAAGCAATTGCTTCTCAATATTCTTCATATTAACTTCAAAAGTAATAATATACTTTACAGTGGATTCTTCAATGGTAGCCTTGCCTACCTCATTTGCAGTTTTGTATAGAGAAACAATTTCTCCTAACATCTCATGCTCCACAATCCCATTTAATAGAGCATCAAGTTTTATAGGGATATGTGCCCTTACCAAAGTCTTCTTTTTATTTTTCTTGTCTTCCGATGTCATCTTCTTGCTAGACTCTACTTTATTTTCTCTCATGTGGATGACAAAGGATTTTTTTCCTTTTCCACTTCAACCTCATCATCTATATCCATAATGTCTATTCTAACTTTCTTTGTACTTACTTCTCCTTGTGATACTTCTGGTTTCCTCTTTCGGACCATTTTTTGTCCTTCTTCCTCTTCTTCCTCATCATCAACATTTACTCCCAAATATGTCTCTCTGATTTCTTTTTTTTACTCTTCTTCTTGTAGTTCCTTCTTGTTGTGGTATTGATCATCCTTTTCCTTTTAAATCACTTTATGTTGTTTCACTAGAGGGGTTTTATCCTTCACCAGACCACTTGTGGACTCTTTTCTCTTCTCCCCTACAATAGACTTATTCTCATAGGACTTTGGGGAAACCAGAGGAGTGGTAGCTATTCTACCTGATCTTCTGATAGTTGATGAACCTCTCAATGAACTAGACATGGATTTTTATTTCTCAACTTGTTCTTTTGTGAGGCCCATTTCCTCCACAACTGTTGTAGTAATATTTTCAATGGTCTTTATTTGTTTCTTCCTTTGATCCATGTGCACCTCCATGGATTTCTCCTCGTATGTTTCATACCTCTCTTCAGAGGTGCCTCTTGGCTTTCTCAGCATAAATTCTACTGATTCGATGATTTCATCTTCTATAATCTTATATCCCATCTCTAGGATCCAAACTATCTTAGACTCAACAACCTATATGATGCAGTAGTCTTTGGTAACAAGAAAAGTGATGTCATTCTTTTACTTTTCTACCATGGTTTTTGGTATCCTTTCTCTTTCTTGCATCTTTTCTTGAAAAGTTTTGAAGAGCCCACAAAGGACATTCTTTTGTCCATCTAAGTCTCCCAACCTCATCGAATGATCTCTAATATGATGGGCTATAGGTCTGTCCTTTAGCCACACTATGTTCCTTGTTTCAAGAACCTCATTCAAAAAGTAAAATAATAAGAAAATAATCAAAGCACCAAAATTGAAGGCATAATTGGAGTCCTTTGTCTTCTATAGATTTTTTAGAAGTTGCAATCTCAATAGTTCACATAGATCATATTCTTCACCCTTCTCAACCATCTCATATGATGTGTTGATGACAGTCATTGATACTTGATTTTCCCTGCTAGTGAAGTATATTTTGTATCCTATCATCATTGAAGCATACTTCACTACCAGGTTTTTGATGTCCTTTATTTTCAATTCCCTTCTATCATAATTTGCATCCATTTACTCCACCACTATTTCATTTTCACTAACTTGAGCACCAGAGCTGGTCTGATCGAGCACAATCTAGTGACAACCCTAATAGCCTCTTTGTTGATCAAATGTGGTATATCCAACTAGAGGAATTTTTCATGAATCCTACTCAGGGTATATCTCATCAACTCATCTATATAGTAAAAGATGGGGAACTTGTTCCAAACATTGATTTTCTTCTCTACCAAAACCTAAAACTCTGATTTCAACTTGAAATCATCTCTGGTGAGTTCTTTTTACCATACATCACCCAACTTTGTATGATTATAATCTTCCATCTTAACATGAATGTATTCCCTAACATCTTCCATGTGTAGAACACCATATGAGATGTATGAAAACACACCATCTAGATCATCTACCAGAGGTTTGTTGAGATGCCTTTTGAATTTAGGGTGCATACAATCTATAACCTCTACAACTTGTGTTGTATACATTTTTTAAAAAATTGAAAGAAAATTCTAAAACTAGGGAAAATGAAAAAAATACCTTTGAATCACTTCCAGCTAGGGTTTTCCTTTTACCAAATCTCAATCACTTTGATCACTCCACTTCACTTCTTCACTACTCTACTCTTCTCAAATTCTCATTTGCAAATGATTTTGATTAAGTGAAATCACTTATAACCCTTTTAGAAATTTTCCTAATTTTACATTGAATACTTCAGTTAATAAAGCTAGTAAAAACCCTAACTATGAGAATAGTTAACTTCAAATGGTTTGTAATCTTCCACAAATTAATATTTCCCATTAGTTATTTCTCCAATAGGTCAAGAATATTGACCCACACCTCATATCCACGTGTCAAAGTATCAACACCATTTCTCTATCAAGGGATAAATAATCTTCTATTAATGCTCCCTCTAAGCCAAAGCTTTCTTCTTACTTTATGGAGGAAACATCTGCACCAGATGCTAACATAGACTCAGGCTTATTCTCATTGTCTTCCTTCTTTATCCAAATCTTATCCATCTCTTTCTTCATCTATACTAGATCAACCTTTTTCATCAAATCATTCTTCTTTACCCAATTGTTCTTCTTCATATTCTTGCTTTTCCAAAATTTGGAAATGTGTCTTGATCTATTGCAATTGTAACATATGAAATTTTTTTGAACATGCTTGCATCCATTCATTCTAGATCTACATTGATTATGTTTATGCCCAAATCCATTACATGCATAACAATAGCCATTAAAATATTGGACCCTCATACCATTGTTATAGCCATTCATCATTTGACTTCTACATTCATTAGCCTTATGAACAAATCTCTTGCATGTAAAGCACTGATTAGGAAAAGATGGAACATTTTGATTCATTCAACTTCTACATTTGATAGATTTATGTCCAAATTTATTGCAAGAATAACAAAAACCATTAAAATATGAGTACCTTTGTGCATTTGGTTGTCTAATAGGTGGTCTTTTGAAGTATCTCCTTTGATTTTGGACTTGCTTGCAATTTCTCTTCTTGTCCCCAGTCTTATTTTTAGGTTGGTTTGGAGCTCGATCTACCTTTGAACTTTCACCTTTCTCAAACCCTAATCCTTCTTTGTCTTTAGATCCTTTCTAGTTTTCAATCATTTCATCAAGCTTTGTAGAACTCATCTTGAATTTGTCTTCATGACTCTTTGCTTTCTTAAGATCTGATCTCAAGGTCACAATTTCTTCTTCAATTTTTGAGCATTCTTCAAGTTTTCTTTTCACCTTAGCATCCAGGCATTGTTCAACTCTTTTTTCTTCTTCAACTTGTACTTTCAGACTAGTAATTGTTTCACTGGCTTGCTTCAATTGCTCACTGACCTCCTTACGTATTTCTCTGAACTTCTTTATTTTTTCTATCTATTTTCTAATGAATTCATCTACTTCTTTGACATTTTCCTTCACATCTTGGTTCTCACTTTCAATCCTTTCTAGATCTTCAGGGGCTATTCTAAGTTCTCCATTCATGTCAATCGTGCATTCTTCTTCTATAAACCCAACAGTAGGTATCCCTTCTAGAGGAGTAGGAAATATTCTAACATCCATGTGTTCAACCTCCAAAATCTTTCTTAAGTGGTTAAGCTCCTTCCAAAGAACCAAGCTCTTATACCAATTTTTGAACACCTGAAATACAAAGAAGGGGTTTGAATTAGTATTCTCTAAAACCACTTAAACATTTAAACATTCATTCCATATAAAATATTCAATTTACACTAAGAAATGAAAGCATGAAATCAACCATGAACATCATGTGACACACAGACACCATATTTTTTACGTGGAAAACCCAAAATGGGAAAAACCATACTGAGGATTAGATCACAATATATTATAACTAGTTATAAGATATTACCGAAATGTTCACTGCATGTGGACTCACTGCCCACTAAAAGAAGAAAAGATAGAAGAGAGTAGTGGCTCACATCTAGGATTTGAATTGTTACAATTGCATCTACCACATGCTAGAATACTATTTCATTGAATCTCAATATACAAACTTAACACAATCCATACTAATCTAGACTAACACTCTACTCTACTCTGTGTTCACCTTATACTCGCACAATTTCCATCAACTTCACATCACATCACATCACTCGTATCCAAAATATTGAAAAATATATTACATATATATCTTCTTCATCCACAAACACCTATAATATCAATTAGGTTGGCCTAATTATATGTAATATACTAAATATGACATGTTGGCTCAACATACACATACATGCTCCACACCATGATTCAAAACTTATAAAAAGTTAAAATAGGTTGGTATGGACCTATAATGGCTCTCACATAACAAATCAATACTTGTAAAAACTCTACAATACCCAAAACTTATTAGGTTGACACTAGTAATGACCTAACTTCAAAATTCATCAATTGTACAAGCACAAACCAACATGGAAACCTCAAAAATTCATGCCACTTGGAATATAGGTGCTACTGACACTTGTCAACATCTCCAAAAATTCATAAAGCTAGATACGAATCTCTAGAGAGATGTGGATTCACCAAAATATACATACTAAACTAGAAACCTCTACTACTGCTAGATCGATGTATTGTAACTCATAACTTCAATACCAGAACCTAAAACAATGTGAAACTCTAGATTTCAATTCCTCTAGAATCCAAGTGAAATATATTAAAACTGCAGAGAAAGATTATACACAATGGACCAATACAAACCCGATTACTAGATGTTCTATACACTGTATTACCTATTTTTCATATCATTGTCTTTAACAGATTAAACCTTCTTGCAAAGTTGTGCTGAATAACCATCTTCAAACATGTTCAAGCTACACAAACTGGTTTGTATGGTGATTTTCATATTGGAATACACTATTGACATCAGTGACAATATTGAACTACATATAGTACAACTTATGCTCATACTCCATGCTCAAATTTCCCACAAACAAGTCAGTGACAAACTCCTTAATATTTCAAGAAAAAGGAGAAACTTAGAAAGGGAGAGAGATGAGAGGAGGAAGAGAGGGAGAGGGAGACATATATATAAATAGATGAATATTTGAGAGAGAGGGATAGGGAGAGATATAGAGAGATGGGGAGGTAGTGGTAGAGAGATATGGATGTAAAGAGATAGAGAGAAAGAAAAAGAGGGATACATAGATAAATAGAGGGATAGAGATATAGAGTAGAAGAGATGGAATAAATAAGAAAGAGAGAGAGGTAGAGATAACAACATATAGATAGAGAGGGAGATTAAGATATGGGGAAATAAAGATAGAGGGTGCAAGAGTGTGAGATAAATGATGCCATAGAGACAAGTAATAGAGAGAGAGATAGAGAGAGAGAGGGATGAATAAAAATAGGGAGAGATTTAGGGAGAGATAGAGATAGAGGGAGAGATTTATCTCTCTATCTCTATCTCTACCTCTCCATCCCTCTATATATCTATATTGAGATCACTCTTCTTTTCTAAATCTTCCTCTCTATCACTCCCCACCTCTTGCTTTTATTTTTTATTTTCAAAAATGAAAATATGATAGTGTATATCATGATGGTGCTATAATCTCACATTTGTACCTCTCTTTGGTATTGTTAACCCTTAGGGTTAGATTTGACTTGGTAATCCAACCAAAAGGGTTGGAATCACATGTTAACACCAAACCTTTGTAGGAGTATGATTATAATCAGAAATAAGTACATTATGAAAGTTTGGTTAATGGCCCTCGACAAGCAGGGAACAAATCAACTTCCTTCTAATTAGGTTTTTGGTTTATGCTCTAATCAAAATCTATAGGTTGTATATGTAATCAAGGTTTTTTGCTTGTTATGAGGGTAATTCTTATATAATGTTTTGTAATAAGCATTGAATGTCATGTAAAGGGGTTCATATTTTGAAAATTTAAAGGGTCTATTTTTTTGGAAATGTAATGGGATATGTGTTTTGACAATGTAAAGGGGTATGTAAAGGGATTTATTCAATGTAATTGTGAATGGTCGGTATTTTGGAAATGTAATGGGGTCTGTCTTTTCTCATTGTAAAGTGGGTATGTCATTTGAAAATGTAAAGTGGTATATATTAGGGTTGAGTCAATTGTAGGACCTTGATAGGAATTTGTGTACTTTCTCGAGCTATAACCAGAGGTTTTCTTCCCGGTTCTTTCCTACCAATATGCTTGCCTGAACTAGGTTTTTGTAATAACTATATTTTAATATAAATATAATTATAGTGGCTTTGCCACTTTTTCTTAAAAAAAAATTACACATCTTTCAATGTTGAGATGAAAAAATACCACAATAATATCAACCAATCTATTACCTTTCTAACCATATATTTTTTCCTACATTTTGAATATGTTAAAGTTTTGATCTTTAATTTTTTTTTCTAGTGACTTCCTTTTTTTTAAACCCTATTTATAGTATTTTTGGTTTCATTTTTATCCATTCATCCAATTTGAAACAAATTACATTTTTAAATTTTAGACTCTATTTTATACACATTCAAAAAAATCAATTAGTTTCAAAAAAACAAGGGGGAAGTATGCTTAATTTTTTCTCAAGATGTGTCCACTTTAAAAATTAGTAAAACATCACATATTTATTAAAAAAATCATAAAATAAATCATAAAATACATGATTTTAGCTAATTTTCAACCAAAATATTTTTTGAAATACAAAAACAAGATTAACACTTTAGGGGGAGCACACCAATTTTTTTTTTTTTGACAAAAATAGGAGCACTTTGTGTCCTCCCCTTATTTGAACCCTTTAATCTCCACCATTTAAAAAAATAGTAGTTTAGAAAGTAGATCAGAGCACTATGACTCTTGTTCTTGTCGCATCTTCAAATTTTGAGAATAACTATCTTCATATTCTCATCCAAGATCAATTTTTATTGATCTACATAAATATCCTAGAATATATTAATTAATCATCATTAACACAAGATATCCCAAGAATGATAAATATGTTGAAAATAAATGTCATTATTTTAAAAATAAATACAAACTATGAAACTATATGATCAATGTACAATGAATCCACAAAAAATTTCTATTAGTTTCACCAATAGTGCATAAAATTAAGGTTTGTATAATATTGATTTTGTAAGTGTAAAATTTAGAAGTTTACTTTTTGTTCATCTCAAAGTTCACAATCTAATCTAGTTCACAATGTGATCTTTACATAAAAACTTGGTTAATGTGCTTGCTTGTGAGTTTGAGCATGATAAGGATAATATGCTAAAGTTAATGATTTTCGAAAATAAATGTTCATTATTTTATAAACCAATTCAAATAACCAATTTGGAGGAAACATCTGCACTAGATGCTAACACAGGCTTAGGCTTAGTCTCATTGTCTTCCTTCTTTATCCAAATCTTGTCCATCTCTTTCTTCATCTCTATTGGATCAACCTTTTTTCATTAGATCATTCTTCTTTACCCAATTGTTATTATTCATATTCTTGCTTTTGAAAAATTTGGAAATGTGTCCTAGTCTATTACAATTGTAACATATGACATTTTTTTGAACATGTTTGCTTCCATTCATTCTAGATCTACATTGATTAGATTTATGCCCAAATCCATTACATGCATAATAGTAGCCATTAAAAGACTAGACCCTCATACCATTGTTATAGCTATTCATCATTTGACTTCTACATTCATTAGCCTTATGAAAAAATATCTTGCATGTAAAGCACCGACTAGGAAAAGATGGAACATTTTGATTCATTCAGCTTCTACATTCCATAGCTTTATGTCCAAATTTATTGAAAGAATAACATAAACCATTAAAATATGGGTACCTTTGTGCATTTATTTGTCTAATAGGTGGTCTTTTGAAGTCTCTCCTTTGATTATGGACTTGCTTGCAATTGCTCTTCTTGTCCCTAGTCTTCTTTTCATACTAATTTGGAGTTTGATCTGCCTTTGAACTTTCACCTTTGTCAAACCCTAATCCTTCTTTGTCTTTAGATACTTTATGGTTTGCAATAATTTCATCAAGCTTTGTAGAACTCATATTAAATTGTTCTTCATGACTCTTTGCTTTCTCAAGATCTGATCTCAAGGTCACAATTTCTTCAATTTTTGAGCATTCTTCAAATTTTCTTTTCACCTTAGCATCTAGGCATTCTTCAACTCTTTTTCTTTTTCAACTTGTACTTTCAAACTAGTAATTGTTTCATTGGCTTGCTTCAATTTCTCACTGACCTCCTTATGTCTTTCTCTGAACTTCTTGATTTGTTCTCTCAATATTCTAATGCATTCATCTACTTCTTTGACATTTTCCTTCACATCTTTGTTCTCACTTTCAGTCCTTTCTAGATCTTCAAGGGCTATTCTGAGTTCTCCATTCATGTCAACCATGCACTCTTCTTTTGTAAACCCAATAGCAGGTAGCTCTTCTAGAGTAGGAAATATTCTAACATCCATGTGTTCAACCTCCAAGATCTTTCCTAAGTGGTTAAGCTCCTTCCAATGAATCAAGCTCTAATACCAATTATTGAACAACTAAAATACTTTGAAGGGGGTTGAATCAGTATTCTCTAAAACCACTTAAACATTTAAACATTTATTCCACATAGAATATTCAATTTATACTAAGAAAGAAAAGAATGAAATCAACCATCGACATCACATGACACATGAACACTAGATTTTTTATGTGGAAAACCCAAAATGAGAAAAACCACTGTGAGGATTAGATCACAATATATTATAACCGGTTATAAGATATTACATAAATGCTCACTACATGTGGACTCACTACCCACTAAAAGAAGAAAAGATAGAAGAGAGTTGTGGCTCACATCAAGGATTTGAACTGTTACAATTCCATTGAATCTCAATAGAGAGACTTAACACACTTCATACTGATCTAAATTAACACTCTACTCTACTTTGCATTCACCTTATACTCGCACAATTTGCATCAACTTCACCTCACATCACATCAATCATATCCAAAACATTGAAAAATATCTTACATATATATCTGCTTCATCCACAAATACCTACAACATCAATTAGGTCAGCCTAATTAGATGTAATATAAAAAATATGACTTATCCGATCAACATACACATACATGCTCCACACCATGATTCAAAACTTATAAAAAGTAAAAATAGGTTGGTATGGACCTATAATGGCTCCCACATAACATATCAATACTTCTCAAAAATCTGCAATACCCAAAACTTATTAGGTCGGCACCGGTAATGACCTAACTTAAAAATTCATCAATTGTACAAGCAAAAACCAACACGTGGACATAAAAAATTCATGCCACTTGGAATATATGTGCTACTCACACTTTTCAACATCTCCAGAAATCCATAAAGCTAGATACCAATCCGTGGAGAGATGCAGATTCACCAAAATATACATACTAAAATGGAAACCTCTGCTACTGCTAGACCGATATACTATCACTCGTAACTTCAGCACCAGAACCTAAAACAATGTGAAACTCTATATTTTAGTTCTTCTAACATCCAAGATTGAAATATATTAAAACTGCAGAGAAATATTATACATAGTGGACCAATATGGACCCGATTACTAGATGTTTTGTACACTGTATTACCTATTTTGACACAACCAAATTTTAATATCACTATCTTTACTGGATTAAACCTTCTTGCAAAGTTGCACTGAACAACAATCTTCAAACATGTTCAAGTTATACAAACTGGTCTGTATGGTGATTTTCATACTGGAATATAATGTCGACATCAGTTACAACACTGAATTGCATATAGTACAACATATGCTCATACTCCATGCTCAAATTTCCCTCAAACAAGTCAATGATAAACTCCTTAACCTTTTAAAAAAAGGAGAAACTTATAGAGGGAGAGAGATGAGAGGGTGGAGAGAGGGAGATATAGCTCAATAAATAGAGGGAGACAGGGAGAGGGAGACATATATAAATAGATGAATATTTTGAGAGAGAGAGAGATAGGGAGAGAGAGATAGAGAGATGGGGAGGTAGAGGTAGACAGAGATGGATGTAAAGAGATAGAGAGAAAGAACAAGAGGGATAGATAGATAAATAGAGAGAGAGATATAGATTAGAAGAGATGGAATAAATAAGAGAGAGAGAGAGGTAGAGATAACAACATATAGATAGAGAGGAGATTAAGATATGGGGAGATAAATCTATAGAGGTTGCAAGAGTGTGAGATAAATGATGCCATAGAGACAAGTAGTAGAGAGAGAGATAGAGAGAGAGGGATGAATAAAAATAGGCAGAGATTTATGGAGAGACAGAGATAGAGGGAGTATTTTTTCCTTTATCTCTATCTCTATCTCTATCTCTCCCTCTTCGTCCCTTTATAGCTCTATATCTCAGTCTTATTTTCTAAATCTTCCTCTCTATCACTCCCCACCCCTTGCTTTTAGTTTAGTTTATCAAAAATGAAAATATGAGCTATTTTATATCATGACGATGCTATAGTACTCATATTTGTACCTCTCTTGGGTAAATTGTTAACCCTTAGGTTTGGATTTGACTTGTTAATCCAACCAAAAGGGTTGGAATCACATGTTAACACCAAAAGACATGCTTTCTTTAAATTGTAAAAAAGTGATTAATTCTTGTGCACACTCTCCATCAATTTTTACATGTCTTTCAATGCTGAGTTGAAAAAATACCACAATAATATCAAACTATCTATTACCTTTCTAAACATATTTTTTTTTCTAAATTTGAATATGTTAAAGTTTTGATCTTTAATTTCTTTTTCTAGTGACTTTTTTTTTTTCAAAACCCTATTTATAGTATTTTTGGTTTCATTTTTTATCCATTCATCCAAATTTGAAACAAATTGCATTTTTAAATTTTAGACTCTATTTTATACACATTAAAAAAAAATCATTTAGTTTCCAAAAAAATAGGGGGAAGTACGCTTAATTTTTTATCAAGATGTGTCCACTTTGAAAATTAGTAAAACATCACATATGTTAGCTAATTTTCCACCAAAATAAAGCATAAAATACATGATGTTAGCTAATTTTCCATCAAAATGATTTTTGAAATACAAAAAAACAAGATTAACATTTTAGGGGGAGCACACCAGATGTTATATTTTTTTTTTGACAAAAATGTCCTCCCCTTATCTGAACCCCTTAATCTCCACCATTTAAAAAAAATAGTAGTTTAGAAAGTAGATTAGAGCACTATGACTCTTGTTCTTGTCCCATCTTCAAATTTTGAGCATAACTATCTTCATATTCTCATCCAAGATCAATATTTATTGATCTACATAAATATCCTAGAATAGATTAATTAATCATCATTAACATGAGATATCCCAAGAATGATAAATATGTTGAAAATAAATGCCATTATTTTAAAAATAAATACACATTATGAAACTCTATGATCAATGTACAATGACTCCACCAAAATTTTCTATTAGTTTCATCAATAGTGCATAAAATTAAGGTTTGTGTAATATTGATTTTGTAAGTGAATTTTAGAAGTTTACTTTTTGCTCATCTCAAAGTTTACAATCTGATCTAGTTCACAATGTGATATTTACATAAAAACTTGGTTAATTGGCTTGCTTGTGAGTTTGAGCATGACAAGGATAAGATGCTAAAGTTAACGACTTTAAAAAATAACTGTTCATTATTTTAAAAATCAATTCAAATAACCAATTCTAGTATCAATATATAATGACTACCAAATTTTCCTGTGAGATTCATGAACAATGCATAAAATTGAGGTTTGTATCACAAATGACACTTCCATGATTGTAGAGTTGATCTTCTAAATGTGGTTATAAACCATACTTATGAATCTAATCTCTGCTAAATTCTAGAAGTTTACTTTTTGTTCATCTCAAAGCTCACAATTTGATCTAGTTCGCAATTTGATCTTTACATAAAAACTTGATTTGTGTGTTTACTTGTGAGTTTGAGCATGACAAGAATAAGATGCTCATTTAACGATGTTTGAACAAAAATAGAAACATCAAGAAGTAATGCAATATGCTCTAGGAGACGTATGCAATGCTAATATCATTAGATTATTCATTTTTGACTTTGTGATTATCTTTAGTAAAAGATATTCATTCAATGTATCTGATAAATTATGTTCTTGAATACGACACCCTGGTACACTATTTAACTTATTTCATGCTTTAATGAAACTCGTAATGATCAAATAGAAAGAAAATAGTGAAGCCAATTTAAATATCGATAACTATTATTCTTACAGTGAAATGACTAAAAGGAAGTCCAAACGTAGGGGAAAAGTGCAAGGCCTGCAAGTTTTACTGGTACAACTTTTCCAGTTGTAATAGTCCTGTGTTGAGTGAAGCAAAAGAAGCAGAAACATGGTGAAATCAAATCAATGTGAAGATTCCCGTAACCCCATTAAGCAGACAAGGATAGCTAAGTGATGCAGTTTGAGCGCAAATTAGTGGACCGAATCCGTGTAGTTGGGGATAACGTATCAGCTTTCTGCGTGTACTCCATGAAAGATGAGCAGCTTTGATAATAACATGCATTCTCCCCATCAAACAACTGGTAATGATTTCGGTGGGCTGATTGATGTGACCAAAGAATGTTTCAGATGAGATGATTGTGACCTCTATCAGACAATTGGAAGTGGTATGCCTTGTTTCATTATCATGGATGTTAGATATTCCAAATTCACGTGCTTAACACACACACACGAATCTTTGCAAAAAAGAAAGCATGTGTTTCCTTTACCATCAAACATATTCATCCTATCTCCGTTTATTATGTTTGATGGGTTTCAAGTTCTTGGGAGACTATGGTAAACTACTCAATATTCAAAGCAATTATATAAGATATTAGGGAGCTGATATATATAGTAATTGAAAAAGAAAGTAAACTTTTTGGGTTGTTCAAATTTCTGGATTGAAACTCTGTGAATTTTTTAAATCAACGTTTCGGATCAAACTCCATGATCCATCATCATTCTATTCTTTTGTTGCATGCTTATTTCTGATAATGGATCATGGAGTTGATCTGAAATGTTGATTTAAAAAATTCACACAGTTTCAATCCAAAAATTTGAGCAACGCATTATCATGGATTGTAGAAACTTGATGATGTTAATGAACTTTTTTGGGTTAATTTAGGGTAATCTAATCAAAAGTATATATATAAGTGATTACTAATTTAGATTACTTTCATGATGAGATGTTAGTAAATGTTTTTTGAAATAGTATGAAAAGTAAATGTGATAAAATAAAGGTATTTAGTTTTATGTTTGACAAAGAAAAGGAATTATATAGTATCCTTGGATCCAGATATTTAGTCTACATTGTGTGTGTTGAGTCCATGGATTATGGTAAGTTCACACCCCCAAAAATGTCCTACACATTTGAGATGCATGTGAATCCTAAAATGATCACATAAGATTTGAAAGTATGTCGTACTCATAATCATGCATGTAAAGTAAATATTGACACATGAAAGGATATCTTGAGGGCCCATATAAATTAATGGACCATGCTAAATGTCACCATGTAAGTACACCCTTTAGCATGTCTACTAAGGATATCTTGAGGGCCCATATAAATTAATGGACCTTGCTAAATGTCACCATGTAAGTACATCCTTTAGCATGTCTACTACATAGAAACCTACAAAACAAAGGAAAGATGTGCAATGAGTAGTTTTTGATAAAAATAAATAAAAATGAATAAACAATGCAATTGGAATTTTGTTGTCAATGATCATAAGCAACATGAGAGAGAGAGAGAGGGGTAAGGTTAGAGAGTTTCTACATGTAAAATAAATGGTAATACTGTGTCTCTCTTAATGCTCATGGGATGATAGGGTGCATGGGGTAAGTTGGTATATAATGTAATAATGGTCTATATTGTCATGATGATGAACCTCTATGTAACAACTATAACTACCTAATAGCTCAAACATAGGAACGTTAGTGACAATACATGCCCCCTTTGATTGGTAATTCATTAGGGATTGGATGAGAGGGAAAATAATACATGAAATGTAAATGTGTGATAAGAATGTGACACAGACACTTCTCACCCCTCTCTCCAACATATTCAGTTCCAAATTTAAATTTCATTAGACACAGACAATAATCCTCATTTCACTATTTCAATCCCAAAATCAATTACAAAATGAAAACTTATTTGCAACATTCCTTGTCAATTAAAACTTATTTGATAATTTCATTTTTCAAATCAAAGGTTCAATTTAAGATTTATACAAATGAAAGCTTACTCAATTATAATGAAAAATTTCAACATCTACATATTATTGATTTTCATTTGCAACTTCAAATTCATAGTTCTCAAGCAAATTTAATATTACAAGCTACAAATTTCCTCTGACAAGCACCTTTAGCTTTGTTGTTGCTCTTCAATTTCCTATCTCATGCTTCACTTCTCACACCCCTTGCACACCCCTTTACCTCTCAAGCCTCTGCCTATGTGCCTCCTTCATTTTTCAATTTCTCTAAACTTTATGCCTTTGGTTTTCAGTTTTTAAATTTTTATAAGGAATACCATTGTAGACATGTAAAAATGCCTAACACATATCACACATCCTAAGACTATATTTTTCCATTATTGGCATCATTTCACTTCATTTGCATCATTAATTCCCTTTTAACATCATTTCCATCATTTAACCTTATTTTCCTTTATTAATGATATAATCTTGAATTGTTTAATTAATTCACCTTGTCATCACTGATTTAACCTTATTCCTCTTGATTAATTAAATAAACATTAATTATTTAATTATGTCTCTAACGTTACTTATTCACTCAACATGATCTATTAATAAATAAACTTATTTATTAAATCAATTTCATCTTGCACATTTCTCTCAAGATTAATTAATTATTTAATTAATTAATTATCCTCACACATTTTAATTGATCAAATCACTTCCACTTATTACTCAATCTAATTTTCTAATTGATCAATCATTTCCACCAATTATTCAAATCCCACTAATTAATATATCAAATTTCCACTAATTATCCAATCAATTCCATTAATTGGATTAATTAGGTCAGTTAACTACTCAATCTATTTCCTCTCAACATACATTGACTATTGGTCTTGATCTTTGATCTTTGCATCCAGACCATTCATCTAAAATAAGAAAATCTATAAAATAACCCTCATCCCTCTCATAATTCATCTGAAGAATTTGTGGAAAGGTCATGTCAATGTAATTCTTGAGAAAATTGAGCAAAAACTCTTGCATTTTAGGTCATCACCACCATCATCATCATTATCAATATTTTGCAAATCATGGAGGCTTTGTGTTGAAAAGCAATCCCACATATAAAGATCAACACAAATACACTCCAACATGGGATAATAAGATTATGTAGTTTGGTTTCATTTGTGTTTCAATTTGATTGTGCTAACCTTGTTTGTTGAATTCATAGCTATGGTTGCTACCCAATTTTTGCTTACAACTCAATCAGGTAGAGTTGGAATGAAGTTTGTAGATTTCAAGAGCAGAAGAATTAATGCATTATTTGAAGCTTCCAGCTTCATTGTTTTGCTAACATGTTTGTTCAATGTGCAGATATAGGTGAAATTTCATTGCTAGATTTATTTCTTTTAATATTTCAGCATGTGGTGAAAAAATGGGCTCCCACAAGGGTTGAGCCCAACATGTTTCCCTCTCAAATTCAAAAGATGCAACGAAAGTTTTTGTGAATGAAATTTGCAAATAATGTTGAGTTCCATTTGAGAAAATAGACTATTAATGGTGATAGCATTCGGAAGAAAGGTTTTATAGACAAGAATATGAGGAAAATAGTAACCATTTGAAGGCCTTGCACCACAAGAACAACGGTTGTGTGTTTCGATCATATCTCGAAAACTACGATCTAGATTTTCATGATTTTTGGACATAAATTAGAAAACAATGAGGCAAAAAAACCTTTTAAATTTATCACTAACCTAGTTTGTCCTTTTTGAAAACTTTTCACCAGTCCTAAGGAAGAGTAACCATTCAAAGACCCTACACCACAAGAACAAAGGTCGCGTGTTTCGATCATATGATCTAGAAAAATATGATATGAGTTTTCGTGATTTTTGGATACAAATTAGAAAATAATGAGACAAAAAAACTATTTAAATTTCTCACCGAACCAGTTTGTATTTTTCCAGAAAAGAGATTGGAGGTGGAACTAAAAGTATATCATGCATTTGATGTCAAACTGAAGTCTTTTATCCTTGTTTCATGGTCAAACTAAGGTGATTTTAGGGTCCACTTTGGTCATGTAGTTACTTGTGTGTTTCTTGCATATTTTTAGACAAAATGAACTATGTAATTAAATATTAAACCTGTAAGATTTTATTAATTACCTTAATATTTACTATGTGATGCATAAAAGGAGGGCTTTTACATGTTAAATATTAAAATAATCACAACTAATTATCTTTAATATTTAATCAAATAGTTACTTTTTCCCAAAATCATGCAAAAAGCATAAGTGTAATAGAACTGAAGATATTTCAATGCATTCAGAGTTGAACTGAAGAGTTTGGTCCTATTTTGAAGTTGTCTCATATTGTTTCGAGGTCAACTTTGGTCAAACTAGTCGTGAGAGGGAGTTAGCCTATTTTTGCTCAAATTGCTTCAGTTCTTACTCCCCTTTTTATGGATTTTCATCCTTACTCGTGAGAGGATTTTTGAGATATTTTTCACCTATAGTTTGCTTCTAGTTCCACCTCTTGGCACATTAGAGGTATCATATCATTGTATATATTGGAAAAGACTTAGTCTTTTTTCTCATTTCTTGTTTTTTGCCTTTGTATTCTACAAAGAGACTATCTTGTAACTCAATTTTATTTTACAGTTTAATATAATACAACAAATTTTATAGGTTATCATAGTTTGTTAGTTGCAAAATTTTCCTTTCTGTTGGAGTACAAACAACACTGAGAGGGGGGGTGAATAAGTCTTGTAGATTTTAAACCTTTAATTTAATTTCTTTCAACAAATTTGTAAACATAAATAATGATGTTGATAACTCTTAATTAGTTTGGCATGCTTCATCAAAGTAAGAATCTAAATATTGAATAGTAATCAATATAGAATACTTAGACATGAATGATAAGTAAATCACACAATAACTGAACCCATGACACAATAAATTTTAGGAGTGGAAAACCCTCATGGGGTAGAAAAACCACTCAAAAATCGCCTCACTGGCTTATAAAAAAATGCCTCATTAGAAAAAGCCTCATTGGCATACATTTTCCTCATTGGCTTACAAGTTTCATTGACTATAAATACCAAAAATCTGAAAGAATAAGTTTATATAGAGGGTTACTCTATTTCCCTTCATAACAATATTCATCAAAATGACTTCAAAAAGTTCCCATTATTACATCAATACTATCAAACTTCTCCTTCAAAAAATCTTTACAAAACACATATAAGCTTCAAACAACTTCAAACAACCACAAAACTTCTTCATACAAGTTTACCTCCAATATTTCATTTCACATTAAACAAAACAAATAAATATTCTTCTGTAAAGAAACACCTCTACCATTTTGCCATGACAAACACATACAACTCTACCAATCAAGCCTTCATTATCAATCAACGCAGTCTGTAAACATTGTCTTTAAAAAAAAAAAAACTTCAGGCAAATATACATACCATCTCATCATCTTTTACATTCTATGTGTGTATTATATCTCTCTTCTGTAGCATTCACCAATACCTCTGACATTGAACATAATCCTTTGTCATACTGCTTTTGACATATTGATAATCTATAGGCACTTTCATAAAACTCTCTTTGTGCATTGTCTTCTTACTACAAGATCTTAGCTTTCCTTTTTCACACAGTCCATAATCAATCTTCACAAACCTTACATGCATTGATAGAGATTTCTTTGTATAACCCAATGCATTCACTTGCATCACCAGATATATCACATAGAGCGAGTTATATATTTCTCTGGCCCATTGTCTCATTGGATACACAAAAAAAAGTTGAAGATCCTTCATTGATAACTACCCGTCAAACTTTCCAAAGTTGAAGATCCTTCATTGATAACTACCCGTCAAAATTTTCAAAGTTGAAGAGCCTTCATTGATATCTACCCGTCAAACTTTTCCTCAACTGATAGTTGTTAAGATTCATAAAACAATTGAATTTTAACCCTTGATCCATCCCTTAGCACTCAGGGCAAATTAAATCCTCACCACTGATGTTTTTTTAGTGCCCTTCACAAATGTATTAACCTTTGCTCACCACTGGCCTAGGTTCTTGGGGCCAGTCATAACCATGTCTCAACACCCCTTCAATTGGTGACTTTAAGTGGAATTGACTTGTAATAGCAAGTCAATACAAAAATAAAACATAAAGTACATATTAGAATGACAATTAGGTTAATTATGATTAAGGATAATTTAAAAAGCTCATTAGGGTTAAGATTTTAGGTCTTCACAAATAGACAAAACCCTAATTCTTTAGCACATTTAATGAATGGAATATTCTTAAACCTTAATCTCTTCCTCTGTCATATACAAACAAAGTCTTCCTCTCAACAAGTACACATAACACATGCAAGATCTTCATCCTTTGCATCAATTTGTATCAATTCAAGTATCAAATCTTCATACCACTTAATGTAGTGCAATCAAAATTGAAACATAAGATATACCTAAGTGTGTTGAATGTATCACCTTGTACCTCATGACAGCTTCATGTTCATGTTCCTCCTTTAAATTCAATGACAACACAACCTTTCACATCAATGACAAACTTGCATGCCAACAAACTCCCCCTTTTTTATTGATGGAAAAATCCTCATTCCATGACAAACCCCTTCAACTACCAATCATTTTTCTTGCTTTCTCTGCCCCTTTGACATCACATGACAAAGGGATACATGATCACAAAGTAAGCACTCCCCCTATGAGAAAGCTCCATAACTGAACTCAAAATGGCACCGAAATGTGCACATAAACTACCCTGTCATAAGTCATAGAAAATGTCAGACCAAACTGTGGATCTCAAATGTACCAAAATGAGATGTCACTGTAATACCACAACTGGACTACAAAGTATGAATTTTCACTATAATACCAATTGAAAATAAATCATCACAGAATAAAATCACTGCAAGGTATCACTTTTCTCTCCCTTTTGACAACAATTCCAAAGGAGAAATAACTAAAATGCTGCAAGAGAATCAAAATGCAAGTGAATATACAATCATGTATCATAGTATCACTGAAGCAATGCCAACAATTCCAAGCTGAAATAGGGGTATAAAATGTTCATGGAAAGCTCCCCCTAAATATGTTCTCTACACAAAACAACAACCATCTTATCTATATATTTTGTTAATGATCAACTTTTGTAATGAAAATCATCTCAAAGCACAACTATATGGCCAATGTACCAAAAAATGGCAACATGGAACAATCAATTAAATATATACCAATATCACTAACTTCTATCAAATAAACACTATGCGCAAGAAAGTATATGCATGTGTGGGGTCAAAAAACACCATCAAATGACTTGATCCAAAGATTGAATAACACCTGTATCATACTCCTAAAGAAAGAAGTATCACTGTTTGCATCATATCAAACCATATCTTGTCTACATGTCATATTGATATATCACCAGTCAAATGTCTAGTATTTACTATCCACTAGTACTTTCCATTACTTCCATTGTTTCATTTGTAACTAGGTAACCACAACCGACATAAAGAAATCGTAAGCAACCACTATACTGTATTGTGCACAAAGAACAGTCAGATTAAAAAAAATGACTTGAAGAAAGAACCCCTTGAAGAATGGATAAAATTCTACTGTCTACCACAACAACCTTCAATCTCTCCCCCTATTTTTGACATCCAAGAAAAATAATATTCAAACACTCCCCCTGCAAATAAACTCTTTATAAAAGAAACAACAATTTTAGCACCACCCACTACAAAAGACAAGAGGAATGAAAAATTTAATAGTTTGAGCACTGATCTCAGTCTAAAAACACTTCCACACATTATCTACACTTGTCTATGGACCAAAAGAAGTGAAATAACAATAACTAATACCAAGAACAATATTTCACTATCAATATTATTCTATTGTGAAAAAGAAAATATCACCATCTTCAAGCCATAAATAAGCAATATTTCTCATGAACATTCCCACAATGCTACTTGTCGAAGCAAGGCTCCAACAAACCTTCTGGTTGTTTGAGTTCTATCAAGAAACAACCTGTGAAGACCATTCTGACATCATAAAGATAAACAAACTAATATCATGATGAACATATGACAAAATATCCAATTCAAAGATCATCACTATCAAACTATTGTAAGATAGTCATAACAAGATAGCACTAATTTTGAATAAGCATCTGCAACTTGTCACTTTGTATTCTCACATAAAGGATATTACCAAGAGAAAACTAGATCCATTGGATTCTTCCTTTGACATTACTTAGTTGACTTCCAAAAGACTCTCACACTGTCATGGGTAATGACTTTTGAACCAAAACCTCCAATACGAGTGACTGACAAATTGAAAAAGTACTTCACATATGTATTCACTATATATGATAACTATGCAGTAAAAAAAATGCCATTTCACTGTCACTATCTAACAAACTAATGGTAGCATACAAGGTAAGCACCCTTTAAACTGAAAACAACCACTAGATACCATTACCAAACAAAGAAGCACTGTCATAGTTACTATTTTAAAATAGTAAACCTTGACATCATTTAGCAACAATCTTTGTTATTTCTAGCTCAGATGGGAATGTAGGAACCGAAACTCCATATTTCTTGAACCATTAAGCAATACCATAGACCTGTGTGCAAGCCCATTCATAGTTTGTGTAAAAAAATCACCAAGATATCACACAATGATACATGAGCACTGCCACACTTATGTTCTACTTAGCTGACTTACTCAAGAAAATTAACTATCAAAGCACCATCAAACCGCAAGATTTCTTTAGCATCTTCACACTCACTAAAAGAGACTCCTTCATTATGTCAAAGTCACTTGATTCACTGTCCATTGGTAATACACTAGAAACTTCCCTTTGAAGTACCTACAACAAACAACTAACATGAAAGCAATGATTAAATCACTGTCACAAGAATTATATTCGATTGAAACTTTATCTTTTTGTGATCATACCCATGGCACCATAGATTTGCAACTAAAATTTTCCAAGATAACAATGTGAAACTAAGAAAGTTCTCTATTCACTGTTTCACTAACTTGTGCATTATTAGTCCAAAGCAAAAACATTAACAAGCACTCAATCACTGGAGAGATACACATAAGTTATAAAACATGAAGAAGCACATTTCATTGTCCATAAAGCCACTATCTTGTACCGAGGATGTCCACATTAGTCTCACTTTCAGGTGTAACAAGAAAGCACTATCACAAACTACATGATCAAACAATATTTCACCAATCTACACCATGCATTATCCAAATACCAACAAATTAAAGTGACCATTGATCATACCAAGATTGAACATTACTTTAAAAAGTGCACTTCCAAAAACATGAAATGACACTATCACTAATATGAGTACATAGCATGAAGCCTAAGTACATAGTTCCAAATATAGATGCAACACTGTCATACATTTTGACTCTGTCTTATTTGCATTGTCAATGTTTGTCATAGTCATATGAGTGTATCATCTAGATTGCCCTATCTATTGTCAGCATTGTTTAACCTTTGCACAATATTGTTCAATCTCTATACTGCCATGTTACTATTATGACAATGCATAAACAAATATTTGCTCCATTGGACACATAACACACATATCAAGCTTATGCATTAGATTATGCCACTGTCATGTTACACTCCGCTGATACTCTACACCTGCTTTGGTAAATGTCACACCTACTCTATCACCTACAACCACAACTACTGTAACCACTAGCATCACTCACATTAGAACATCTGCAACCTTGATGCCTATCATGTACAATGATAGGACCTCTACATTTCTTTGCATTGTCACTAATATAATGACTAAATGGAAAGAATAAATTCTATGATGACATCAATAACAAAGGAACCTGACTGCATGCCTTGCCTTGACTCTCAAAGGGATTATCTTTTCTAGGGGTTTGTAAGATGATACATTTGTTGTTCTTCTTGACCTCCTAGTTTGATTATGCATTCTATAGTTTCTCTTGTGCATCATGCACAAGCCTATTGTATTGCTTTTGTTTCTTTCTCCAAACTCTTACAAACTCTTCCTTTTTTTGACCTAGTTTATCTCCTTTCTTATCACATTTAGGTAATTTCTCAAGATCACTTCTACATGAATGTGAAGTATGCCCAAACTTATTACATCTATAGCATATAACATTGTAATCTAAGGCATAAGAATGATAGTTCTTCCTTGTCAATCCATAAGTATGTCTATTTTTATTCCTCATTTAGTCATACCTATCAAATGCTCTACACTCTCTTTGTGTATGACCAACTTGATTGCTCTTATAACATACTTAATCATTGTTTTTATTTGAACCCTTTTCACATGAGTTTCACAATCCCTTTCTCTATTTCCATAAATATGACATGAATAACAATAACCATGAAATTGGGAGTAATCATACCTTATTGATGTTTCCTAATAGGTGGAGATCTTGTGGACTTGTTTTCCTTTCTCCTTTCAACATTAGCAACCTTATTCTCCATTTTCTTCTCATTTTCAGTTGTAGGAGTAGTAGTAGTACTAGTTTCTTCTTGTTCATTTCTTGCCTTTTCTAAATGATGTTTCAAGGACACTATTTCAACCTTTAGCTTATGATGGTCTTCCACTTTGGTTTGAAACGTCAAACTTGTAATTTCTTCCATCTTTTTGGACTCTTCCAGCTATATAATTAGACCTGCAATAACTTGATTTGATTCTTCAATTTCTGATTTCAAAGTTATGATCAGCTTGTTTGATTCTTCAAGCCTTTGTACTAGTATCTTATTTACCCTTCTTAGATTCTTGATCACATTTAGAGCAGCAACTAACTCTCCTTCAAGATCAATAACTCATTCTTAGACTGATTCTTGATCAATCACATCTACATGACATTCTTTAGAATCAAGATCATTAGAAAACTCATCAAGTTCCTATCCACTTACATTCACAATGAAATCTTCCTTTTTGTCAAGATTCTTAATTGCAAGAAGAATTTCTTTATTACACTTTGTATCCACATTTATGAATGACTCTTGTAACAACTCATTGCTTGACTTGATTGAGGCTTTTTTTACAACCTTTTGATCAACATCTTTCTTTTCTCTATTTGAGGCCTTATTTCTATTCTTCTTAGCCATAGTACTCCACTTACCAGGAGCCCTTAAGTTGGTTAAACTTCTTGCAAGGGTCTAGCTCTAATACCACTTGTTGGAGTATAGACAACACTGAGAGGGGGGGTGAATTAGTTTTGTAGATTTCAAACCTTTAATTTACTTTCTTTCAACAAATTTGTAAGAAAAAATAATGATGCTGATAACTCTTAATCAGTTTGGCATGCTTCATCAAAGTAAGAATCTAAATGTTGAATAGTAATCAATACAGAATACTTAGACATGAATGATAAGTAAATCACAAAATAACTGAACCCATGACACAATAAATTTTAGGAGTGGAAAACCCTCATGGGGTAGAAAAACCACTCAAAAATTGTCTCACTGGCTTATAAAAAAATGCCTCACTGGCTACCAAATGCCTCATTGGCTTACAAGTCTCACTGACTATAAATACCAAAAATATGAAAGAATAAGTTTATACAGAGGGTTACTATGTTTCCATTAATAACAATATTCATCAAAATGACTTCAAAAATTTCCCCTTATTACATCAATACTATCAAACTTCTCCTTCAAAAAATATTTACAAAACACATATAAGCTTCAAACAACTTCAAACAACCACAAAACTTCTTCATACAAGTTTACCTCCAAGATTTCATATCACATAAAAAAAAACAAATACATATTCTTTTGTAAAGAAATGCCTCTACCATTTTACCATGACAAACACATACAACTCTTTCAATCAAGACTTCATTATCAATCAACGTAGTCTGTCAGCATTGTCTTGAAAAACAAAACAAAACTTCAGGAAAATATACATACCATCTCATTATCTTTTAAATTCTCTATCTGTATTCTATCTCTCCTCTGTAGCATTCACCAATACCTTTGCAAGAAAACACTCCTCTGACATCGAACATAGTCATCTATCATAATGCTTTTGACATATTGATAATCTATAGGCACTGTCATAATACTCTCTCTATACATTGTCTTCTTACTACAAGATCTTAGCTTTCCTTTTTCACATAGTCCATCAATCTTCACAAACCTTACATGCATTGATAGAGATTTCTCTATAGAACCCAATGCATTCACTTGCATCACTAGATATATCACACAGAGCGAGTTATATATTTCTATGGCCCATTGTCATGCTGCATAAACGAACAGAAGTTGAAGAGCCTTCATTGATAACTACCCGTCAAAATTTTTGAAGTCGAAGAGACTTCATTAATAACTACCCATCAAACATTTCCTCAACTGATAGTCGTTAAGATTCATAAAACAATTAAACTGTAACCCTTGATCCATGTCTTAGCGCTAAGGGAAAATGAAATCCTCACCATTGATGTGTTTTTGGCATCCTTTGCAAATGTATTAATCTGTGCTCATTGGTGGCCTAGGTTCTTAGGGCTAGTCATAACCTTGTCTCAATACCCCTTCAATTAGTGACCTTAAGTGGAATTGAATTATAATAGCAAGTCAATACAAAAATAAAACATAAAGTGCACATTATAATGATAGTCAGGTTAAGTATGATTAAGGATTTAAAAAGCTCATTAGGGTTAAGATTTTAGGTCTTCAAAAATAGATAAAACCCTAATTCTTTAGCACATTTAATGAATGAAATATTCTTAAACCTTAATCTCTGCCTCTATCATATACAAAAAAAAAAATCTTCCTCAACAAGTACACATAACACATTCAAGATCTTCATCCTTTGCATCAATTTGTATCAATTCAAGTATCAACTCTTCATACCACTGAATGTAGTGCAATCAAACTGAAACATAAGATATACCTGAGTGTACTGAATGTAAGCATCACCGTGTACCTCATGACCTCATGTTCATGTTCCTCCTTTAAATTCAATGACAACACAACCTTTGACATCAATGAAAAACTTGCATGCCAACACTTTCATCTTTCAAATATTGTCAAGTTTTCCTTCCATATTTCAGGTGTCATCCTTATGCTTGATTTGATAAGAAACTTACTATGTTTCAATCTTGAAACCTTTATTTTTTTGTCTCATTCATAAGTGTATGAATGCAATTAAGTTCAGTTTCACCAGTTATACATTGTGCAAATAATTTAGAGTCATCATCTTTGTTGGGAAAATATTATTTTTTCCTTCGGAGAGGATGATTTCATTAAAGCCTTCGTATGAAATATTTAAGTGATTGAACTATTCATATCTAGTTGTGTAGATAGATTCTTTGAGAGGTCATTGTGAATCAGTTTGCAAATTTATCATCTTTTACATGCATCACCATCATTTAAGTTCAGTTTTGCATTCCATTTAGATTTCTATCCCTTTTCCTGCATAAGTCATTTAGTTTCATTGCAAATCAAAAGGGGAACCAACCCATAATATGGATATTCACTTTCATTATGAGCAACCCACAGGCTTGAAAGTGTTTCAATGTTACACAAGATTGTTGAGCTTTACAGCTTTGCATTTGGGTGCAATCCCTCGTGATAACAATTTTTTGCACACTCGGTGAGATAGTTTAGACTCTCCTAGTCCAAATCTTTTCCACATAATTCTGATTTTTGGTGTGAAAATCAGTATTTACAGCCTTTGGAGGCAAGATCTACACACACACCTGGTGACTCCGAACGCGTCTACTAGTTTCAACAAGATTCAGTGCTAGTATGTTTCAAAATAAGCTTCTTATTTTGATTTCCAGCTCTTCATATGAATAGAGATGTCAAATTTCCATAGCCAATATATATACCCACCCCCATACTATGAAAATATTGGCCATGAACCCTCTTTTCATCCATACTCAAACAACCATAATACTAGTTTTGATCAAAATTCCCATATCACAATGAATAGCTAGCAAGTTTATCATTCTTACCATCCTCCTACCCATGCTAATACTTTGTATCAGCCCTCATATGCTCTAGCAATCAGTAGATCAATCCCTATGATCAGCTTCAAGAGTTTCAAAGTTTTGAGGATAAGCTCAAACAAATTCACAATCTAGATAATTTAAGGTTGAAGATAAGGAACATGTTTCTTGAAGAGCAGTTTAGAAAGAGTGAATTGATTGTGCAACAAGAACAGTTGGTTTGTCCAACCTATGATTGTCAACAAGATTATAAATATGATTGCTCATAGGATTATCACCTTGAATGTCAACAAGAATGTGATTTGCAGTAGGAACATGAAGATTATCAAGCTTATCTTCAAGATTAGCAATATGAATTGGTAGCCCAAAAGAGGCAATTTGAGGAGAATTTTTCTCAACAGCTTGCTGCAAAAGGTGCATAAATGATCCTAAAACTTGCCAAGCAGAAGGTTCCTAAAGTTACAATTCCAAGTTTCAGTCAAGGTGGGTCTCCCATGCCTTCCAATCTTGAAATTCCAAGTTTTAGGAGCTTCCCTTTATATCAAGAACCTGTTATTGAGCAAGAAGCTATCACAACTACTAGTTTTCCAAAACCATTTTTTGGAGAAGGTATTCCTACATTCAAAACACTATGCTTCATACAAGAGGAATCTATTCTTAAGAAGGTTCAACTTACAATCCTTCAAGAGCAACCTTTTTCCCAGCTTGTTTAGCCTCAAGAACTTCAACAAAATTAGACTTCTTGTTTAGACACAATCACCCCATTCATAGAAGAATCCATTGATATCTTGATTTCTCAAGATAATCAGGTTGTAGATCAAGAAATGGAGGAGGTTGTAGATGAAAATTAGTAAGTTTTAGATCAAGAAAAGGCTAATGTTTCTTATGCTCTAGCTGATATGATTAACAAACTTCTATGTTTTGTTGATGATGAGCAAGAAGAGTCTCAGATCACAACAATATTAGCCTCAAAACAAAAAAAGGAAGGTAAATATGTTGATGTTCTAACCCCTAAACAAGGCTTCAATAAGGTAATAAACAATCCTCTTCTACAAGAAAATGAAAATCAGAATGAAGAGGACTCATTTTGGCATGAACTTGAAGTATTTGTTTCAAGCTTAGATTCTAGACTTCCATCTTTTAAAGAAAGAAATCAGGAACAACAGGTTGTTGAGGTAAAAAAGGATGTTCAAGTCCAAAATTTTGTTTATTTATTTCATGAACTTCCAGGATTTGTACATGAAGATGAGAAATGCTTGATTGAACTAACATCAATGTCTAGTTTTGAGTAGCAGGATGAAGGGAATTAGGTAGGCAAGGTGCAGATTTAGGAAGAAACAAATGAGGACAACCATTTTTCAGAAGGTCAAGAGGTTGATTCACAAGAAAAGATTGTTCAAGTAGAGCAAGAAAAGCAACAAATCATAGATATTGAAGGTTTGAGACTTGAAAATCATTATGAGAATAAGTTATCTAAGCATACACTGTAGAATGAAATTGTTCATGAAGAGGACTTATTCTCAAGCATCATTGAAGTTTTTTGCTCTAACATTGTTGACAACTTAGCACCTTTCAAGACAAAGGATTGTGATCAACATAATCAGCTGACCAAAGAGGTTGTGGTTGAAGAGACAACACATGAGAACAAAGCTAGCAAAAAGAGTCCTCGGTTGAGCATCTCAATAGGATGCCCAATCAGACATCTCTCCATAATAGAGTCCAAGCATGAAATTGAGATTAAAGAACAATAGGGAAAACTTGCTCATTCACTCCAAACCAACAGTTTGGTTGATCAAAATCAGAGGGTGAGTGAGTTTTTTTAAATTCTTCATAAAGAATTGCAGCAGTTTATTGAATATCTTCTTGTTCTTCATCTCGTTTTAGTTGTTCATAAACATGTAAATCAATGTTTTTTGTTGAGAAGGAGAAGCTACTTTAACCAAATAGTAAATGGATTTGTTTGAGGCTTTCACAGTTATTTGGTTAGGGTAGGGTAATGTTAATTTTTTTTAGTACTGATTTGTTTTCAATAAGTGTAGATGTTGCATAGTTTTCCAGCTCTGTCTTAAATAAAGTTATGCTAGTTTCTTTCAGTTTTGGTTTTGTTGTTGTATAGTTCTTGAAAGCTAAGGTACAAGTAGTTTTCCGAGTCACAAAAGAGCAAGAAAATAATCCTATGCCCAATAGATTGTTTAAGGCTACTAGTCTATATGCTTAGTAAGCAAGGACCCCTAAGATGTCACCAAAATATTACCCAATTTTTGCTTACAACTTAATCAGGTAGAGCTGAAATGAAGTTTGCAGATTTTAGGAGCATTTAGGACCATTCAAGAGTAGAAGAATTAATGCATTATTTGAAGCTTTCAGCTTCATTATTTTGCTAACATGTTTGTTCACTTTGCAGATATAGGTGAAATTTCGTTGCTGGATTCATTTCTTTTAATATTTCAGCATGTGGTGAAAAAATGGGCTTCCAGAAGTGTTGAGCCCAGTATGCTGCCCTCTCAAATTCAAAAGATGCAACAAAAGTTTTTGTGAATGAAGTTTACAAATAATGTTGAGTTCCATTTTAGAAAATAGATTATTAATGGTGATAACATTCAAAAGAAAGATTTTATAGATGAGAATATGAGCAAAATAGTAACCATTTGAAGGCCCTACACCACAAGAACAATGGTTGCATGTTTCAATCATATCTCGAAAACTATGATCTGGGTTTCTATGATTTTTGGACAAAAAATAGAAAACAATGAGAAAAAAAAACCCTTTAAATTTCTCACCAACCCAATTTGTACTTTTTGAACACTTTTCACTAGTCTTAAGGAAGAGTAACCATATGAAGACCTTGCACCATAAGACAACAGTTGCATGTTTCAATCATATTTCAAAAACTACGATCTAGGTTTTTGTGATTTTTGGACAAAAATTAGAAAATAATGACAAGAAAAAACTCTTTAAATTTATTATCGACCCAGTTTGTATTTTTTGAGAAAAGAGATTGGAGGTGGAATTGAAAGTGTATCATGCGTTTAATATCAAACTGAAGTCTTTTATCCTTGTTTCATGGTTGAACTGAGGTGATTCTAGGGTCCACTTTGGTCATGCAGTTACTTGTTTATTTCTTGCATATTTTTGGACAAAATGAACTATGTAATTAAATAGTAAAGGTAATATTTTATTAATTACCTTAATATTTACCATGTGATGCATAAAATCAGGGCTTTAACATGTTAAATATTAAAATAATCACAACTGATTATCTTTAATATTTAATCAAATAGTTACTTTTTCTCCAAAATCATGCAAAAAAATACAAGTGTAATGGAACCGAAGATATTTTCATGCATTTAGAGTTGAATTAGAGAGTTTGGTCCTATTTTGGAGTTGTCTCATATAGTTTTGAGGTCAACTTTGGTCAAACTAGTTGTGAGAGGGAGTTTGAGCTTATTTTTGGTCAAATTGCTTCAGTTCTGACTCCCCTTTTTATGGATTTTCATCTTTGCTCATTAGAGGATTTTTAAAATATTTTTCACCTACAATTTGTTTCTAGTTCCTGCTCTAGGCACATTGGAGCTATCATATCATTGTATATATTGGAAAATACTTAGTCTTTTTCTCAGTTCTTGTTTTCTGCCTTTGCATTTTGCAAAGAGACTATCTTGTAACTCAATTTTTTTATATAGTTTAATATATTACGACATCTTTTACAGGTTATCATAGTTTGTCAGTTGCAAAATTTTCCTTTCATCTTTCAAATATTGTCAAGTTTTCCTTCCAGATTTCAGGTGTCGTCCTTATGCTTGATTTGATAAGAAACTTACTATGTTTCAATCTTGAAACCTTTATTTTTTTTGTCTCACTCATAAGTGTATGAATGCAATTGAGTTCAATTTCATAGGTTATACATTGTGCAAATAATTCAAAGTTATCATCTTTATTGTGAAAATATTATTTTTTCCTTCGAAGAGGATGATTTCATTAAAGCCTTTGTATGAAATATTTATGTGATTGAACTGTTTAGGTCTAGTTGTGTAGATAGAGTCTTTGAGAGGTCATTGTGAATTAGTTTGCAAGTTTATCATCTTTTAGGTGCATCACCATCATTTAAGTTTAGTTTTGCATTCCATTTAGCCTTCTATCCCTTTTCCTGCATAAGTCATTTAGTTTCATTGCAAATCAAAAGGGGAACCAACCCATAATCTAGAGACTCACTTTCATTATGAGCAACCCACAGGCTCAAAAGTGTTTCAATGTTACACGGGATTGTTGAGCTTTACAACTTTACATTCGGGTGCAATCCCTCGTGATAACAATGGCAATTGCATTTCATGAATAGGTTAGATTTTATCCTTTTGTTTTGATTTCATTTGATTGATTTCATTGATACTAATCCTGGTCCATATTTCCCTCTTACATAAATTGGCACGCACGGTGGGACCCAAGTCCTAGATCTAACAATTTTCATCAATTTTTGTGATCAGTTGTAGGTTCTGGGTTGTCATCTTTTGCAAGAAATGGTTTTGTCAACTGGATCATTACAATCTTAAAATCTGAATGTGGTTGTCATACTTTCCGCCACCATTGCATCAATCTAATCAGTGTTGTCCTATTTTTTTATATTTTGATATATTTTTTCATTTTGTGTAGGAACAGAGCTGCTATCATCTAGAAGAAGGCCGCTATAGTTCTATTTCTCTATCGTGGCCATCCTTAAAAAAAATGGCTGCTATCATTAAAACTAATCACTTTTGTCATTTCTATTGATAGGTTTTTGACTGAGTTTTTATCTAACTGATTGTTGCAAAGCCACTATTGTCTATGACAGAACTTCTATTGTCTTATTTTTCTATTGCTACTGTCTAACACAACCGTAGATGTACTAGTTATAGAGCCACTATTGCGGGTGATAGAGCCGCTATCATACTATTTCCTGCTTTTGTTTTAGTTTGTCAAACTTTCTTGGATTCTTAGATTTTACTTAACCCTAACCCTAACTCAATTGTTGTTTTTTTTGTTTTGATATTACCTAGCTTTGTTGTTGTAGCTCTTGTAAGGTGATGGCATATCTTTCATTGAACTAATAATTGTTTTCTTGTAGGGTTGATGAATGGTCCAAGACTCTTAAAGGCTTAAACTACTAACACATTTGCTTGTAGAACCTTCTTAAAGATTAGTTTATTTTCAAGCATGTGTTTGAAGTCTCTAACATTTGAATTTGGTGCTTTAAAAACATGAATTTCTATCTATAACATTTCATTTAGGCTTAAAAATCTAATTGTGATGAAAAACATTTGGCTTGCAACACCTTCTTCAAAGATCCTTTTATTTTCAAGCATTTCTATGTGTGTTTAAAGTCTCTAACATTTGAATTTGGTGCTTTAAAAGCATGACTTGCTATTTATAATACTTCATTTGGGATTAAAATATTATTGCGAAAAATTATCCATTATGTATTTCGTGATTGGCAAGCCAAGTGTGTATCCTCTCCCCTTGTGTCTTTTGAAAATCTTAGGTGATGAGAAACACTTTGGGATATTTTCATTTTTTGTTGGTCACCTTCCCTTTTTTTAGATAATGGCTTTCCTTAAGACACATCCCACAATAGAGAACTCAAGGCGACCCCAAAAGCACATTTATTGACGGGCTATATAAAGTGTACGAAAGTGAAAGCAAGTAGTGCAAATCTAGGGCATGAATTTCATAACGTGCCAAAGTCCTTGTGTGAATGTAATGAGTTGCACAAGTTAGGCTAGAGAATTGATTGGCTCACGTATTTGATGCATACCTCTAGTTTTCACAGCTATCATTGCACACCTTGTATCTAGAAACCAATCCAATTCTTTCCAAAACATTCTTCAAAGTAGTGCATGGGAATAGCACCGTTCCCAAAAGTTACTTACCATGTCTAGTTTATAGTTGAGGCATAAGGTTTAAGAGTTTATTCTCTTTTACAAAGCTAGGAGTATCAAGATAGTAAATTTCCTTGATATGTCCTATTTGACCCCTCTATAGATTTAGATTCATCACTCTTTCGGGGGTGAGGTAAGCCTACAACAAAGAACATACCTTTATTCCTTAGGGTGTAATTTGATTGATATTCTTTAAGCTATACCAGTGGATCTTAATGGAAGAAGGACCATGAAATATCCCCCTTTACCATTGATTCAATTATTGCAATATTTTTTGTAGAATAGGCCAGCCTATAAAAGTGTTTTCCAATCACTACCTTATCAGCTTGTGTAGAGAAAATTTCAAACTAGGGACTAGTCATTTCACATGTTTGAATTTGAGTCATCAATATTCAATCTTCCTAGGAAAAATAAATGATGCACATTCAAATCAAGAAACCACCAAAAAAATATTATTCTGTGTCCAATAGGAATGCAAATACCATGTTGGAAGTTCTCGCAGTATATGTCACCATGAACATGCATCAATCTCAATCCACATAGCTACCATTGAAAATTCTTGGACATGTGTCGACATTCCATACCCTCATAGAAATTTCTCTCATATTTCTTTTTCTTCTCATAAACAAGAAAAACATGGCCACTTGTCAACATTTTGAGCTCTTATAGTGTTCTCTCTCCTCTTTCCCTTTCTTCTTTCAAACAAGCAAAATACCACCATGTGTCAACATTTTGAGGTATCATAGTATTCTCTCTCTTGTTTTCCTTTCTTCTTATGGATAAGATGAATACAACCATGCGTCAACATTCTGAGGAACCACAAGACATTTTTTTCTTTCCTCCTTGCAAACTAGTAGGACACTACCACATGTCAACATTATAAGGCCCCACACAACTTTCTCTCTCTTCTCCACAGGTTTACAATAGCTATCCAATCTAACATTGGCAAGTCAACCTAGATAGATTTCAACCTTCTACTACAATGTACAAATTTTTCTTATCTTTTATTTTATTTGTGAGCACGTGGAACATTTCCATGCATCACCATCCTATAAAACCACCGAATGTTTTCTTTCCTTTTATTTTTGCTTGTGGGCACAAAAAAACTTCCACATGTCAACCTCTCACAGCACAATACAATATGAAATGGAACCCTCCATAACCTTTGCAAATAAGCATACATATGACACATGCCATATCTACACAACACACTTTCCTTTTGGGCTTGCCTTTATACATGTCACCTACTCATGCTTCCGTAGAACTTTTCCACTTTCTTCTCTCTCTTTGTGTGAGATCATAGAGGATCACCACTTGTCACTATTGAAAGAATAAAGAAGGTTGTTATTAATGAGTTGTCATTAATTCCAACACTACATGATGGATTTCAAACAGTATGCTAGATTTTTACAAAAAAAATATTTTGCAAAAGTTTTTGGCTAAGTGTCCACACGGTAGTTTCAACACATAGTGTCATATGGTAATTTGGTTTGCATTTTTCTGCATCTTCATATCTACTCCTATGATTCTAGTATGTTGTTCATAGATATCATTGGCATCTTATTTCACAACTTCAATTATTTTGGTTAAGTGGTTCAAAAGTTGCAACAGAACTTTGACAGATATGGTTTACACAATTTTTTGTGTACTGACTACTACCTAAACGGTTTGCATTCCTCCATAGATTTGAGTTAGATATTGTGGTTTTGAGAGAAGGCTGATGTGTCAGTACATTATGTTTTTTAGTTGGCATGACATTTTGTGGTCCACGTATTCCTTGGTGTTGATCAGTTTGAGTATTTTACCTTTTGGTTGAATGCTTGGCCGACTTAAGGAATGCAAAGAGTTATGAAAATTAAATACATGATGTGAATGGAAAAGAGAGTTGTTATAGGTCTATTTTGACCTATATTACTTGTTTTTTTAGCATGAAGGAAATTTTGGCTTGAATTGGGTGCCGACAAGGCATGTTTTGTATAATTCAAGGCTACAAATAATTAGGCTGACCTAGTTGATGTTTGTGATAGATTCTGCTATATATACAAGGTTGAGTTGAGTTGATGAAAGAGAGATCTGATTCATACATGATCTGAATGCAAGCATTGATGCAAAAAATAGCATAATTATGCAAATAAATTGTGAGTATTGAATGATTGATGTGCGAATATAGAGCAGAGCCGAGACTTGTAATTTGAGTTGATTTAAGTTGTTTTATGAGCTTCAAAGGAACTGAATCAAACATACATTAGATTCATTTCTCTCAGCTCAAATTCTAGCTCTGAAGCCACCTCTCTTGTATCTTTCTTTTCTCTATGAGCAACAAGTTAACTTGGGTAGTGAGTCCACCTGGCAGTGAGCCTTTTTGTAATATCTTATAACCACTTATAACATATTGTGAGTTAATCCTCATCGTGGTTTTTCCCTTTTTGGGTTTTCCATGTAAAAATCCTAGTGTTCATGTGTTGTGTGTTTTATGGGTTATTTATTCTTACATTCCTTATAATTTTTAAGCATGCTTTGGAAATTGGATGGTTGATAATTAGATGGTTTAATAGAATACTGATTCACCCCCCCTCCCTTTGAGTATTTTGTGTGTTCAACAATTGGTATTAGAGCTTGGTTCCTTCTAAGAAGCTTGACCACTTTGGGTAGATCCTAGAATTTGAACACATGGTTTTGAAAGTGATTCCTACTATTGGTTACACCAAAGAAGACTACATATTTGACAAAGATGGAG
This sequence comes from Sequoia sempervirens, assembly GCA_007258455.2. Taxonomy (NCBI): domain Eukaryota; kingdom Viridiplantae; phylum Streptophyta; class Pinopsida; order Cupressales; family Cupressaceae; genus Sequoia; species Sequoia sempervirens. The sequence goes on along the minus strand of VDFB02000017.1, from coordinate 257,345,999 downwards.
AAATCAAAGTTGCTCTTGAATACCTAGAAAAAATTAAAATGGAAAATAGAGATCTAAATAAAATATTAAAGAAGCAAATGACTACATCAAAAAATTGAGAGAGGAAATCAAAATAATTAGAGAAAGACATAAGGAGGTCAATGAACAATTGAAACAAGAAAATGAGAACATCACCAGACTGAAAGTGCAAGTGGAAGAAAATAAAAGAATTGAGGAATGTCTGAATACAATGGTAAAAATCAAGACTAATGAATGCACAATACTTGAACAAGTAGTGGTAAATCTGAGATCATATCTGGAAAAGAAAGAATCTATGAGGACAAATTCAAGACAAGTTCTACAATGTTTGATGAACTAATTGTGAGTCAAAAAGTATCTAAAGACAAAATTGGTTTGGGACTTGAAAGAGGAGAAAGCTCAAAAGCATATCAGACATGTAATGCAAAGAATATCAATGAACCAAAGAAAGCTAAAGACAAGAAGAATAGTGGAAAGTTTTAGAATCAAAGAAACAATGCTATAAGACCCCCTATCAAACAACCAAATGCTCAAAGGTACCCATATTTTAATGGTATTTTCTATTTTTACAATAAATTTGGACATAGAGCAATGTAATGTAGAATCAAAGTGAATCATAATGTTCCATATTTTTCTGGTCAATATTTTGCATGCAAGAGATTTGGGCATAAAGCAAATTAATGCAAAAGTCAAATGATGAGTGCATATAATAGTGGTAGAATGATTCAATATTTTAATGGTTACTGCTATACATGCTATGGATTTGCACATAAGGCTAATCAGTGTAGATTCAAAATGAATAAAAGAAGTAATGCTCATAGAAATGTCACATGCAACCATTGTAATAGACTTGGACATATTGCTAGATTTTGTAGAAGAAAAAAATTGATGAAGGATAATCTGGAAAAAAGAGATGAACTAGTCAAAAGGATTGATTTGAATGAAGTAAAGAAGGAAATGGAAAATATTTGCAGAAAGAAAGAAGATCCTAAGAGAAAGGAAGAATCAAACATTACATAAATGAATCAATACCACCATCTAGTGCAGATAATTCCTCTGGGAACTGAACCTAGGCATTGGCTTAGGGGGAGCAATAACATAAAATCATATAACCCCCTGCCACTATGAGGTGTCAAGGCATGGCATGAAGATATGAGATGGAGATGGGAATAATGGATCTTTTGGAGAAAAATTTGAAATAAAATATGCAAATGCAGAGATTTGTGGTGCAATTTAAGGTTTATTGTTGTAGAGAGAAGGTTTTACTAGCTTTATTGTTTGGTGAATTAAATGTGGATTAGGGAAGAATAGAAAGGATTATATACCTATCCCTTATCAATTTCATTTCATTTTTATGAAATTGGAGTGAGAAGTGAGAGTTGAAGAGAATTCAAGAATTTGAAGGCGATTTGAGAAGAGTATCCGAACCCTAATTCTGGTTGAGCAAGAAAAAGGTATTTATCATTATCTACAGAATTTGGTTTTTGAAAAATTTAAATTCAATAGATATGGAAGCACCTACAGTGGTAAATGTGACTAAGAAAACCCAACCTAAATTCAAGATATATCCCATGAAAGTGTTTGAGAACACCCCGCTAGGATCATTTTCAAGTATACCATACAGGGTTTTTCCTATTGAGGACATTAGGGAATATATTCATGGAAACATGGAAGAATAGAACCATGTAAAACTTATAGATCTATGGACATACCATTTTACTAGAGAATATTTCAATGTTAAACCTAAATATGAAAACCTAGTGAAGAATACATTGAATGTCTGGTAGTGGTTTCCATTCTTTATCTATGATGATGAGCTCAAGTATGTGAGAATAGCACTGAGTAGAGTGCATGATAAATTTCTATGGAATTATATGCCTGGATTGATGTAATGTGTAAAGAACAAGGATGTAATGGAGTTAACAGGAGCCATATTTGACCAAAGGGCTCTCACTATAAACACCATATGGAATTCAGCAGTAAAGTATGTTGCTATGGTGACTGGATTCAAAAAATACTACACCAACAAAGAGAGCAGTAAAGTATGTTGCTATGGTGACTGGATTCAAAAAATACTACACCAACAAAGAGAATTATGTGTTTGCCACAACAATCATGTAGCTCATGAAATGATAGAAAAAGGAAAATATTATGATTTGTGTGAGTTTCTCTAGAAACAACTTTTTGACAATTTGAAGTGGACTAAGGATAAGAAATGCCCCTTTAAATTTGGTTCCTTTGTAGTTTGCTTGTTCTATTTTTTGAGGGAGTTTCCAGGAAGAAGCAATATTGTATGGGGGAAAAGAAGACCAATATCCCATCAAATATTTGATCATCTACACAACATTGGGGATATGAAAGATCAAGATGAGGAACTTATTGCTTTCTTCATAGTATTTTAGAAAATAATGCATGAACAAGAAAGGATCCCTAAGTCTGTAGTGGAGAAATATCAAGATGATATTACATTTTTTTGTTAAAATTGATGAATGTATCATTGAAGCTATGGAACCTAGAACTATCTAGATTCAACCACTTGGATATGAAGTCACTGAAAATTAAGTTGATGGCTATGCTGCTATATTATTGAATAGTCCTAAGGACCCTACATAAGAAAGATGTGGAACTTATGAGGATAAATCCATGAAAGTGCATGCAAAACTAAGAAAGCCTAAAATAAAAAGAAATGTGGATAAAATGGTACACAAAAATTTCAAGGATAGAGGACTCATAGATGAATAGATAAGAGTGTTAAGAGAAAAAGAAGAGGGAGAAAAAAGAATAGAAAGTGGGTCCCTTAGACCTAGAAGATCTATAAGAATAACTTCCACTATTCCCCCATTATTCAACAACCATCTGGATTAGTTTCTACCTCTAGCAGAACAAAGAGAACAGAGTTCAATGCTCTGGTAATAGAAAAATTTGAGGTGGAGAAGGCCACAAGGCCTAGAAAGAGAACAATAACTACTATGGTAGTCTCTACTACTGCTACATTAAGAGGAAAGAAAGAGAAATCTAGAAGAGAAAAGGACTTGAGTGTATAGTCTGAAGAAGAAGAAGAAGAGGATGAGGATTCCCCATTGATCATGAAAGGAAGTGGCATTGTTTCAAAGAAATAGAGAATATATATTTATGATACTTTAGATGATGAAGAAATTGAGAAGGAAAAGGAATAATTTTGAGTGCATGTACACAAACAAGTGAAGGAAAGGAAGAAAAGGAAATCAAATACAATATAACTGAAGAAGAAAAAGAAGACATCGCTGGAAAGATAGCTCAGTCCAATGAAGTTGGACTCATTATTCAAAGGTATGTTGCATCATGATATTCTAGAAGAAACTGTTTCATTGTAGAAAAAGTAGAATGAGGAGAACATAGCCACAATAATAGAAGAAATTATCAAATTCATTGTCACAATTGAAGCAGATATGAAGAACATTAGGAAAAAAGTTCTTGATGATCTGTATGGAAAATATTAATGGAGAGAAGAAGAGAGGCCAATGAAAGGGAAGAGAAGATCAGATTAGATGTTGAGGAGAAAATTGTTTTCTCTTTATCTGATGCTGACAAGGCCACACTGGCCCAAGTACTTAATGAAGAATTCAGAACAAAATGAAGGGTCACACTCCTAATCAGAAGAGATGAAGATTAGATTGATAGAATGCAAAAGGAAATAGAAGATAAGATTACTGATATAGCCTAGAAATATGGCATGATTTATATTGCCTCTACTAGTAAGAACCAAGATTCAAAAATTGAAAACACAGATACAAAAGAAATTTCTGATAATATCCCTCCAGATAGAGATGAAACAATATAATAAATTGCTAAAGATGAGGATATTGTTGGGATCAGAGAGGAAACTACGCAATATGATACTTATGTTCATCCAATAACTTAGGAGACTACAGATCAAGGCCACTAAAAGACACCTGTTTCTCCAGTAGATATAGAATAGAACATCGATGAAGGTGAGAAGCATGATACAAACGATGAGGAAAGGCATGAGGATGAAGAGAATCATGAAGCAGTGAATGATGGTGAAAAGGTAGGAAAAGGAGATAAAAATGAAGATAATGAGCAAGGAAAGAAGGAAAAGGATGAAGGAGATAAAGACAAAGATAAAGACAAGATCTCTGGTGAGGAAGAAGAAAAGGTAGAAGAAGAAGAAAATTCTGATATCAGAAAGAATGAAGAAGATGAGAAGTTTGAAGATTTACCTAAGCCCTCCAGTGAATCCTCCTTTGATAACCCTTTAGAAGGTTTGTTGTCTAAAAAATTAAAGTTTTAAATGGTTATTTCTTCTCAATTGTTGTAGTTTCCCATGCAGTAGGGCAATGTTGATCTAGATAGGATATATCTGTGGACACTGAAAATTGGCCATTTTCATTTGGTCAATTTACCCCCAATTTGACTAATGTCATATCCTCTATTTTAATTAAATAATACCCTATTATTTAATTAATATTCATTATCCCTTATCCCTTCATCCTAATTTATTTCTTCCATCATATTTAAATCATAGCCTCAAGTAAATAATTACCTTTAATTATTTACTCCCATCCCTTATCCCTTTCCTATAAAGAATTAAATAAATAATCTATTTATTTAATTCCCCTCATGTCACATCCTCCATAACCTTTTTATAATCTTGATTAATTTGCATAATCCTAGATTAAGGATGTGCACATTCCTAATCCTTGATTAGGGAGGTGTCACATCCTCCATAATATTCAAGTGGATCATTAATCCTCGTTACCCACATAATCATTCGCCTAATCCCTCACCTGCACAACCTAATAATTTATTAGCTATCCTAACCTACCCCTTGGTCAACTCTCCTCATCCCCCAAGGAATTTTTAATTCCTTTTTGTCTTCCCAAGGTCCCTTTGAGGAATTTTTAATTCCTCTCTCATCCCCCAAGGAATACTAAATTTCGCTTCTCTTTTCCAAGGAATATTAAATTCCTTTTAGCCTTTCCATGCACATTAAAAAGATTTTTTTAATTCCTTTGGTCAACTCTTGATCTCAACCCTTGATCCTCTCCCAAGAATCAATCTTGGTCATTAATTCATCTCCTCTCTTGCTAATGACTATATGCTACACAAACTCATGCAACCATATGCTACCACATTCAAGCTCACACCACTATCTTGCATCCAAATCAAGCAAAATCAAGTCATTATGCTGCCGAAATCGATCTAGGAGCACACATATCAGGTTATCAAAAGGGGAAATAAATTCATCAAGCTCAAATAGGGTAATATTTTGGTATTTTATTTACAAGTTTGAGTTTCAACTTTAAGCCCTAATTTGAGTGTTTTGTTTTGTTTTTATCCTTTTGCTTGAGTTTATTTCTTACATTCTAGATGGGGTAGAAACCATACACCACATTTTTGGCATGCCTCATCATAGGTCTCTTTCATGTTTTCTTGTTGTTTCAAGTTTTGTAGGTTCGAGTCTCACACACAGAGGTGAATCCACCCCGAATGGGCGAATTTTCCTAACGCAGGGGTGGACCTACAGTAACACATGCAAATGTGCATATGCCTTTCCTTCAGAGGGGAAAAATTGCAACCACTGATCTAGACCAGTGCTTTTAAAGGCAGATACGCTTTGACAAATTGAACAGGAAAACTTGCTAACCAAAGTGGTGATTCCACTTTGATCACAGAGGAAAATACGATATCGCCTCTCCTTTGGATAGGCGACTGTGCACCCACCCATTCCCTAAAAAGGTGATCATGTATATCATGGAAGGGAGAATTCACTCCATGCAAGGGTGATTTTGAGGTAATCTAGAGCCTTAAATTTTTCAACTTGAGCTTTCATTTGATTTCGGATTTGGGTACTAATTAGTAGACTTGTTCATTTGTGCTTGTGGTATTTTTACTAATGTTTGTACAGCTAATCATATGCCTAAGATCGGAGGACAAACTACTAACTCATGTGTTACATGATGAGCGGTCGAAGCCCCTTAGTTAGATTTGTGTGTTATTTTCCATACTAGCTAGGAACACGTAGATTTAATTAAAGGGTCAATTTACTTGTTTGTTGTGTTTGGAAGCGTGTTTTTGATGTATGCTCTCCCCTTGCACTGTACGATAATCTTGGGTGATCACAAATCACAACTCATTCCAGTCTTGTTGATTCCACCTAGGAGTGCTAGTGTGTGTACGCTCTCCCCTTGCACTATGTGTGAGCCTGGGGATCAACAGAAATGTCTAGTGCTTCCTTCCCTTTAGTGAGACCTACCTGGGATTTCATCACCTAGGGGATGATCTTGACCACATGTTATTGATGGGGTATATAAAGGGGGGAGAGATGAATTTTTACCCCAATCCAATCACGTCGTGTCTAGCGAAGCATCGAAGCTAGGGTGATACCTAGATAAGATGTGCAGGGTTGGTATGAGTTTCCAATACCTTATCGGAGCTCCTGACCCACACTTGTGATGGGCTAGTATTCATGGTTGTTCCTAACACACCCTCCTAGTGTATCGAGGACTCACGAGAGAGCTCGTTTAGCCTAGATAGAGACTCATGTTTCAACCATGGCTTGTTGTAGTGTAGGGGATGTGTATCGTACCCTAAAGTTACTCATCACATACTCCCTTAGGTTGAGATAGAAATCCTCATGGTGAACTACGATAGTTCCTGAGGAGAGGGAGAAGGTGAGCATGTGGCATCTATTGGCGACCCTGTGCCATTGGATCTCTAGTTATCTGCCTTTTCGAGAAAGGGTGATCTAGAGAACCACCCCAACATCATAGAGTATTAACCTTGGGGTATCCCCTTAAGGTGGTGGGTCTACATTGAGTTAGCAAACCTTTATTACTAATTTTAGGCTTGTTTTGTCTAGCGTGTCTTCTTGTGATATACCAGTGCTTGTTGTCAGTTTGAATTAGACCCAACCCATTGATTCTTGTTTTCTAGTTGTGTCATTTTCCATAGTTTTACCCTACCCTCAGAGGTGAGTTTTCTTCACATAGGGGCGGACTTTCCTTGTGGATATGCAATCTTACCCTCACAAGGGAAAATCTGCTTCATAGTCCAGTCTAGTCATCCCAATAGGCGAATTCACTTTTGTCAGGGGTGAATCTACTAGTGCATCTCTTAGATAGGTGACCCGACATCTGCTTGTTCACAAAATAGGAAATCTTATCCATAGTATAGGTGATCCTTTCCTTATCATAGGTGATTCCATGTCCAAGTCTCTTAGTCCTTTGTTCGTACATCCCCTAGAATAGGTGAACCTATTTTCCACAGGGACAATCTCACCTTCTGTCTATACCATCTCCGTTTGTACCTCCCTTAGAATAGGAAAACTTGTTATCCATAGGGGAAATCTTGTGTCTGAGTTTGTATCCTCTCATCTATACATCTTCCTGGTTAGGCGAACCTGCTCCTTTCTTGGGTGATCCCACACACTTCTCCGTACAGTCAGTCTACATAAGTGATCTTGTCTTTACCAATAGGCAATCCTAATACCTACAAGGGTGATCCCATGATATCCATAGATAGGTGAATATGTGATCTAGAGAGGAAAATGCACTATACACAGAGGAAAATATGCTACCCATACAAAATCCAGAGAGTCAATCCTTCATGTCACAATTAGCCTATATCTTTCTCAATCTGAAACTGTAGTCCAATCATTTTTCCTCTGCATATCCATCACCAAACGATCACTTTCATATCATCAACCCTCATCAATCTATCCAAACATCATCCCCTTTGAGCAAGGATTCAGCTAAACCTATCCTTCATTCATCCAACAATCATCCTTGTCATTTTGGTTGTATTCTTGAACTTAGGACTCAATCCCATCACATCCTCCAATCATCCTAATCTAACCTTAAATCCTATCCTAATCTAAGCTTTAATCTAATCATCCTAATTTGAGCTTAAATCCCATATTAGTGTGAGCTTCAATCCAATCCTAATCTAAGATTATTTAAAATCCCAAGTTGAGCTTAATCGACATCCCGATTCGAACTTTAGTCCATCCACATCGAAGATCTTATGATATCAAAAAAAAATCTTATGACCCCTTCTTCCATGTTATTCTAATCCATTATGTTTATCTTTTCATCATTTCCCCTTTTCTTCTAACCATCTATTCCCATCTTTTCAATCTAGTACCATGGATCCTTATCCTCCATCAGTGCAACCAAAAATAGTAGTCAAGGGGAATCCTAATTACATTGGAAATGATAATGAAAGTCTTGTTGATCAAGATGAGTATGAAATAGATCCCCTTGATGCTATTATTACTTGCAAGCTTTGCCCAATTGTCTTCCAAAATCCAATCATTCCTTTGAGGTATCCTATCACGCCTTCATCCACATTCACTAGCAATATTTATGCTACCATTGACAAGGGATGTCCAGTATCTTCCCAATCCAATTTCTCCAATGTCAATCCACCATCCACATATTTCTATCCTAATCCACCATCCATGTCCTCCTATCCTAATCCACCATCCATATCCTATATCACTCCATCTTTCACTCCATTATATCCTAATCCCCCTCCAATCCATCATACATTTTTCCTCCATCTAATCCTAATCCATCATCTCATTGTTCTCCAAACCCTCTCCTAATCCATAATCCTAGTCCTCCACTCTATGATCCTAATCCACCATTCATATCCTCCTATATCACTCCATCTTCCACTCCATCATATCCTAATCCCCCCCACCAATCCATCCTACTTTAATCATCCATCTAATATTGATCCCCTCACCAATCCTAATCTTCCATCTACCCTTAGTCCTCCATCCAATCCCATCCACCCATCTAATCCTAATCCACCAATCCATAATCCTAGTCCTCCACCCATTCATAATTCTTCATCTATTCCTACCACCACATCTAAGCCTATAATATGCAAGTATCTCATTCTAGATGTCATCCAAGGGATCATGACAAAGAAGACATCCCCAACTCCACAACTTGAAGTCATAGAGCCATTTCACCCAACTCTATCATGTATGATCATTAGTGATGAGGCCCTTATCCATCCTACACCTATCATTACTATTCCCACATCTAACACCCTCCAAACTATTGAAAACATAAAACCCATTGAATCCATTGAATCCCCATCTTCTACTCCTAGAATCACCCAACCCATCAAAGACACCCAAATTCAATCCACTTCTACTCCTAGTATCGCAAAAATCCACTCCCATGAACTCCATGAATCCTCCATCCTTCCATCTCCCCTATTCGAGGAGTCCATCCAACAGTCCATCATCATGCCACCCACACACATTGAAACATGCCAAGAGATTTATCCAAATCATACCAACATATCCCCTCCTCCACATAAAGATCCTACCATCTCATCCACTCCATATCAAGACCATAGTCCCCCACCCACTCCATCTCATGATCCCTCTCCTCAACCAAATGAAGATCTTACCATACCATCTAGTACACACACATCAAGATCATATACCCTCATCCACTCCATCCCATGATCCCATTTTCACTCAATATCCAATCACTCCATATTATGATCCCTTATCACCCTCTACCACATATCAAGATCATATCATCCCACCTAATCCCTCGCCTAATCCCTTACCACTCGCTCATCCCAATCAAGATGCTACCATCCCATCATCTCCATCTCATGATTCTTCATTTAAAAATAACCATACTATCCCAACACTAATTCCATATCCCCTTGGCCCTCTTACATTCATCCATGGTGGTTTTCTTGCAAAAGAAGAAAAAATCATATACACCACCCTTCCTCCACCTAATAATGGACTTGCATCATGTTTCCAAAATAACAAGCATCCTACCATAAGTTGAATGCTCAAGATCATGAACTATCAAGGAAAAGGTTTAGGCCTTCATGAGTAAGGTATTTTAGAGCCCATCCACATGCACAAGGTCTTGGATATATATCTCAACACTCACAATCCAAAAATGCTACTACAACTTCCATACATCTTAAGCGAGCCTCTTCCAAAAGAACAATAGTCTCTTCCCATCGCTCCACCATTCCATTTGTCACCATCCCCCCTCCTCCATATCACCTCAAAACAACCATCCATATTCCTCCATCCTCCAAATCCATTTTGGGTCCTTATGTCCCTCCATCCACCATCACACATCCTCCATATACTAAGTCCATTTTAGGACCTTATATCCAACAATCACCTCCTCCATATCATCCTACTTATCCCCTCATCCACCAATCACCTATTCTTGTCACCCATCATAAAAAACCCACTCTCATAATCCCTAATCAGGATCAACAAAGGCACAAAACTATACCTCCTCCATCCACATACCATCTCCAAAATCCTACCTCCATCACTCCATTCATATTCTCTCCACATCATCCATCTCCTCACACCCATTCCAATGCTATTATGAGCACTTTGGATGCCAAAATAAAAATGCATACATTCAAAAATCCACATGAATCCAAAGATCCCCATGTCCCTCTAAAGGACATGATGAAGAAAATAAAAAATCCCATCAAAATGTGTAATCAATCACAAATACTACACAAGCCTATTAAAGAAAAAATCAAAACCATGTGGATCCCAAAGAAAAAAGATGCAATGACTTCAAATGAAAAATCCATATCAACATCCAAAGTTGTTAATCCAAAATCTCATCACACACATCCTCCATCTCATAAATCTATTTTTTGTCCTTATGTCCCAAAATTCAATATCCCAAATCCTCCATTATCCCAACATTCTCCATTCAATAATCCTCATATCATTCTGCATCCCCCACCATATGTGTGAATATTGGTCCTGAAAACATTCCCCCATCATTCCATCCATACACTTTCCAACATCCCATCCATTACCCTACATATCTCCCACAATAAATTCCTTTAATCCATTCCATTTCATAATCCATCCATACTAATAAGGTTGTACCAACATCCAATAGTCACTTCACACATGGGCTCTTATTATCTCATATGGAACTTGATGCTTGAGTCCATCCATCCCCTTATCTATCTTCCAAACCCATTGATCCACATCCCTATCCCTATCCATTTACCCACATCCCTATCCTTATCCATCTCCATCCACATACTATCCAAAAAGATCCAAAAAACAAAAAAAAAAGGTCAAAAAATCCAAAAAAATCCAAAAAAAAAAAGAGTAAAAAAAAAAGTAAATAGAAAAAAAATTTGTCCAACGATGAAAACTTGCAAACAAGCACCTTGAATAAGTACCATGATGAAAACCTAGAAAATAGGAATCATGTGTAAATCCCCTATCTATATTACTTCCACAATTGGGGAAAACTTCATCCCCTTCATCCATCTCCTCCATCACACCTCTCTTAAACATCTTACCGATCATATCATGTTTATCCCAATCCATCCATCCCCCTATTGATCTTGATATAGGTGGGGAAAAAATATATATACATGTTGTGGACACCTCTTGGCATACATTCCCCTCATCCATACACTATCATATTTGTTATCCACATCCATCTACCTTCCTTTTCCACTCATCATCCTTCCATCCATTCCCTTTCCTTCTCTACCCTTTCTCCTATCCTCCATCCTTCTTGCCTCATAACACCTGACATACCTAGAGTGGGGCATATTCTAAATTTGTACCATAGTCCTTGGAGAAATCATCCATCTATCTTGTCATCCCTTCCATCTTTCCAAATCCTTATCTTCCCATCCATCCATCCATCCAAAACCCTCTCCCCATCCTTATCTTCCTATCCATCCATCCTATTATTCTACCATATCTACATACTTATCTCTTGATCCTCCATCCATGTAATACCTTTACCATCTCATCCTCCTATCCATCATCCCTTGTCATTGGTATTTGGCTATAGGCTACTCCCCATGCAACCTAATGCCATCTATCTTATCATCATCACTCCCACCTCTTTTACACATCTTCCAAATCTCCTATCACTTTTCATCACTTATCTATCCATCATATCATTTCCCCATTCATCTTTTGATTATTGGGATAACTATTCTATTCCTAAAGAATTCAACATGCTCTGATACCATGCTGAGATTATGGATGCATAGTCCCTAAAGCTTCAGAGTCTTTAATGGAGGACCCTTGCCAGGAAAGATAATCAACCACATAGAAAGTGTTGCAACTAGGCATGCATACTAGAGATTCTATATTGATGATATGATTGATATTAGATATGTTACAAATGAACAAGTTGCCTAATTATATAGGAAAAAGAGAAAACCTAAGATGCATGAGATGTTGCCATGTGTCATGATCTAACAACATGTGACAACATGTGAACCATATCTAGGAAATTATTAAATGTTGAGATAAGTTCTAGAAGGAAAACTCATCTTCTAGAAGTAATGTTATCCCTACAAACAAGGAAGGGAATATTACCCCATTTATTAAATGATTTATTAAAATCTAACCTAGGACTAAATGATGCATGACCTAAGCTAACTTATGCTAGTGTAATAATTAATTAATTACACTAACACCCCCCCATAAGTTCAACTTAGGGAGGAAAATGCAATGATTATGCAAGAAGATGGGTCCCGACTACGAGGCCATGTTAGGTACCCATGTACATGATAAAGATGCAAAAAATCTCCCACAACTGGAGAAAAGGGGAAAACCCAATGGGAACAAAACCCCTCTCCAAAAAGGAGATGAAAAAGAAAAAAAGTGAGATAGGATGGGAAGGATGGAGGACTCCCAAATACCCCCCCCAAGGACACCATCTGTCACATGGATACAATACAATAGCCCCCCCATAGGAGGGAAAAAGAGAGACTATATAGTACCCCCAGAAGATGTGATCACCTACATAAATGGTAAGTGTTTGAAGAAAAAATATGATCCAATGTCAACAAACAACTTGTCTCCCTTTCAGAAGAAACAAAACCAAGTGCAAGTACAGTGATGCTTCCCATTCTAGATAGGAATTGAAGGAAGGAAGGAAGGATGTTGATGATGGTGTCTCTGAAATCTGTCAAATGTCTCCTTGCCTGAAGATTAAGATGCCATAGTCCCAAACAATGAAGAGGGTGACAAGCTAGGATGATGCGGAAACTGATGTTAAACAATATCTAAAGACTGTGTGATGGATATGATGGAGACTTGATAGCCCCCCTGAATGAAGTGTCCTCAAAACCACTAAAAGAAGTCTAAAGCAAATCCAATGGTAGATGCTAACAAAACCTCAAGTCCTGAATGGAATGACAAGGAAGAAGTCTCAGACATGAAATCTCTGAAAAGAAACCAAGTGTCTCCAAGATAGTCTCAGGATCTACAATCAAGGTTGAGACAAAGGAATGAGAAGACTCAAGAAAACTCTCCAAAGTGAGATCTGAATAGAGGAGTGATACCCCCTCAAGAATTTCCTCCAAACCTATAGAAGTAGCCAAGTCAGTGATACCAGAAATGAAGCCATCTTGTGAATTCAAGTCTAGAAAACTGAAGGTGTCCTGATGAATGATGATAGTGGAAGCCTCAATCAATGATTCTGGACAAGGAATCACTAAATGTGAAGAGATACCAACTATCTCTAATGGAGAAGAAGCACCTGAAGGAACCTTGTCAACCTCTTCGAAAGATTCAAGGAAATCAACCTCTTGCACAACAATATCATCATAGGGTACCTAATCTGAAGAATGACATTCTGAATCATGACCATATGGGAATGGTGGAGTATCTACATCTCCATATAGCTCCCAAAGCTTAGCCCAAAGGATATGAGGACAATCACAATGATCAATAGAGCTCAAAACATCACAATCAACTTGCATCTCAATGATCTCCAAAATAGTGTATCTACTACAACTCCAAGCAAACTCATGAATACCTTCACTTCAATGAGGAACTATACCAAAAAAATGAGGCAATAAATCAAGTGATTGGAGATGGTGGATGATCCCATCTCGCCATTGTGAATAGTTTCCCTTGTGCAACATAGCCAAAGAAGGAGTATATGCAAGTCCCATAATGAAATTTCTCCACAAAAAGAAAAATTACCTTCAACAACAAATAGAAAAGCTTCCAAATATGGTGTGCAACTGAAGTGATGCTACCAGGATCAAAAAAAAAATTCCCAAGCTTCAGGATATCCAAGTTATTGATCAAATGCACCAAACTAAAAAAAAGTCAAAGCAAGAGTACTTGGTGTTGAAACTGATCAAGGGGTTTGGAATAATGAAAAAAGCTCTAAAAATACTTCTTGATGTCACTGGAATCACTGAAATCTGACAATCTGATGAGAAGATATGAGCCTTCGAGTCCAAATTAAATTTTTGACTTTAGTTGACTATAGAATTTTCAGCAAGAAAATTTTTGCAGAATAGATTGCACCACTGGAAAGTAGATGAAATTCTCTTTCTGACGGTATCTCATTTTCTGATTTTGACACCATGGGTGAAAGTTGTGATAAAACAAAAAAAAGGCCTATATGAGGCACTCGACAGGCTAGCGAGGGTCAAAATTTAAGCCCCTTCGGGCTAGCACTTGGTTGTTCATATGACCTTGTTGTTGAAAAAGGAAAAAAAAATACCCCCTCCTGGAGCGGTGGCAGGGCTGAGGAAGAGCGGTTGAGTCGGTGGTACTTGGTGGCTCCATTTGGATTAGGCAGCCCCCTTGGTCGTTGATGGGACCAATGTTTTCAGCAGGGCTTGAAGATCTCAAGCGTCGGTGTCAAACAACTGAGGGTAGACAATCGACAATGGTCGACTGGTGATAGAAAGTGAATGGCCAGAGAAGATTGGTGGGCACGTGAATAGAACTGACAAATAGGCCAGTGTACAGAGTACGACAACCAAGAGCAAGGTCGACGACAATGAAAGAGCCAGCTGGTGGTGATGGAAAATGACTAGTGATGAGTAAGGCCAATAGGGTCGCTAAACAAGGACGTCAGTGATGGGACCACAAAAAATTCAATGATGAATGTACTCTCTGCAAGGATTGAATGCACTGACCAACACAATTTTTGCAGACTTTGAAATTTCAAGCTGACCAACTAAATTTTTGAATATTGCCTTATTGGCAATTCAAAATTTAAATGTCGAAATATATACCAACTAAAAATAAATTATGCCCACTCATTTATAAAAATCAAACCCTTAGATTAATATGCCGATAGTGATTAAAACTATAGCCGCAGAAAAATATGTTGACCGAAGAATATATTATGCAGTCGATTTGATTTTTTTTGTAACTATAGAAAAATCCCCAATATATATTTTTTGCCAATATAATATGAAAATAAGCCCTATTTTTCTGAAACAAAAAATGACCTGCTTCTAAAAAAAAATTTCCTCAGAGGACAACTGACCAGGATGATTTTTTGCTGCAAATTGTACAAATAGTACGATTGATTTTGCAAACCCAAAAATACCTTTGATGGCTCCCGAGTTGATGTATCCGATTTTGATGAATGGGTAGGTGATCATAAGGTTTCAAGGTCTTCTGAAGACAATGGCGAGCTCGGATCTGACTCTATCTACTTTAGAAATCAACTTGGTCCCTAGGTGGATTCAAGTAGCCTTCAATGGAAACCTTCAAGCCTACAAAGAATCTCACACACCAACTTTGATCTTGATCTTGGGTTGATGTTTCACTGGACAATCTCTAATACCATGTTAGAATTCAACATGCTCTGATACCATTTTGAGATTATGGATGCACAGTCCCTGAAGCTTCGGAGTCTTCAATGGAGGACCCTTTCTAGGAAAGATAATCAACCACACAGAAAGTGTTGCAACTAGGAATGCATAATAGAGAATCTATATTGATGATATGATTGATATTAGATATATTACAAATGAACAAGTTCCTAATTATATAGGCAAAAGAGAAAACCTAAGATGAATGAGATGTTTCCATGTGTCATGATCTAACAACATGTGAACCCTATCTAAGAAATTATTAAATGTTGAGATAAGTTCTAGAAGGACAAATCATCTTCTAGAAGGAATCTTATCCCTACAAACAAGGAAGGGAATATTACCCCATTTATTAAATAATTTATTAAAATCTAACCTAGGAATAAATGATGCATGACCTAAGTTAACTTATGATAGTGTAATAATTAATTAATTACACTAACATTGATCCTCCATCCATGTAATCCCTTTACCATCTCATCCTCCTATCCATCATCCCTTGTCATTGGTATTTGGCTATAGGCTACTCCCCATGCAACCCAATGCCATCTATCTTCTCATCATCACTCCCACCTCTTTTACACATCTTCCTAATCTCCTATCACTTTTCATCACTTATCTATCCATCGTATCATTTCCCCATTCATCTTTTGATTATTGGGATAACTATCCTATTCCTAAGCTTCACACAATCACCATCATCCTTTTCCACAAGGTCTATCTTGTCTCATCATATTGTTTCCCTCATTGTATCTACTTATCATGGTCATATCATCATCCCTTATCCATTGTATGTCATCATTCTTTTGTCAAACTACGTTGCCTCTACATTTTCACGTAGGCAAGGTCATCATTGATGAGCCCCCGAGGCTTTTGTCCATCTGTTTGTGTCAGTCCTCATCATCCATTTGATTCTTCATCATCCTCTTTCTACTTGTATCCATCATTGTTTGTCATTATTTTATCAAACTACAAGGTCTCTGCACTTTCATGTAGGCAAGGCTAATATTCAATTAGCCCCCGAGACCCTAGGTCTATCCTTAGGGTGCATCTTGGTTTGGTGTCATTTCATCAAGAGTGTCCCTATCTAGCTGGTTCCTAACAATAAAATCTATTGGTATCATGAGGTTCAATCCATTTTGAGTATCTTGAGTCATGTTGATCGAACAATCTATCCCCATTCATCTTTGGTCTTAGCAAGATGTGTTGGTGTTTTTTCTAGTAGAACCTTGAAATCCTCTAAATGATAGCCAACCCTTATGCTCAAGAACATTCAAAGTTAGTGGCCAACAAATGAATAAGGATTTTAAGGCCCTTATTCCTACTCTTCAAGCTCTATGAGACCCATGAGGGTAATCCTTATTGTGTTCAAGTTATACTTGCCTAGTTGAGAACACATCTATACACAGATTAATTCCTATTAAGTGCAAATAGAAATTATTCACTAAAGGTTTGGCTAGCCTTTGAACAAATTACTATCTATTTGCTAGGAACTAGGCAATACTTCAAATTCATACATTGTAATTGAAAGGTTTTTTAATGATTTTCATTGTCACCCTGAATCCCTAGTCAGGTGCATTACTGGCTCATTTATCTTTAAAATAAACTAATGAATAGACCAGTGCTTGATATGTTGGGAAAATAGAGTCAAATTTGTAATAACCTATAATATATTAGCCATTTTACTTAGACATTGGTGGAATATTATCATAATACTTTGTAGTATGACAACTCACATTATCTAAAATGTAACTTCTTACCAAATCCTATACTCTTCCTCACAAACCTATGAATTCATTCAAGTCTATAATCAATTCTTTGAATTGAAGCAGAAATGAACACACACATCAATTAAAACAACTAAAGATAAACAAAAAGACCATTGATAATTTCATTTATAATTTGCAAGAGAATTACATAGGACAATATATGTTCTAGAACTAAGATTTTCTTTCATATCTGTGACTTCTATAAAACCATTTTAAGATCCTTACATATATGACTCAAACCCTAGACTCCATATAGGTATATTCATTAGTCACCTATTTACCATTTGCTCTTTTCTAAACTTCTCTATTCACCTAGACCATTTTAAGAATCAAAATTTGAACCCCTATAATTAGCCTTGAAATCCATTTTATAAAACAAGGGAGCAACAAGCATCAGGCTGAATTACATTTACATTTCATTTCAAAACTAATTTCCATTGAATTTGAGATACTTCCTGGATAGTTACATTTAATCATTTTGGAACGAGGGAAGACACAAGACAAAAACTCCACATAATCAGTTGAAGGAGACTAGCTAGTCTTCCCAAAGGCATCGTTGTCACAAAATCAAAACTTACATGTCCATACCAAAACAAAAAAGTAGCCATCAACACCAACGACATAAACTAACAAACCAGCCAAAAGGAATCAATTCAGCACAAATGACCAAAAAAACAAGGACCAACTCAGAAGAAAATTGAGGAACTACCCTGCTTTGTCAGCATCAGAGTAAGTATGCCTAATTGGTGTCCTTATTGAATTTGGAGTAGCTACCACCTCCTCCTCATCAAAATCATCATAAGATACCAAGGAAAAAGGATAATGACCATATTCAAGGTCAGTTTATCCTCCATCACCTGAGGAGCTATTAGAAACCACAATGGGAGAATTGTGCCTCCTCAAATGATCCTTAGGACCCTCACTCTTCATATTCATTTTCTTCTTAGGCTCAACCAATTTCTTCCCTTTAAACTTGACAAATTCTTCTGAAATGGTCCTATTCCTCAAATTGTTTGTACTCTAGACAATAGTCTTCTTACTATTCCCATAGACACTTCTTTTGCCTTTTGGTGCTACATAGGAATTCCCAATATGTTAGTTTTAACATCAGGAACATTGTCATGAGGTTCCTACATGCTAAGCCTTCTAGACCTTCCAACTAGCTTGCCTAGCTTACTTGGTTCACCCATCTTACACAAAATAAAACACATACTAGCAAACCACCTCACAAAAGAGATACCAACCTATACCCTCAGAGTGTTGTTGCAAGAAAGAAATCTCAAACTGGTCCAATACAAAATAGCACATAATACAATTGTGAGTGATAAAACCACTACCACCCTATAGAGCTAAAACAAGATAGCCAAGCCATGCAAAATTCAGGATGAAGCACACATGCACACTTACATACCTAGGGAAACCACACTACTACTTCTATGATCATTCACTCAACACTCACATGTTAATCTTTCTATACTACAACAATTATTTTGGCTCTTTGATAATTACAAATGATGAGATAAACTATAGGAAATCATCATTAAGTAAAGCGATTTGAGTGTCTCAATTAATGACCATCTTGGCTCACACAAGCGAACAAATAATCAATCGCTCCATGCTTAATATTATTCGTTGATCATTTTGGATTTAAAAATTAATCAATGAAGCTCATTAAGGATCACCACTTTCCTTTTCATCCGTACTTGGAAACAGCGATGATATCCTAAAAAAATTCCATGCAGTTGTCCATATCTCAGCCATATCATTTGCATTTCACTAGTTGTTGCAGAAATTTCCTTATATCACCTCCAAACTTTAGCAATGAGCAATAACATCCCACTACAAGGAATATTCCTAGATATACACCCTATCACTGATCGCAGAAGGTGGTTGAACTTCCTTAATTATTTCAGTGAGGAAAACCTTCTAGAGACACCATCAAAATATTTGAGCCATCACGTGTCACCAAAATGAGTTCAAGGTTAAGGATATCTTTGGTGATGAGTTACAACTAGTGATGGGAGGAAACTAAGACACATGTATACCATTCCATTACCTTCCATTCACATCCATCACCCATCGCAGAAACAAGAAAAGCTCTTAGAATATTTCAGCAATGGTGTGACACAAAACATTACAACATTCATCACTAGTTGTTGAAATGGAATAGGAGGTTTGGAAGACTCCGGCAATAAGCAATGCAAGGGGAAACTAGAGTCCATCACCCATCACCAAAATGAAATTGCCAACGAATATAACTTTAGTGATTGACAACCACTTTAGTGACTGGAGATTTGCACGTGTAAATAAGATTTTTTGAAAAGGGGCCATGCAAGGTTGATGCGATTTAAACCCTTAGGAATAAAGACCTAAGACATAAGTCTTTCACCATGGAATATTTTCCACCCGACTATAGGAAAAATTCAAGTGATAGATTGAAAAATGACAAACGATGAACCAAAACCAAGGGGCCAGTAAAAAAATGATTCAGATGGCTTAAGTTGTAACTTGAATGACCAGTAACCAGGTACAACAAGTCAATGGAGAAAAGGAATTCCCAAGGGTTTGATACTTGCAAAATCTAAAATGAGGGCTTATAGCTCAAAACCATAAACCTTTCCCTTGGGCACAGAGGCAATAATTCATGACAAAGTAAGGAACCAGCTCAAATTTCTCAAAATTTTAGGAGCTCTACCAATGGATCATGCTTAGGGGCACATACCCCTGGTGGGTATGGTGAGAATTCAGATCTTAGGTTGAAGCAAACCAACAAAGAAGCACAAAAAACTAGGAACTTACTAGGACAAGGCAAACAGACACAACCAAAATTAGACACACACAAACCTATATACAATATTCACATAACTATACATGGTGCTTTCCTTTTTAGAGGTCTCCACTGATGTATAGACCATTAAGCTTGCCTCATTCAATTCCACTAGCTTCAATCTTCAAATTGGTGGCCCAAGGCCCCCAAAAGTTTGGAAACAATTTTTACCTTAGTTAAAGACTTTATCCTCAATTGTCTGTAATGGATCAACACTTCTACCAATCATTTCCAAACAATCAACTCCATTGTGATTAACAACATCAACCCCATATACCATATTCCCAAAACTACCCTGTTCATTAGCCTGCTCCAATACAAGCTTATATGATTGAATTGAAAAAGGTAAAGCATTCATATTCCATTTGATCATTAACATCACCAACTTTGACATCACATTTAGTTTGCACATCAAACTAAAAAACCTTCATAAATACTTTGGTATATGTCATGCAAACAACCCCCAGATGTATCAAAAGGAAACATTTCATCTTTAGGGGCTTCATTAAATTGGGCATCATGATAGAGACATACATTTAAGCACTCTAATTTAGATACACCAAAGCACACCCTAGAGTCCAAGAGATGGACTTCATATTCACAACTGTCATCCCAGAACTAAGTAAATGCAACCATCTTAGGCTTAGTAGCATGCTTTGATTCATTTTTCAAACCCTCATTTAGTTCAATGCAAAATTATTTGAAAGTAGGCTCGAACAAGTTAGGAGAATTAAGTTCAACACAAGGGTATTCATATGCATTGGTAACTTCATGTGCATACTCAGCTGATAAGCATATTGACCTATGTTCCAAAGACTCGCTATTATCTGAACTTTCTTTGTTCATTAGCAATTGAACAAGTATCTTTGTTTTCCTTCACACAAATGCTTTCCTCATTAGATGAAAACATGTCCATAATCATGTCGTGAAGATAAGGAACATCAACAAAGAACTCAATTTCACTTTCACTAGCATGAGATCCACCATTGTTTCCATCATTTGGATGCTCTATACATGGACTAGAAAATTTTACAATATCAACACAATTTGAATATTCATCAAACTATTTCACATTGTCAATGGGTACTAATGTTGATCCAAGGTCCATGTGCCTGTCATGATGTATATTCTAATCATTTAATAATGAAACCCCTCTTTTTCCCATGAGTACATCATCATCCTCTTCATGCTTAGCTAAAATTTCCATATCTGCTTCATATAAACAATTATGAGAAGTTGGGATACAAGCATGATCATCAACATTTTCATCATTTCTAGCACTATATTCAGGATCAATATATTGAACACATTTTTATCTTCAAATTCTCCATCATCTAGAAAATTAACATGCTTAGTTGATAGCAAACCCAAATCACATTCCAGGTATGCATCAAATGGAATTTTTTTATTCACTTGTGAACAAGTGATTTCATGAATATTTGTATCATTGCATCCTTCATGTGACTGAAGCACTTCTGGATCATCCCCATAAGCGCAGTCACAATCCTCAGATAAAAAATCAGAAACTTCAATCTCATAATGATCCTTAATCTTACACACAACATTTGTACCAAAGGTAAAATGTTCATAAGAAATGCTCCCAAAGAACTCATCAATTTGTTGCTTCGTTTACTCATGGCCACATTCTAACCTTGTGTCAGATGCATCATCAAAATTTTTAGCAAAGAATGAGTTGTCTCTACAGTAATAAAGGTCACTATTTCTCACCTCAAATATTGATGGAGGCTCATCATATAAGGGATTCTTCCTTACTTTCATTGTTGTCATAAAAAAAAATTCCTCCTTGGTATGAAAGTCCAAATCCTTTGAGTCATCATTGCACTCAAAATCATTGTAATCACTTGAAGAGCATATAGACACATTTTCATCTTCATCCTCATCATTTGTAATTAACATCACTACCTCACATTTTGAAAACTCTTGACATAAAGAAAATTGTTCACTCTCAAGCAAACATACATTCCCATCACTATCAACATATGCCCTATTTGAAGCAGAGGATTCCATCTCTACTTCAAAAGAATAATTGTAATCAACAGAGGAATGACTAGATTCAATTCCATCATAATTACTACAACCAAAAAACTCACCAATGGTGAGACTACATTCAGATTCCTTAGACTGAATGCCTGAACTTTCATTTTCAATACCATGATCATCGATTTGTGAAAGAATATCAACAACATTTACATCACTGTCATTGATCAAATCATAACATGGAATGACATCTTGTATCTCCTCTACTTCTTCACATTATAGGGCATCCTAAGGATGAAAGTCATGCATATCTACTTTTTCATCATATCATGTATCTTCATCCTCATCATTTTTTGTGTTGATTTTCATATATGCTACTTGTGAATTGATTACAATCATTACATTCTTCCACACAACAAGATGGATGCTCGTATTATGATACTCTCTTCACTTGTTTGCAATGTTTTCTGATCTTTCTCCACAAGACAGTTACCAATAACACTTTGAGGCATCACATGTTGTGCATAATCACACTTGTCTCCCTCTACAATCTTTATCCAATCAATTACTTGGCTCAAGATATGAGGCTTCAATTCCTTTGGAAAAGTACTCAGCCCTGGCTGGTAGATTTCACAAAATAGATCAATGCAAATTGAATCCTCTAGTCTGACATTCTTGGGCACTTCCAACAAGGCATTCACAAATCTTGAGAACAAATCATACAATGATTCTTCTTTGTTTCTTCTCATTTCATTCAATTTTTTAACAAAAGACATCTGATCAACCTTACTCAAATTTTGTTGATGTTCAACTTGGAACTCACCATAATTCACATATTGTGGTGATTGGGAAATCCAAACAGCAGAAGCATTATCACCTTGACAGAGGCCTCTGTTACCTGATCCACTAGTTCCATTTGTGTAAAATGTGCTAGGGTAACCGACAGTAGTAGCCACATACCATTTCATCATTGAGTATTTTAAATTATTCTCAATATTCATGGCACTTTGATATACCTAATCTAATGTTATACGCTCTTTATCCCTTAATAGATAGCTCATCTTACTATCAAATGTACCAAGATACACAACTAAACACTTAACATCATTTGGTCGCCTATTTTTAGGAGTATCCCTTATGGCCTTTGCAAATCTAAGATTGAAAGTAGGAACCAACTCATCCTCATTTCTATGGATTTCCATAATTTTTTTCCTTACCACATTAGGATTTACTCTTTCACCAAATTTTTCTATCAACACTACTTTAAACTCATCCTAGGAGTGTATAGAGGATGCTAGTAAATAGGAGAACCAATCTCTTGCATCTCCTTTTAAAGAATGAACAAATAACTTCATGACAACATCCTCAAAATCTAGTTCATAATCTCCCATCATATCAACAAAATATTGCAGATGCTTGCTTGTTGATTCAGACTTCTCACCATTGAACTTTGGTACCTTATCTCAGATTTTAGATGGTACAACATTTGGGTAACTGTTATGCCTATAGAACACATGCCCCGTTCAGAATGGGGACCCTCTCTTTTTGATTTGTCAGGTCACTTTTGTCGCTGCGTCATTTTATGTGCCCCTATTTTTGAGTCTTAAGAGGTCAAGGAATCTTAGAAGAGTCACTTTGAGTTGACCATGTTTTTCCACCCTCAAATTTTCAAATCCTAAATCCTTTGCGAGACTCCCTTAGCTGTTTTCCTTCATTCTTTAAGGATGACGTCCTCCTAGCAATGCGGGTCCACCCCTACGGGCCACTCTATGTGGGTTTTGCTAGCTCCCCAACTATTCCTAACGACCTTCAGCTAACATCCTCCCAAGCCATGGGACCTGCACCATCGATGGCCATTTTCATTGTCGATTGCTCGAATGGCTAAGTCCTGACCTCCATCCAGTCGATGAACTCTGCCACTCTTGCCACCATTTTTGAAATGCCTATCCACCAACCCTGAAGACCGCCATACCTACATTTATGAGGAGCATGAAATGCTGAAAAGTCTATAAATAACCCATCTTGAGCTATCATTTTCACCTTTCAAAAGTCCATAAATGAGTCAGAGCTTCCTGCCAATGCCACCGCCGCACCCGTCGAGTTCATTTTCTTATTCAAGGCCTTTACTACCTATTTTCTCATCCATTTTCATCAAGTTTTCCAAGTTGGTCCTTTGTCGCCATTCGCATTTTGAGTGTTCCTTGATTTTTATAAAAAAAAATTAAGATCTCAACCAAGAAAACTTGAAATCTAGCTAGAGCATCCCAGGGAAATCAAAACCAATAACTTAGAATTTTGAAATCCATTGGAAATCACCCATAAAGCACATGCAAAACTTGGACTTCCCATGGTCGTTCTTCAACCAGGGTTGTCATACCACATGGGTCTACAATTAACCTAGCACTATTTTTGTTCCTTAGAGTGCTAAAATTTTAAAATTGGCCTCCAACCTCACTAGGTCCGGCTCTGTGGATCTACGCCTCGCCTCTACCACCATTTTAAACAATCACTTCAAATGGCAGAATGATAACCTCCTCCTGCTAAGTGGGCCCCACTCCATGATTTCCAATCAAACCCAGTCATGTCAAAAATGCCTCAGTCTATGACTATTGTGTACTTCTGTCCATAGGATTCTGTTAGGGATTGGCCGTTCCAGACGAGCTTCAGAGCCCGTCCTTCCACCTGATGAACTTTGCATTGATGGCCATCATCTGAGCCCAAAACCAAGGCAATCTCTTCTTTCAAGTTGTCCTTCGTGAGGTGGCACTCCCCTTTCACCACTGCATTAAAGACCCTTTCAAATGACAAAGCCTTAAGATCCTTCTGGTGAGAAGGTCTTGATCTTACCAATTCCATCCAATTCCCCAACATTGAAAATAACTAAGTAATGATTCTTTTGTGGGCCTCGCCCTACGGACCTCCATTCACGAGCCACTCTGGTATGTCCGCCACTCCAAAATGACCTTCACCGCCGAATTTCTGCCATGCGGGTCCCGAACGTGCCGTATCCATCCAAACTCAAAACAGGAAATGATTAAGTGAAAAGCACTAGGAAAGCCACCTCATGCAGGCGGCAGTTTGTGGTCTTCCATCCCCTTCTTGCTATTTCAAAACAAACAACGACTTCCATCAACACACTATGCGGGGCCTGACTTCATGAAAGCTACCCACTAAGTGATGAACCAATAACTCAATGTCAAGGATCCCCAGTCCCAACCTTGTGGATTGCTTTGTGCAGGCCGCCATCCTCTTCTTGCAGTCCCAAACGGAGATCGCCGGACGTCCTTCTGCACCTCCCGACCCGCACTTGATTGAATTGTCTAGATTCCAAAGAGTAAAAGGGTGTTGTCTGTCAAAGCTACGAGTCTCACATGGTGGAACTTCACTTGTAGGGAGTTGTCTTGTCAGCGCCATTTACAATGGCAGAGGCTTGAATGTCCAAGCCACCTCCTACTTCTGCCTATCTTAGGCCTACATGACCAAAAGATAATCTTAATGCCTTCAAAACTTCAAAGTGAACTTGACCCATGTGCCAAAATTGCTTAAACTCCTTAGTGGACCCCACGTAATGATCAAATCTTGATGCAAATTGAAACATATGGGCCGCCATGCCTTGATCAATGCCCCTTATGCAGTTTCCTTGAGAACGACCGCCAACCTAGGGAAGTTTGCACCCCTGGGCCGGTACTACTGTAGCTTCCCCAAATGAATGTTTAACAATGATCCCAAAGAAATGTTAGGATCTTTAAGGGATGAATTATTTGATCTGACACTGTTCTGCAAGATTTTGGATAACGTTCCTCATGTTTTTTTGCTTGAATATGCTTACTGCTCTCTTGCCTACAGGATATATGGAACCAGCTTCAGGACCCTTCGAGGCGATCGTGGAAAATGAAAAGGGAAAGAGGCTAACTAAAGCACCCTGAGGTAAAGAGGATAAAGACCAAATGAAGTACAAATTCCAAGTGGAAACCCTCAATTCTAAGGTCACCACCGACTGGAGGGAGATCTCAGATACTAATCTGGGACATATTGATATTGACGAGTTCAAACAAAAGGTCTAAATCAATCCCATGATAGAAAATGCCAAAAGAATTAGAAGCAATCAGTTGGGCAAGGATGTTGCTCTCCCACCTTCCTTCATAGCTCATGGGGTTGTAATGGCCTGCAAGTTTGCATATCAGGAGGACACAAAAAGAATAGTAGAAAGGGATGGGAACATATTAGCTGATTTATCTACCAATTCAATAGGGAAGACCTTTCACATCCCTACCTTCAATGAGATGGAGGAAACATCCAAATAATATTCCAAGTAGATGAGGGACGATGATCCCCTCAAGTGCAAGAAGCTTATCAACCAGTACTGGCTGAAGGAGAAGAGGGGCAGTGCAAATAAAGTGCCCTAGGAGCTCTTCCTAAGCGATTTCCATGAGGATTACCAAGACTTGGTAACCCTATTGAGCATAGTTATGGGCCTTCCAACTACAACATTCTTTCAGGATTGGATGCTATACTTTGTAGAGGAAATAATCTGAGGGGAAATCAAATTCTATTGGGCAAGGATGATCAGCTAGTGCCTACATGAGAAATTTGTGGTAGTGAAGAAGAATTTGAAATTTTATATGACATCATACTTGGTCTATTTTCTTGGTGACCATGCCCAATATCGAGGACTATTCGTAGCACCAAGTCCAGCTCTAAGAAGGGAGCTAAAGGTATATGATAAGTACCCTCAGCTCCAATAAAAAAAATTCAAGAACTACTACAGAGTCAATGACACCTTCATAGGCCATATTATTAGAATGCATGGAGATGACTTTGAAAGAAGGGTCTCACATAGTGCTAATGCTTTCATCCATCGGTTCGGCTTTCTGTTCATACAATTTCCAAAGTTTACCTACATTCGAGCTAAGGGTTTCTCAGAGAAACCATATAAGTTGCTCCGGTACCCAAATGACTAACTGATACTACTTGAGCTCTCTTGACAGTTACAGTGACCACACACCCTCCTAAGCGGCAAGCATAGGGCGAGGATTCCCTATCCCCTCTCCTTCGGCCAAGGAATGTATGAACTCCTTGCATCCCAATATGCAAAGTACTCTGACAAAGAACTTTTTGGATATAACTTGGGGCTCCACACTGCCCGACTATAGATGGATCCATACGACAAGCTCAAGGAGATGGCCCAACTTGAGTATGCCCATTTACATAACGTTGAAGAATTTTGGGCCACCTACAGAGATGACAAGGTGTGTATGCGACACTACATGTGCATGATGAGATACTTTGTCAAAATAGTGAACCTGTTTCTGGTGCCAAATCAAATTTTTGAAGAAGAAAACATGGTAGTAGATCTAAGATATGATGCTATTTCCAACCTGCCACTGTCGTTTCTGGTGAGCTTGAAGATGAGCTAGGAAGCGAAACTGAAAGTGAGACAACTGCTCATCTGGAAAAAATTCAAAATCTCCTCTAGCCACTAGGTTAAGAAAGAGAAAAGAAATGACTGAACGTCAGCCCAAGCCTAAGGTGTACTCAAGGAAGGCCTCAGAAGGTGAACCTTCCAAGAAACTGAAGAAATCAGGTAGTTTCATGGAGATTCCCACCATCCAGGAGGACCCACTCCATGAAGGAGAGGAACAGGAGGCCGAGCAACCAAAGTCCCCACCCGCTGCCTCTACTCTCGTGGTCACCGCTGCTGCTATTTCCACCACTGTTTCTCCTCCACCCACCTCTTGATCAATGGTTGCCTCTTCTCCACCTACGGTGGACATCTCAGTCCACCTTTCCTCCACCCCACCTGTTGCACAGGTAATGGTAATAGATTCTTCCTCTACCACCACTTCCCTGCTCTCTTCCTCATCCATGTCTCCATCATCATCTCTCCCACTAGCTACTGCAATGATTCCAATGTCCACTATCTTGCTCCTAGAGGCTTTCGATTGACACATGCAAAATATCCCAACAAAGCTATTTGGGGTGTTAATGAACCCAGTAGTTCAAGTTTCCTTGGCATAGGTTGTTGTGAACCTTCCTTTCCCCCTCCAACTGACCACCCACGATGGAGGAGACAATGCAAATATGAGAAGAGTTGGAGAGACAAGAAGGGAAGCTACCAAAGGAATGGAAGAGGAAGCAGATGATTACCATGAGCACCCTGAATACCATCACCTCGTATTTGATAAAGTGGTGCATGAATATGAGGAGGAAGAAACACAATCGTTTGAAGAGGACATTAAGGATCCAGGCACAAAATATATTGTGGAAACTTTTAACCCAGAGCTCAAGGAAGAGTTGGCTCAAAAACTTAGGGACGTCGGAGAAGAAGTTGAGAAATGACTGTACAATGAAGAGAGGGATACAAAGGAGAAAATGGAGGAAAACATTGAGCCTCCAACTAGGGAACAATATGAAAGCCCCGAGCATGATAAGGAGATGCCTCTTTTAGAAGAGCAAGAAGAAAAGGAAAAGGAAGAGCAAGAAGAAGACAAGCCTGAAGAAGAGGCCGAAGCCATAAAGAAAATCCCAGAAGCAAAACATCATGAAGAACATGGGCACAAACAAGAGGAAGAAGAGAAAACCTCTGAAGAAGATAGCCCCAAGGAACACAAAACTATTGAATCCCCAAGAAAAGAAACAGTATTCATTTAGGATTCTAATGAAGAAGAATAAGAAAAGATAGAGCATGAGACCTCGGCTGGTAAGAAAACAAAAAACCAACCTATTCAAGAGGAACAGGGTGATCATGAATCACCAAAAGGGGGATCTCGGATGCCTGAATGGTTCAAGAAACAATTAGAGAAGAAAACCCCAACCCTGATGGATCCAAAGGCAAGGATGGAGGCCATCTTGGCTCGAGCCCAAATAAGTACAAAGAAGGAAAAGAAACCAAGGATTAGATCCCCCCTGACAATGGATGCATTAAGATTCAGGACCCTATAGATAACCACTCTGATTATGGGAGAAGAGGGGGTCAATTACAACATTTCTACCCTTGATTTGGGAACAACTACAAGAGAGCAAAAAATCAACCATCTTCAAGGATCCATCACCACCATTGTGCACTAAATGCATAAGGATAAGGCCTCTAAGGAGGAATTAAAACACAAGTGGTGGATCTGACAGCTTATATTCATCAATGGTCATTGGCCGAAGACCTTCCCACCACATCATCAGTGCCACCGCAACTATTGTCCAAGGACCTCATTGATAAGTTGGAGAGAAGAAAGAATTGGACAAAGGCCATGGAGGACTAGTTCCAGCATGTCCTCTACAATGGAAATATGGGCATAGGCTGCACTATCAAGATAGAAAACAAGTTCTTACAAGTACAAAAGATACTTGAGGGAATAAATAAATCTTGCATCGACTTCCCGGAGTTATACAGGATCACATACCCCAAACGTGAGGCTATCCTCAAGATACTTGAGAGATCCTGGGAGAAGGAGCTTTCTTTGGTAGAAGGTGACCACTGGCTCGTGGAGACATGGAAGCTAGGTTTAGTCCACATAAAGGAAGTATTGGAATGAGTGCTTCATGAGGTGGAGCTTGATATTGATTGGGTCAAGGAAATCAGGATGACCTGTGAAGAATACCTGAGGCTAATGACAGATTTTGATATGCCCGTCATCAAACTAGATCCAAAGAAGATACAACCATACTTCCATAAGATGGAAAATGGGACCATATATGCACTGATGTAGGATTGCATGGGTTTTGTTGCACAAGACTTTATTCAATCTGAGCAGGTGATAAAGAATACGTAGAAATGTGATAAGGATTGGATGGGTTTACAAGAAAATATAGGAAATTGAATTTCCAAGTGATCCAGTCAAATATAATGGAATGGAACAAGCTCCAGGAATTGATCAACAAATTCATGGAATAGGCCACCATCAAGAAAAATGAAGGAAATATGATCTTAGATGATGAATTCCTCACAAAGTAGTTGTAGCAGGACAATCAACAAGAGGACAAAAGAGTTGCAGTGCTGCTCACTAGAGGACAAAAAAGGCTAAATGACAAGATGTAATTTTAAATTGTAAAATATTTGGGGGTAGGTGAAACCCTAGTTGGTAGTGAATCTTGGCCACACAATGAAATGAAATCTTGGCCATTCATTTTTCTTTTTGGACACTATAAATAGGGGGTCTCCTCTCATTTTCAAGAGAGAGTTGAGTTGTTATAAAGACATGCTGCTAGAATTTTAATAGAAATTCATTGATTTGGTGGATTCTTGAGTTCCAACTTTATGTTGCATGATTCTTCTTCTCATAGTTAGTGAATTTGTATGGATTTACTTTATTGTTTATGATTTTTTCTATTTATTAGTAAGTTGGTTAATGTTGTGCATTGATATTAAAGAATCTTGTTGTGTGTTGACAACCTTCCTTGTCCATACTTTTTGTTGTTTATTGATGATAAATAGTTGTGTAAAGTTAGTCTGGGCATAAATTGAAAGATGTACTAAATTTCTATCTTTTATTCATGCTTATGGTGAATGAATGGTTGAAAATCTGTAGTCCTCAGAAGATTGCACTAGTTTCATGAGACTGTGAGGTAATTTGGTTAAGGGGAACTTAGTTTTAGGAAGGCTTTCCATAGTAGGGTCCTCCATTATCATTGTTCATTACTAGTTTCAGGTCTAGGAACTTCCTCTCTTCCCTACCCTTTTGACCTTTTTTTAAATAGTGACTTTGACAAAGGGTCATTGCACATTGTAAAGCCAAATCTGAAGCTGAAATAGCAGTTCTAGAATGTTGTTTGAACCTACAACAATTGTGCAAAAACTTTCCCTCCTTAAGAAATCCATTAGAAGATCTAATTCTCCTCCAACGTAACTTACATAAGTCTACCCTATGATTACCAATAAGATCACATCAAAAAAATTGAGACATTCCAAGCAAGTCATGACCTAACACCCGAGAGACCTTGGGGTGATTTTTAGCAACTTGTTGTTGGAGATTTCCTTTCAAGAGAGGTGATGCACCTATGCATTACCTATGTTGAGAAGTGCAAAAACGCCCATCAACAGAATTGGAACTAGAAGGAGGGCCTTTTGAGTTAAGTTGGATCACATTGGGTCATTATCCCCTGAAAGATTCAAAAGATTTTTAAGATCAACACCAAACAAAGGGGAATTTCAAGAACTACAACCCCGTATAAGGGCTAGAAGGACTAAAAGAGGGGATGCAACATCTTCTTCCTCCATTTCATGTGCATCACTTTCATCTTCACCTCCCTCCTCCTTCCACTTGCCCCATACTCATCCTTCCTTTCCCACCTCCACCTCTTGCACTTAGCCATCGCAAATTGATTTCTAACCACTCACTTCCCACAACCAAGGTGTTGCCCCTGTCCCTGCCCTCCAAGTCCAAGGCATAGTTCAACCCTTGAGACCCACAAAGGATAGATGAAGAGCACATCAAGATATTTCAAACAACACTGAAAGACATGCAAATCAATCATGAGGATGTGGCATGCATACTTTTCCCTTATTCTTTGGGAGAGGAAGCCTTCTATTGGTACATCAATTTTCCATCCGGATCAATCATCACTTAGGACCTTTTGAAGAACACATTCATAAGGAAGTACAAGATTTTGATCAGCCCCTTAGAGCTATGTCAAAAATTCATGGCAATTCGTAGGGAGGTTAACGAACCGATCAACTCCTTGAATGATCGTTTCCATCGAGCATACATGAGGTTACAAGCTCCATATGTTCTCAATGATACTATTGTTTTACTAGTTTATTACACTGCCTTAGACAACCTCACATCAGCATTGGTGAAAAGGACGAACCCAACTCCCACCAGATAAGTGGATGCTTATGTTGAGTCAGTTGTCACCAACACCGACTTAGGACAAAACATATCTGGTCTACTGCCCTCCTTGGGGTAGGTTGCCCATCCTATGTAAATTCAAGGGCTCAATCAAGCTCTCCAACATCAGACGCCCCTCATGGATCTAGTTTCGTAGCTGCCCATAGTTCCCTATCTGGGACAGCCCATGAACCATGCACCTCTCATGCCTCATTACTTGTAGCCCCAACAACAATAGGTTTACTCAAAACAACCTCAAATGCCACTATACCTACAAGGGACCGAATTCCCACCCACCTAGAAAAACCAATGAGCAACATAACCCATATTTCTCCAAAACCAAACATCGTACCCAAGCAATGCTAAGAAAGATTTGTTAGATGACCTGACAGAGATGATTAGAAAGATTTCCATGGAGATGACTCCTCTCTAGAACCAAAATAATCAGTTACAAACCTTTCAATGCAACATTTAGGCCAACCAAAATTGAGACAATAGGGACAACCATGAAATGGGTACCTTGTCAGGGCAGAATTATGAGCGAGGGTAGAACTCTAGTCAGAATTTCAAAAGAAGGCCTTCATAAAGATAGAGTAGGACTTGGAATACAAGACCAAAAAATGGAGGTGTTCCCACTCCTCTTGATCAGCCTACTAATGTGGAGAAAACAACTAATGGAGTGTATCTCGTCGAGGCCGCTTTGTCTGGGTGGTGCCAAATTCATAAAACAAATAGGCACTCTAAGCTAGATTGTCTCGAGTTCCTCACAGCCACAGAGATCTTTCAAGTGGAAGTCCAGAATTTCATTGATAGTGCAAGCTATAGAGACATAGTTCCATCCAAGCCATATCACTCTTCTATGCTCGTGGTCAATCAAGCCCCATTTCTGTGAAGTGAAAGCAATGAGCTTGAAAATGAGGCCACTTCCCCAAAGAATGAAGAAATTTTATCCCCGCTCTTTACTTCCATAGATAATGGTCCAATAGATGAAGAAGAGTCTCATGAAGATGAAGTTCAAATGTTCCATCAAAGAGACTCTCCATATAACTTAAGAAATAGACAAGTAGGAGGACCTTCCACTACTTCCATTCCACCTAATAACTTCAACACCCCACCTTATCGCAACGCTAGCAACAACCCAGGCTATCCCTATGTTCCTACACAATACTTGAACAAAAATAGGTGACCAAACCAAATGTAAAATCAGCTAACTAGCTCTTCCATAGGTAGATCCTTCGAGGTTGAGATTGAGCAAATGGGGAAATACATTGCTGAAGAATTCAAGAAATTCAAAATCAACTTGTTTTCCTTTGAGCTACTAAAAGTTCCTATAGTTAGAAATGCCTTCTTTAGGGTTATTAATGGGACTTCTTCCTCCAAAGTGACATAAGAAATACCAGCCAAGAAATTTTCTTTTGAAGAGCCACCACATGAGCCTATAATTCAGGAAATTATAGGAAAGAAAAAGGATGTTCCTACCAATTAGCAAATTGGAAAACAACCTGCTAAGGAGAAAAGTCAAGTGCAAACTAAAGAGAAGACCAATGAGAAGGATAAAGTTCAAGTGGCCCAGGCTAACACACTTGTGGGACTCTTTCAGGGAAGGTTTGAAGCACCGCCCTTCCTTACCACTATCAGGGTATTCAGAAAGAACTTACATAATTGTTTGATTGACTCGGGAGCATCAACTAATGTCATGCCTTTGGTTGTATGCAAGGCTCTGAGGATTGTCCCCACACCCTCAACAAGAAAAGTAACTTAGTTGGATAAAAATGAGGTGAACATCATTGGAGAGATCAATCATATCCCTATGTAGATTGTTGCAGATCTGAGGGTACAATAGGTTATTGACATCTAGGTTGCATATATTCTTGACATGTATGAAATAATCTTGGGACGAGACTTCTCCCAGGCATTAAATGGATATGTTGCAACTGATTTCTCTCACATGTGGTTACTCTGGAAGGGGCTACCAAACCAAATCCATATAGGTCAGGAGCCACGTATGAGGTTCATGATTATTTAATACAACAACGCTAATGAAGTGTTGCTTGTTGAAATAGAATTGGGTAATTATTGTCATGTGACTTATCAAGAATAATTAGAGTTTCCAGAAGAAGGAGCAACTAATGAGGTCTTCCTGGTCCAATGCAGCCTTCCTAATCTAGCATGTGTACCCTAGAGCATAGAGGTGCTGGTAGAATTAGAAGATGATGAGTCCCATGAAGCTGGTAATTTAGGACTGCTAGATGGCTTCCAAGACTTCATGGAAAAATGTATACAAGATCAGCTTAGTTTGGGGGCTCGAATGGATTTCCAAGAGCTTTTGCTACCCAACTGGTGCAAGGTTCATAATGTTGCCCACTTAGAATTTGAGTGTTGTTTGTGTCAGATGATAGTAGAGCACATCAAAGGACAAGCCATATCTCAAAAGGAGCTGCCAATAAGGTAGCCTGCCACTAACCATGACAAGCCTAATCCCATTCTAAGAATGATAGATGCAGGTGTGCAACCAGAAGGAATGAAGACTTGATTGGCCCAAAAGTCAGAGAACTCTCCAAGTTTTGGATGTTACGTTTCAATGGATCCAAGTCCAAGCAGGGAGATGGAGCCAGGTTTGAACTCATCAACCCTATTGGTAAGACCTACTTCACCACTCATAGGCTTCAATTCTATTGTACCAATAACATAGAAGAATATGAAGCATTAGTTCATGGTCTCTTGATGGCCTTAAGGAAGAGAGTTAAAATGTTGAAAGTCTTCGGCTATTTAGAGTTGGTAGTGAAATAGGTTATAAAATTATATTCATGCCATGACCAAAGGCTACCAAATTATAGGCATAGAGTTTGGGATCTTCTAGAGAGCCTTGACGCCTTTAATATACAACTGATCCCCCATTCACAAAACCATACTACTGATGCCTTGGCTCAAGCAGCCAACACGTTGCAACCCCTCTCTTTATCTGGCCTCAAAAGGTTAACTGTTGAGTTGACTTCCACTCCATCTATGCTAGACAATGTCACCCACTTTTAGGTGTTCAATGATGATAATCATATCCTAGAGTTTATCACTAGTTCCGATGTGTTTGCAACCCAAATAATTGATGAAGTTGACCTTGAGGAAGTTGAATTATACATAGAGGGGATTATTAACCTCAAGAAAAACACTATCTAAGGAGGCATGGTTCAACTTGAATGCATATTTGACCTGGATCAGATCTGAGACCCAGATCAACAAGCAAAGAAGGATTCCATCAACAATCAGTGTGACACTCACAACCTCGGGACAATTGAGGAAGTTAAGAATATATTCATTGGCAAGGTATGATGCCATAGAAGTAGAAAGGAATCATTAATGCTCTGCAAAAGTATCACGATGTTGTTGCATGGAGTTACAAAGATTTGAAGACATATGAAACCTCCATTATCACACACACTATCCCTTTAAAGCCAAACATTAGGCCATTCCAACAACGACAATGTCCCATCAATGCATTGTTAGAGCCCATCATCTATAAAGAAGTGCAGAAGTTGTTGTCAGCCAGAATCATCTTTCCAGTCAAGCACTCCACTTGGGTGGCCAATTTGGCCCCGGTTAGGAAGAAGAACGAAGAAATCAGATTGTGCGTGGAATTTCACAACTTGAAGAGAGCTTTAGAGAAGGACAACTATCCAGTTCCTTCACTGGATGAGGTATTACAGATTGTTAATGGATCATAGATGATGTCCTTCCTTGATGGGTATTCTAGATATAATCGGGTAATGGTATAATATGAAGACATGCATAAGAATACATTCACCACCAAGTGGGAAACCTTCACGTACAAGAGGATGTCCTTTGGACTTATCAACACTGGTGCCACTTTCCAATGTGTGATAGATATAGCCTTCAAAGATATAATAAAAAAATGCATCATCATTTACATGGATGATCTTACTGTGTTCTCCAAGAGGCGAGCTAATCATGTTTCTAATCTGTGCAAATTTTTTCAAAGGTGTAGAGAATTCAGGGTTTCCTTTAACCCAAAGAAATGTATTTTTGGTGTTACTAAAGGAAAACTGCATAGGCACGTTATTTCAAAATGAGGAATCTCAATAGACCCCGAGTGGATCCAATCCCTCTTAAAGATTCAGCTCCTAGGCAGCAAGAAAGAGCTGAAATCTTTCTTCAAAAAGATAAATTTCATCCAAAAATTCATTACAGGCTTTGCTGAAATTGTCAAGCCACTCAATGCAATGTTGAAGCAGGATGCCAAAATTGAGTGGACTATGGAAGCAAAGCAGACCTTTGAAGAGATCAAGAAAGCTATTGTTGAAGCACCTGTGCTAGTCAGTCTGGATTATCTGAAGCCCTTTTATATTTACTCCTTTGCTTTAGACCATTCATGTGCTAGTATTCTCACCCAAAAGGATAGTGAAGGGAATGAGCAGCCAATTACCTTCATGAGTGCTCCCTTGAAGGATTTTGAACTGAGATATCATAGTGTGGAAAAATAGGCATACACTCTTGTCAGAGAAGTCAAGAAATTAAGACACTACATACTACAGAACAAGGTGTTTTCCATCGTACCAGACCCAACAGTGAAAAAATTGTTAATGCAGAATGAGTTAGGTGAGTGAAGAGCAAAGTGGGTCACCCTGCTGCAAGAATATGACACGGAGATTTAGCCAATGAAGTTAGTAAGAGGATAGGTCCTCACCCAAATAATAGTTTAAACAATAGCTAAAGCAGGACCCGAACTCACAGTTCAACAATATTAGCTCAAAGATGTTTCTCTCAGAGAATGGTACTTTGATATTGTCTATTACTTGCTAAATAACAAGTGCCCACCTTGCTTACAAGGAGTCCAAAAGTGTGCCCTCCGGCTGAAGAGTAGCAGCTATATGTTGCAAGGATCTATACTCTACAAAAGAAATTATGAAGGTGTTTACCTTTGATGCCTTCGAAAAGAAGAAGCAGCAAGAGTGCTAAAAGAATTCCATGATAAATTTGGTACTGGTCATGAGTCAGGTCCCTCTACTGCTCATCAAATTCTACAAGCAAGGTATTACTGGCCAACCATTTTTCAAAGATTCCCACAGCCATGTTCGCACGTGCCACATCTACTAGACCACTGCAACTAGAGAAAGGAACGTCGATGTCCCATTGAAACCAATCTTGGAGGTAAGACCATTCACATAATGGGGTCTCGACTTCATTGGACCGGTAAGCCCACCATCATCTATGGGTCATAGATACATTCTAACTACCTCTGATTATTGTACTAGATGGACATAAGCTATTGCATGTAGGAAATGTACCACAGAGGTAGTTGTTAATTTTCTTGAAAGTTTCATTTTAAATTGTTTTAGTTGCATGTATGTGTTAGTTTGTGAAAATGGCTCTACTTTCTCCTCGCTCAAGTTCACTAGTTGGGCCTTTGACTGTGGAATTTCCCTCAAACTTTCATCCAACTACTATCCTTAGGGCAATGGCCTAGCCGAATCCATAAACAAAAACTTGATCATTGTCATCAAAAATTTAATCAATAAGAATCCCAAGGACTGGCATACCCAACTCCAATTTTCCCTTTGGGCAGATCGAACGTGCCATAAGGCCTCCTTGGGAGATTCCCCATTCCACCTCGTCTATATCCTAGAGCCTATATTTCTTGTCCACCTCAAGATCCCCACCCTCCAATTCATCAATAACTTCTACAAAGAAGGGGATCGACAAGAAGCCCATTTAGTTGAGTTACTTCACTTGGAAGAAGTGTGTGACCATGCCATTGAATTTTTTTCCAAAAATCGGGGTATAGTCAAAAGATGGTTCAATCGACAAGCCAAGGTCAAGGCCTTTAGAATTGAAGATCTGGTCCTATGTTGGGAGAAGGCCCATGAAAAGAAATGGGGACATGAAAAATTTGACAAGCTCTAGCTTGGCCCCTTTCAGATTGCTAAGATCCTTGGTGATAATGCTTTTCGCCTCAAGACTTTAACCGGTGAAGATATCTCGTTGCCCATCAACGGGAAACACCTTAAGCATTATTTCCAAGCCTAAGTGCTCCCAAGCTATTCTTGTAAATATTTGTGAATAGGTTATTTTAGGTTTCTTTTATTTCTTTGTTTTGTTGTTTTTCTTCACCTTTGTTTTGCTCATTTCCCAATTGCTCTTGTCTTGATGAGGGTTTTCTTTGTTTCTTCCATGGTGGCCATGCTCGGTTTGGCGAATAGTTCACTTTGCTACACACTCTTAGTGTTCTTTGGCTAAGTGTTCACTCTCAACTATTGGTCTCAGATTGCTACCATGGAGTGGTTTCATCATTTGAACTTTGACTTGACCTAGAACATGACCCTTAGTTGATTCTTATCACATTTCATCCCAAATCCTGCATAAGATAAATATTAATTTCTTCTGAGGAGTTGTGAAGTGGTTGTTATGATGACCTAACAAGTAAAAATCATAAGTCTGCTTCAATGACCACTACAGTCCCAAACCCACTATGAGCTTCGATGGTTACATGGTTGAGTGAAAGAAATAGTATCAAAAGGATATCAAAAGAAAAGAAAAGGAAAATGTTAAAATTAAGCAACTGTGTGGGTGTGCGAACAACTCTACTGGGGCTATGGACGCCTGGCTGGCAGTAGAGAAATGTTTGTGGGGTCACAGTGACAACTCCGCTGGGGCTATGGACACCTGACCAATAATGAGGCAATGTCCAGGTTACTTTTGGAGTTAGATGATCCATAGCTTGCTTGATTTGATTAACAGTCGCTTGTTCTAGTCTCTAAAGAAAAATAATGAATTCACCACTTACACACACTTCTAAGACACTCTTTTGTGGTTTGATTCAGCCTAGGATCTCATTCTCCTTTGAATCCCCTAGTTCAATTTTGGAAATCGGCCCCTGGTGTACGAAACTGGAGATTCTGGGATATGAATGAGCATTTACCATTAGAATGCTCAAGAGAGTTTCCCAGCAGAGTCACCATTTGTTGTGCCTATAACACACACACCCCATTTAGAATGGGGACCCTTTCTTTTCACTTTGTTAGGTCACTTTTGTCACTAGCTCATTTTTTGTGCCCCTATTTTTATTCTTAAGAGGTCAAGGAATCTTTGAAGAGTCACCTTGAGTTGACCATGTTTTTTCACCCTCAAATTTTCAAAGCCTAAATCCTTTGTGGGACTCCCTTAGTTGTTTTCCTTCATTCTTTAAGGATGATGTCCTCCTAGCAACGTGGGTCTGCCCCTGTGGGCCACTCTATGTGGGTTTCCCTAGCTCCCTGACCATTCCAAACAGCCTTAAGCTGACATCCTCCCGAGCTATGGGACCCACACCATCGATGGTCATTTTCGTTGCCGATCACTTGAACAACTAACTCCTAATCGTCATCCACTCGGCAAAATCCACCACTCCCACCACCATTTTTGAAATGCCTAGATCTACCAACCCTAAACACCATTGTACCCGCATTTATGAGGGGCATTAAATGATGAAAAGTCTATAAATATCCCATCTTGAGCTATCATTTTCACCTATCAAAAGTCTAGAAATGAGTTAAAGCTTCCCACCAATGTCGACGTCGCGCCCACCGAGTTCATTTTCCAATTCAAGGCCTTTGCTAGCTATTTGCTTGTCCATTTTTGTTGGGTTTTCCAAGTTGGTCCTCCATCTCCATTCACATTTTGAGTGTTCCTTGATTTCTATAAAATTAATTAAGATCTCAACCAAGAAAACTTGAAATCTAGCTAGAGCATCCCAGGGCGATCAAAACCCATAACTTAGAATTTTGAAATCAATTGGAAATCGCCCATAAAGCGTGTGCAGAACTTGGACTTCCCACGACCATTCTTCAACTAGGGTCATCATACTGTGTAGGCTTGTAGTTAACCTAGCACTATTGTTGTGCCTTAGAGTGCCAAAATTTTAAAATCGGCCTCCAACCTCGTTGGTTCCGACTCTACGGACCTCTGCCTCGCCCCTGCCACCATTTTAAACAATCACTTCAAATGGAAGAATGATAACCTCCTCTCGCTAAGTAGGCCCCGCTCCATTGATTTCTGATCAAACCCAATTACGTCGAAAATGCCTAAGTCTATGACTATTGCGGACTTCTGTCTGTAGGATTTCATTAGGGATCAGTCGTTCTAGACGACCTTCATAGCCCATCCTACCACCTAGTGGACTCTGCATTTATGGCTACCATATGAGCCCAAAACCAAGGCAATCTCTTCTTTCGAGCCATCCTTCGCGGGGTGTCGCTCCCCTTTCATTGCCACATTAAAGACTCTTCCAAACAACAAAGCCTTAAGATCCTTCTGGCGAGTAGGTCTCGATCTTACGAATGCCATCCAATGCCCCTGCACTAAAAATAACTAAGTAATGATTCTTTTGCGTGCCTCACCCTACAGACCTCTGTCCATGGGCCACCGTGGTCTATCCGCCACTCCAAAATAGCCTTCACCACCGACTTTCCACCCTGTGGGTCCTAAACCTATAGTGTCTATCCAAACTCAAAAGTGAAAATGATTAAGTGATAAGCATTGGGCAGGCCACCCCATCTAGGCAGCCATTTGTGGACATCTGTCCCACTATTGTCATTTCAAAACAAATAGTGACTTTCGTCAGCCTGTTATGCAGGGCCTAACTTCATGAAAGCTGCCCACTAAGTGATGAACTAATAACTTGATGTCAAGGATCCTTGGACCCAACCTTGTGGGCCACCATCCTCTTCCCACCATCCCAAATGGAGATTGTCTAACATCCTTTCAAACCTCCCAAGCCACACCCGACTGAATTGTCTTGATTCCAAAGAGTAAAAGGGTGTTTTTTGCTGAAGTTGTGGTTCCCACATGGTAGAACGCCACTTGCGGGGCACTGTTTTGTTAGCACCATTTTCAATGGTGAAGCGTTGAACATCTAAGCCACCTCCTACTTCCACCTATCTTAGGCCCACATGACTGAAAGATAATCTTAATGCCTCCAAAACTTCAAAGTGAACTTGACCCACATGCCAAAATTGTCTGACCTCCTTAGTGGACCCCACCTAATGATTAAATCTTGATGTGGGTTGAGACGTGTGGGTTGTCGTGCCCTAATCATCATCCCTTTTGCAACTACCTTTAGAACCACCACCAACCCAAGGAAGTATGCACTACTATATCTTCCCCAAATGAACGTTTAACGTTGATCTGAAAGAAATGTTAGGATCTTTAGGTGATGAATTATTTTATCTAACACTATTCTGCAAGATTTTGGCTAACGTTCCTCATGTTTTTATGCTAGAATATTCTTACTACTCTCTTTCATACAGGATATATGGAACTAGTTGCAGGACCCTTCGAGGTGGCTGTGGAAAAGGAAAAGGGAAAGAGACTAGCTAAAGCACCCCGAGGTAAAGAGGATAAAGACCAAATGAAGTACAAGTTCCAAGGGGAACCCCTCAATTCTAAGGTCACCACCAACTGGAGGGAGATCTTAGATACTAATATGGGACATAATGATATTGATGAGTTCAAACAAATGGTCTAAATCAATCCCACAATAGAAAATTCCAGAAGAATTAGAAGCAGTGGGTTGGCCAAGGCTACCGATTTTCCTCCTTCCCTCATAGCTCCTGAGCTTGTAATGGCTCGTAGGGAGGCATATCAGGAGGACACAAAAAGAATAGTAGACAAGGATGGGAACATAGTAGTTGATTTAGCTACCAAGTCAATAGGGAAGACCTTCCACATCCCTACCTTCAATGAGATGGAGGAAACATCCAAAGAATATGCCAAGCAGATGTGGGATGTTGATCCCCTCAAGTGCAAGAAGCTTACCAACCAGTACTGGCTGAAGGAGAAGAGGGGCAGTGCAAATAAAGTTCCCTAGGAGCTCTTCCAAAGTGATTTCCATGAGGATTACCATGACTTGGTAACCCTATTGAGCAGAGTTGTGGGCCTTCTTGTTGGAAACAAGAAACACTGAGAGGTCGGGTGAATTAGTTTTTTGCAAAAAATAACTTTATTATTCTAATCTTTAACCCACTTAAAACATTCAACCAAAAGTAATATGCATGAATAGAAAGCAAAGAACCACAACACCATAACACAGGTATTTTTATGTGGAAACCCTGTTAGGGGAAAAACCATGGTGGATGGCCAATCCACAATATAATTTGAGTATACTCAAAAGAAATTTACAATATGGGAATGCACTTTCATTTAGGCTCATTACCTAGAGCTCACTGCTCAAAATAGAAAGACACACTACCTTACAAAGATTTGGATTAGATCCAAGAGAATGAACTGAGAGAATAGCATCTACAAATGCTCGATTATAGTTCTGGTTAGGCTCAGTTGTCGATCTTCTATCCTTTTGACTAATTATGCACTTCTTCTCTACTCTGCTCTGACTTGCACCAAAAAACATTTATGCGCAAGTGAAACTATGCATAAAATCACCAAATCACCCTTCTGATATTCACAACACACATCGACACACACTACATACATATCAAAATGATATAATTGATCATTTATATATATCTACGATTAGCAATTTAATTACAATATGTCAGGTTCAATAAAACTTGAAAATATTTACAACTATTGGCTCAAATCATGAGTTAAATTGAATGTGCATCCATAATGGTTGGCCACAACTTATCTCAGACCTAAAAAAAGATGATTGAACATAAGAAGAGTTGAAAAAACACTCCTCAAATATTCGAGACTCTTGAAATCAACTGGGTCGGCCACCAAATGTAGATAAACAAAAAGATATCTAACCGGACCTCCAAACTTGCATACAACTTGATACGAGGCACTGAGAATTTTGGATAACAAAAGAAATACATAGATCAACCTCCCATGAGATCCACAATGCAGAATAAC
This sequence comes from Sequoia sempervirens, assembly GCA_007258455.2. Taxonomy (NCBI): domain Eukaryota; kingdom Viridiplantae; phylum Streptophyta; class Pinopsida; order Cupressales; family Cupressaceae; genus Sequoia; species Sequoia sempervirens. The sequence goes on along the minus strand of VDFB02000017.1, from coordinate 257,303,058 downwards.
AACAATTTTTTTTCAAGTGAATCAATGAACACAAAACTGTCGGATGCTCTATTCTACCTGACTATCCTCAATCTGTTTGCTAGTAGGAGAAAATGATGACGTGCGGATCCAATCACCAAGTAGGGTTTCCATCAATGACAACACCAAAGCATATTTGCAATGTCTCTTGCCAACAATCTCCCCCTTTGGCATTGATGGCAACACTTAGTGAAAAATGACTAAGTGTAGGATCAAAACCAGCATGAATTACGCTGCCAAAAAACTTCAAAAAGAATCTTCAAATCTCAACTCAAAAATTCAAATCCCCCTAAGATTGATATACATTTTTCACTGTACAACTCTCCCCCTTTGACATCAATGGAAAAAAACTGGGGAAACAAAATTCCAAAAATTCAAAACTGTACAAGTATGAACTTGTAACTTACATAAATTTGAAAACATCTGCAAAATCTTGCTTCAACACTCTTAAATTTATGTCACAAACCTTCTTGAAACTCTCCAGAATTGTTATGTAATGACAAACTAAATAAGATTGAGCTTTAGGAGACTCAAGATTCATTGGGTCACTAACTTTCATAGCATCTTTGGCTTCCTTCAATGCACTCTCCATTAATTCAATCTTTGGACCAATTAGTCCTCTAAGTTCACATGCTCTCTCTACAAACTTGTAATTTTCATGCTTCAAGCTCCTTATTTTGTCAAATAGAAATATTACTTGACCTTCTTGCTGAGAAACATCACCAACTAATAGATCAAAAGCATCATAAATGGTAGCTAATTGTTTTTCAAGATCCTTGACCTTCTTCTCATTATCTTTAGTAAACTTGGACAAAACCAAACATGACTTATAGGCCTTTCCACCTTCAAATATAGAACCTTGAATATTTTTTATATAGGTGGCTACTAGAGTTTTATCCTTTGCAATCACTTCCTTCAACCAAATAAATCTTTTTTCATTAAAATCTTTCTCCACTTTATCCATGGCTCATTTTTCAAGAGACTCAAAATGATTACTTACATAATTTATGAGCTTCTTCAGTTCGCTGAAGGATGAACCAGATAGATCCTTCACATGAGTCGGCATAATTTTCTCCAGAACTCCAAATGCAAGACACAAAAGTTCATTATCGTCAATGTGAGACTTCAGAATCTTCTCACTGGCCTTAGCTTGGGCAATTGATGTGACCTTCATTATCTGAATTGGGGACAGGGTGGATAGATTGATCAGGCCTTCAACCAATTTAGGATCAAATTCTTCATGTTGTTCCACTAGAGATCTCTTCACTGCCTTGGCAGTTTCTCTTGCTTCCAATGGAATATCCTTAACTTGAAGTTTTTTTTCTTCAACTATTGGTCCTTCAGAGACTGTTTCTTGATTTCCTTTAGGAGCTTCAACTTCTTCATTTGGAATCTCCTTTTCTTCAACTAAAAAAACTTTAGGAGCTTTAGTCTCCATAGGTACCTCTATTTTATTCACATCAAGAATATCCTCAAATTTTGGAGGATTAGATACATTCACATTTTCCTCATTTACATTCACTTTCTCATTTACTAGATCAGATGCAACTTCTTCAGCATCCACTTCTTCAACATTGATCTTGTTCCTTGACAAAAATTCTTCCAATATTTTCTTGGTTTCCTCAGCAACAACATTAGTTTCAATGATCATGAGTTTGTTCACCCTTGTTTTTCTTTTGAATTCCTTGTGGGCTTGGATCAGGAGTGAATTCATCTCCTCAATAGAATTTCCAAACACAAGTCTGCAAGAATTCTCATTCTCATATGCTCTTCTTTTGTTCTAGCAGTTACTCTTCTTTCCTCCAAAATATCATACAGACTCTTGGGTAAACCAAACATAATTTCAAGAAGAACTTTATTGAAAATATTCAGATGTTTTATTGTTGCCTCCTCAAGAATTCTTTGACCTGATTTATCAAAAGTTTCATACCATTTGCAGAGGGGCTTGAGGTTTCCATCCTTTACAACCGCATTTTCAACTTCCTCAATTGACATACCTAGTTTTCCAGTTTTTTCCTTCTTCTTTTCCTTTTTTTCCTCATCGAGAGATTCTCCCTTGGTTAGCTTTGTAGCCTGAGTGTTGGTAGCCTTCATTTCTATCACATATTCATTTGTATCAGTCTCCTCACTTTTTGAGACGGCTTCATAGGTTTTTGTGCTCTTGTTCTTCTTCTTCTTACCAGAAGTCTTATCTTGAGTTTTCACAGGCTTGGTTGTAGAATAACTTCTTGTTGATCTAGTACGGGCAGAGGGTGTTGCCAGATTAGCAGTTTCAACTTTAGGTTCTTTCCCCTTTTCAGCTTCTACTTCTTCTGTCTTCCTTCTGGCCTCTCTTACTTTTTCTATAGATATCCCCATGCTTTCTACAAACACTTCTACTTATTTTCTTACTCTTCTAACTATCTTTGGCTTATGTAATTGATCATGGACTTGCATGCTCTTCTCTGCATAAGATCCAAACCTTTCTTCTGATAGATCCAAAGTTATTCTCAACAAATGTACTGCATACATCTTCAAGATGTTCTCCTCTACTTCATATCCCATAGGCATAATCCATATTGTTCTAGGATCAGCGACTTCCATATGGCATTGATTAATATCTACCATGAAACAGATTGTATATTTGTACTTCTCCACAATTGAAGTAGGGATTCTTTCTCTTGCATGCATCATATTCTAAAATTTTTTGAAGTACCGCCAGAGGGTAGTATTTCGAGCCTATCTATCACCACTTCCAAACAATATCTCTTATTTGAATAGCTACAAGTTAATTACTTTTCCAAGGAACTTTCCCAACACCCGATATCTCATTCATGAAGTAAAAGAACATACACAACAACAAGTTACCATACTTAAAAGAGTTCTTTTTGTCCTTAATCTTACCTAGATTCTCCATCAGTTGACTTCTAAATAGCTCACAAAAGTAATAATCTGTATTTTCCTTTACCATCTGATAGGCTACATAAATGGCCATACCAGATATTGAATTATCCCAACTGGAGTGGTAGACCTTGTATCCAGTAACCATTGATGCAAATTTCACATCCGCTTCAGCAATATCTTTGATTATCATTTATCTTTTATCCCATTGTGCACCTATTGCATCAGTAACCATCTAATTCTTTACAGACTTCAATATTGGTAGACCACCAGAATATTTTAGACCCGTGAAAGTACTTATAGCCTCCTTCATGATCTTGAAGGGTATATTCAATCACATGAACTTGGCATGAACACAACTCAAAATATATCACACCCATTCGCTTTCCTCAAATATGGGAAATTTTGCAAACTGCGTGAACTTCTTCTCTAGTAGGGTTTGGTATTCCAGCTTAACAGAGAATTCCTCTCCAAGTATATGATTGGAATAAAAAAAATTCAATTGTGAGGTTCCTAACAAAAAATGTTAGCATGAATGTAAGCCCTAATGTCTTCAACATGCAAGAATCTGTGCGATACAGATGAAAATGCACCGAGGGGCTCGGTCTCAACAAACTTATAAGGATTCCACTTGAACTTAGGACGGGGCCTATCCTTTACTTCTACTACCAATGGAGTGGTCATTTTTTCAAATTCAAAAATTTACAGGTTTTTTGGATAAATACCTTTTTGTCGGATTAGAGTTTGATCACTGAATCTTCTTCACACTTGAATCTCGCCTCAATTCAGCAAAGTTCGCTCCAGGGATTTCCAAACTTCTTTTCTCCAAAATGTAAAGTGACAAATGAAAGATAAAAATGGTTTTTTATTGTTCACACAACTAACCCATTTTGTCACAATAAATGCTTTTACCCTAATTTATCCAGTTTCCATGTTTCCATGCGCTGAGATAGATAATTCTCCTGCAGATCTCTAATACTATATAAAACCTTCTTCAATTGGTTGAACAACATCTGAAAAGCATCTAGGAACTTGTTGGACCTATCCACATTCCAGTGTCAGTTACCGGCAGGGGGTTAAGAGATTTTCTTAAAAGCTCCCCCTAGGCCAAAGGCCTTAAACTCATTCCTGAAGGAATTACCAAAAGTAGATTCTGGTGCAGGCACATTTCCTTCAACAGAGGGATCCTTCTTCACCCATTTCTTCTGCATTTTCCTCATGATCACATCTATAGTAACTTTTCCTTTTCCCTTAACATTCTGTTGTATATTCTATTTTCTCAGACCTCTTCTGCTCCAATAGAATCTAGCAGTATGCCCAAATTTGTTACAATTGTAACACACAACATTTCTCTATCCAGACCTACTATTCCACTAATTTTTCCTTGATTTGCATTGGTTAGCAATATTTCCAAGTCTATTGCATGCATAGCATCTGACATCTCTATGAAATTTGTTCATCACAATTCTTCATTCACTTGATTTATGACCAAACTTATTATAATTAAAGCACTGACCTGAAAATGATGGTCCATTTGGATTCATCCTACTTTTACACTGAGAAGCCATATGGCCAAATTTATTGCAAGTAAAACAATAACCATTGAATCTTTGAGAATTTGGTTGTCTTACAATAACCATTGAATATTTGAGCATTTGGATGTCTTACTGGATTCCTTCTAGCTCCATTCATCTGATTTCCTTGCCTGAATCTTCCTTGTCTGGAATTTCTATGTCTAGAATTCCTTTGTCTAGATCCGAAACTTTCACCTACCTCATATCCAAGACCTTGCTTGTCACCATCATTCCTCTATCCTTTAATCATTTCATCAAGCTTGGTTGAGCTAGCTTTTGATTTCTCCTTATACTCATTTGCAGCAATAAGTTTATCTCTAAGATCATCAAGTTGTTTTTCAAGCACTTCCTCATTGTTTTTAGATTGTTCCAATTCATTGTCTAGTCAGTTGCATTGTTCAAATTTTTCTTTCAAGGATTGAGCAATATTTTCTTCATTCTTCTTTCTATCTTCAATCTTCTTGGTCATTCTCAACATGATAGATTCCATCTCATACTTCAAGACAACATTTTCTCTAGAAAATTTTTCACATTCCTCTATTTTCTCCTTCAAGACATGATTCAGTTGTTCATCTTCCATGATTCTATTCTTCTACTTATGATGATCACATAATTCCTTCCTTTTCTCCCTTGATTCATTGATTTTGTCTTTCAATGACTAAATGAATTTCTCTGCATTCTCAAGACTTTCTTGTAGTTCCCGGTTCTCAGATTTTGACTGGTCAAGATCATCTAGGGCCACCAAAAGTTGTTGTTGAAGACTATATGTATCCATTGAAAACACTTTCCAAGATCTCCCCAAGCTATTAGACTTCTTTTGAGGAACTAGCTTTGATACCAATTATTGGAAACAAGCAACATTGAGAGGGGGGGTGAATCAATGTTCTACAAAAATTAACTTTATTATTCTGATCTTTAACCCACTTAAAACATTCAACCAAAAGTAATATGCATGAACAGAAAGAAATAACCACAACACCATAACATAGGGATTTTTAAGTGGAAACCCTGTTAGGGGAAAAAACCCGGTGGATAGCCAATCCACAATATGATCTGAGTATACTCAAAATAAATTTACAATATGGGAATGAACTTGCATTCAGGCTCACTGCCTAGAGCTCAGTGCTCAAAATAGAAAGGCACACTGCTTTACAAAGATTTGGATTAGATCCAAGAGAATTATCTGAGAGAATAGCATCTACAAATGCTTGATTACAATTCCATTCAGGCTCAGTTGTCAATCTTCTATCAAGACTTCTGACTGATTCTGCACTTCTTCTCTACTCTGCTCTAATTCGCACACAAAATATTTATGTGCAAGTGAAACTATGCATAAAATTGCTCAATCACCCTTCTGATATTCACAACACACATTGACACACACTACATACATATCAAAATGATATAATTGATCATTTATATATATCGATGACTAGCAATTGAATCGTAATATGTCAGCTTCAATAGAACTTGAAAATATTTACAACTGTCGGCTCAAATCATGAGTTAAATTCAATGCACATCCATAACCGTCAGCCACAACTTAGCTCAGACCTAAAACAAGATGATTGAACACAAAAATAGTTGAACAAACACTCCTCGAATATCCACAACTCTTCAAATCAACTGGGTCAGCCACCAAATGTAGATAAACAAAAAGATATCCAACCAGACCTCTAAACTTGCATACAACTTGATATGAGGCACTGAGAATTTTGGATAACAAAGGAAATACATAGATCAACCTCCCATGAGATCCACAACACAAAATAACAATAGAAAATCTACAAGTGAATCGATGAACACAAAACTGTCGGATGCTCTATTCTACCCGACTATCCTCAATTTGTCTGCTAGTAGGAGCAAATGATGACATGTGGATCCAATCACTGACTAGGGTTGCCATTAGTGAAAAAACCAAAGCATATTTGTAGTGTCTCTTTCCAACACTTCCAACTGCAACATTCTTTCAAGATTGGATGCTATACTTTGTAGAGGAAATAATCCAAGGGGAAACCAAATTCTATTAGGTAGCGATGATCAGCTAGTGCGTGCACGAGCAATTTGTGGTAGTGAAGAAGGCTTCACAATTTTATATGACATCATACCTGGTCTATTTGCTTGGTGATCATGCCCAATATCGGGGATTATTCGTAGCACCAAGTCCTGCTCTAGGAAGGGAGCTAAAGGTATACGATAAGTACCCTCAACTCTAATACAAAAATTTTATAGGGCATATTATTAGAATTCTTAGAGGTGACTTTGAAAGAAGGGTCTCACATAGTGCTAATGCTTTCATCCTTCGATTCAGCTTTATGTTCATATAGTTTCTGAAGTTTACCTACATTCGAGCTGAGGGTTTCTCAAAGAAACCATATAAGCTACCCTGGTACCCAAATGACCAACTGATATAGTGAGCACACGTCCTCCTAAGCGACAAGAATAGGACATGGATTCCATATCCTCTCTCCTTTGGCTAAGGAATGTATGAACTCCCCGCATCCCAGTATGCAGAGTACTCTGACAAAGAACTTATGGGATATAACTTGGAGCTCCACACTGCCTGCCCGCAGATGGATCCATACAACAAGCTCAAGAAGATGGTTAGACTTGAGTACACCCATTTACATAATGTTGAAGACTTTTGGGCCAACTGTAGAGATGAAAAGGAGGTGCATATGCAAAACTACATGTGCATGATGACATACTTTGTCAAAACAATGAACCTATTTCCTGTGCCAGATTAGATTGTTGAAGAAGAAAACACAATAGTAGATCTAAGATATGATGTTGTTGCTAGCCTGCCACTACCATTAATTGACTGGAACAAAGAGGAGGTCAATGACCTCAATATTCTAGTGAAGCCCATTGAGGCAAGAACCAAAGAATGGATTGATGGGAAAATAGCACAATTGAAGTTGTACTAGGTTACCCTAACATATGGTGAGCTTGAACGAGTCGGGAAGCGAGACTGATAGTGGGACAACTACTGCCCCATCTGGAGAAACTTTAAAATCTCCTCCAACCACCAAGTCAAGAAAGAGAAAATAAATGGCTAAATGTTAGCCCAAGCATAAGGTGTACTCAAGGAAGGCCTTAAAAGGTGAACCTTCCAAGAAACCAAAGAAATCAGGCAGTTTCATGGTGACTCCCACCATCTAGGAGGATCCGCTCCATGAAGGAGAGGAATAGCAGGCCGAGCAGCCAAAGTCCCCACCCATTTCCTCCACTCTCATGATCACCACTACTACTGTCACCACCACTATTGCTCCTCCACCCACCTCTCAGGAAATGGTTTCCTCTTCTCCACTTGCGGTGGACATCTCAGTCCACCTTGCCTCCACCCCACCTGTTGTACAGGTAATGGTAATAGATTCTTCCTTTGCCACGACTTCCTTGCTCTCTTCCTCATCCATGTCTCCATCATCATCTCTCCCAATAGCTACTACAACAATTCCAATGCCCAATCTCTAACTCCCAGAGGCTTTCACTTGACACATGCAAAATATCCCAATGAAGTTGTCCTGGGGTGTTAATGAACCCAGTAGTTCAAGCTTCCTTGGCACAAGTTGTTGCTAACCTTCCTATCCCTCCTCCTCCAACTGAACCACCCACGATGGAGGTGAAAATACAAATATTAGCAGAGTTGGAGAGAAAAGAGAGGGAAGCTTCCAAAGGAATGAAAGAGGAAGCGAATGATTACAATGAGCACCCTGAATACTAGCACCTCGTATTTGATAAAGTGGTACATGAAGATGAGGAGGAAGAAACATAGTCATCTGAAGAGGACATTAAGGATCCAGGCAAAAAATATATTGTGGAAACTTTTGACCTTGAGCTCAAGGAAGAGTTGGCTCAACAACTCAGGGACATCGGAGAAGAAATCAAGAAATGACCCTCCAATGAAAAGAGGGATACAAAGGAGAAAATGGAGGAAAACATTGAGCGTCCAACTAGGGAACAATATGAAAGCCATGACCATGACAAGGAGATGCCTCTTTTAGAAGAGCAAGAAGAAGGCAAGTGTGAAGAAAAGGATGAAGCCATAAAGAAAATCCCAAAAGTAGAACATCATGAAGAACATGGGCATGAACAAAACAAAGAAGAAAAAACCTCTAAAAAAGATAGCCCCAAGGCACACACAGCTACTGAATCCCTAGGAAAAGAAATAGTATTCATCTGAGATTCTAACGAAGAAGAAGAAGAAAAGACAAAGCATGAGACCCCAGCTGGTAAGAAAAAAAAAATACAACCTATTCAAGAGGAAGAGGGTGATCATGAATCACCGAAAGGGGGATCTCAGATGCCTAAATGGCTCAAGAAATAATTAGAGAAGAAAACCTCGACCCCGATGGATCCGAAGGCAAGGTTGGAGGCCATCTTGGCTCAAGCCCAAATAAGTACAAAGAAGGAAAAGAAACCAAGGGTCAGATCCCACCTAACAATGGATGCATCAGGTTCCATGACCATACAGATAGCCACTTTGGTTATGGCAGAAGAGGGGTTCAGTTACAACATTTCTACCCTTGATTTGGGAATAGCTACAAGAGAGCAGAAAATTGACCATCTTCAAGGATATGTCACCACCATTGTGCACCAAATTCATAAGGATAAGACCTCTAAGGAGGAATTAAAAACACAGGTGGCGGATCTGACAACTTATATATTTCAGCAATGGCCATCATCCAAGGAGCTTCCCACCGCATCATCATCACCATCACAATTGTTGTCCAAGGACCACATTGATAAGTTGGAGAGAAGAAAGAATTGGAAAAATTCCACATAGGACTAGTTCCAACAGGTCCTCTACAATGGAAATATGGGCATAGGTTGCATTGTCAGGACAACAAACAAGTTATTAGAATTACAAAATCTACTCGAGGGAATAAATAAATTTTGCACCGACTTCTTGAAGTTATACAGGATCACATACCCCAAACTTGAGGCTATCCTCAAGATACCTGAGAGATCCTGGGAGAAGGACCTTGCTTTGGTAGAAGGTGACCACTGGCTCATGGAGACATGGAAGCTAGGTTTAGACCACAGAAAGGAAGTATTGGAATGAGTGCCTCATGAGGTGGAGCTCGATATTGATTGGGTAAAGGAAATCAGGATGGCCTGTGAAGAATACCTAAGGCTAATGACAAATTTTGATATGCCCGTTGTCGAACTAGATCTAGAGAAGATAAAGCCATACTTCCATAAGAAGATGGAAAATGGGACCACATATGCACTAATGTTGGATTTCATGGTTTTTGTTGCACGATCCTTTGCTCAGTCCAAGCAAGTGATAAAGAATACACAAAAATGTGACAAGGACTGGGATGGGATTACAAGAAAATCTAGGAAATTGAATTTCCAAGTGATTCAGTCAGATATAATGGAATGGAACAAGCGCTAGGCATTGATTGGTAAATTTGTGGAATATTCCACCATCAAGAAAAATGAAGGAAATCTGATCGTAGATGATGAATTCCTCACAAAGTAGTTGCAGTAGGTCAATCAACAAGAGGACAAAAGAGCTACAGTGCTGCTCACTAGAGGAAAAAATAGGCTAAATGACAAGATGTAATTTTAAATTGTAAAATATTTGGGGATAGGTGAAACCCTAGTTTGTAGTGAATCTTGGCCATTTATTTTGCTTTTTGGACACTATAAATAGGGGGTCTCCTCTCATTTTCAAGAGAGAGTCGAGTTGTTGTAAAGACATGCTGCTGGAATTTTAATAGAAATTCATTGATTTGGTGGATTCTTGAGTTCCAACTTCATGTTGCGTGATTCTTCTTCTCATAGTTAGTATATTTGAATGGATTTAATTGAGAACACATCTATACATAGATCAATTCCTATTCAATGCAAATAGACATTATTCACTAAAGGTTTGGCTAGCCTTTGAAAAAATTACTATCTATTTGCTAGGAACTAGGCGATACTTCAAATTAATACATCGTAAATGAAATATTTTTTAATGATTTTCATTCTCAGCCTGAATCCCTAGCCAGGTGCATTACTAGCTCATTTATCTTTAAAATAAACTAATGAATAGACCAGTGCTTCATCTGTTGGGAAAATGAAGTCAAATTTGTAATAACTAGTAATATATTAGCCATTTTAGTTAGACATTGGTGGACTATTATTATAATACTTTGTAGTATGACAACTCACAAAATCTAAAATGTAAATTCTTACCAAATCATATACTCTTCCTCACAAACCTGTGAATTCATTCAAGAATATAATCAATTCTTTGAATTGAAGTAGAAATGAACACACACATCAATTAAAACAACTGTAGATAAACAAAAAGGCCATTGATAATTTAATTTATAATTTTCAAGAGAATTACATAAGATAGTATACATTCTAGAACTAAGATTTTCTTTCATATGTATGACTTCTATAAAACCATTTTTAGATCCTTACATATATGACTCAAACCCTAGACTCTGTATAGTTCTATTCATTAGTCATCTATTTACCATATGCTCTTTCCTGAGCTTTTCTTTTCACCTAGACCATTTTGAGACTCAAAATTTGAACCCCTATAATCAGCCTTGAAATCCCTTTTATAAAACAAGGGAGCAACAAGCATTAGGATGAATTACATTTACATTTCATTTCAAAACTAATTTCCATTGAATTTGAGATACTTCTCGGATAGTTACATTTAATCATTTTGGAACGAGGGAAGACGCAAGACAAAAACTCCACATAATCAGTTGAAGGATACTGGCTAGCCTTCCAAAAGGCATCATTGTTGCAGCATCAAAACTTACACGTCCATAGCAAAACTGGAAAAGTAACCATCAACACCAATGACATAAACTAACAAACCAGCCAAAAGGAACTGAGTCAGCACAAAGGATGAAAAAACCAAGCACCAGCTCAAAAGGAAAATGAGGTACTACGTTGCTTTGTCAGTAGTAGAGTAAGTAGGCCTGCTTGGTGTCCTTATTGAAATTGGGTTAGCTACCACCTCCTCCTTATCAGAATCATCATAAGGTACCATGGAAAAAATATAATGACCATATTCAAGGTCAATTTCTCCTCCATCACCCGAGGAGCTGTTAGAAACAACAATGGGAGCATTGTGCCTCCCCAGATGATCCTTAGGACCCTCACTCTTCCTCTTCATATTATTCTCAGTCTCAATCAACTTCTTCCCTTTAAACTTGACCAATTCTTTAGAAATAGTCCTATTCCTAAAATTGTAGGTACTCTAGACAATAGTCTTCTTACTCTTCCCACGTACACTTCTCTTTACTTTTGATGTTGTAGGAATCTCCAATATGTCAAGTTTAACCTGATGAACATCGTCATGAGGTTCCTACATGCTAATCCTTCTACACCTTCTAACTAGCTTGCATAGCTTACTTGGTTCACCCATCATACACAAAATAAAACACAAACTTTGCAAACCACCTCACAGAAGAGATACCAACCTATACCCTCATAGTGTTGTTGCAAGAAATAAATCTCAAACCATCCCAATAAAAAACAACAAATAATATAATTGTGAGCGATAAAACCACTACCACCCTAGGGAGCTAAAACAAGATAACCAAGCCATGTAAAATTCAAGATGCTCACATGCACACTTACATACCCAAGGAAACCACACTACTACTTTTGTGATCATTCACTCAACACTCACACATTAATCCTTATGTATTACAACAATTATTTTGGCTTTTTGATAATTGCAAACAGTGAGATAAACTGTAGGAAATCCTCATTAAGTAGAGCGATTTGATTGTGTCTCAATTATTGACCATCCTGGGTCATGCGAGTGAAAAAATAATCAATTGCTCCATGCTTAATCTCATCCATCGATCATTTTGGATTTAAAACTTAATCAATGAAGCTCATTAAGGATCACCACTTTCCTTTTCATCCATACTTGGAAATAGCGATGATATCCTAAAAAGCCGCCACGTAGTTATGCATATCTCAGCCATATCATTTGCATTTCATTGGTTGTCACAAAAAAATTCCTTATATCACCTCCAAACTTTACTGACGAGCAATAACATCCTACTACAAGGAATACTCCTGGATATACACCCTATCACCGGTCATAGAAGGTGGTTGAACGTCCTTAAGTATTTCAACAAGGAAAACCTTCCAACAACACCGTCAAACAAGTTGAGCCATCGCATGTCACTGAAATGAGCTCGAGATTGAGGATATCTTTGACGATGAGTCATAACTGGTGATGGGAGGAAACTCATACATGTGGCTACCATACCATTACCTTCCATTCACATCCATTTCCCATCGGAAAAACAAGAAAAGGTCTTATAATATTTCAGTGATGGTGCAACACAAAACATTACAACTTTCATTGCTAGTCGTTGAAATGGAATAGGAGGTTTGGAAGATTTCAACGATAAGCGATGCAAGGGGAAACTGGGGTCCATCCCTCGTTGTCAAAATGAAACCGCCAGTGAAGAAAAATTTAGTGATGGATGACCACTTTAGTGACTGGAGATTTTCACGTGCAAATAAGATGTTTTGAAAAGGGGCCATGCAAGGTCGACACAATTTAGACCCTTAGGAATAAAGACTTAAGACATAAGTCTTTCACCATGGAATATTTTCCACTTGACTTTAGGAAAAATTAAAACGATGGATTGAAAAATGGCAATTGATGAACCAAGACCAAGGGGCCAGTAAAAACATGATTCAAATGGCTTAAGTTGTAACTCAAATGACTTGTAATCGGATACAACAAGTCAATGGAGAAAAGGAATGCCCAAGGGTTTGAGACTTACAAAATCTGAAATGAGGGCTTATAGCTCAAAACCCTAAACCTTTCCCTTGGGCACAAAGACAATAATTCATGACAAAGTAAGGAACCAACTCAAATTTCTCAAAGTTTTAGAAGCTCTACTAGGATGTATCCATCCTCAAATTAGATTGCATCAATCCCTTCCACCTATTGGTCCTATGGTAAAGGATATTTGAAATTGGTTGTGATATTTTGGCACTTTTGACATTTTTTTTGTCATTTGAGCTTCCTACTAGACCTACTCAAGGTTGCCATGATCCATCATATCATGGCGTGCTTTGACTAGTAGACATAGGGGGATATCTTTATTTTTTTTGTGATCTTGTCTTAGTTGTCCTGCATAATACCCACCAAGATCCTTGTGGTCTTGTGTTATGTTGGGGCATCCTTTGTGTGTGTGGTTTCCCAACATTGGCCCTACCAAATCCCTCATGACTTTGGGATGTTGGACTAACTTTTTATTTTTTGTGTCAGTCCCATGCATGTGATACAACGTCTCCTTGGTTCCTCATACCTTGGTGCATAGTATCTCATGCTATATCAAATTAAGTTCCCATTACATAGAAACATAATGCGTAACAATTAAATTTCTTTATTTGGTTGCTATCCTTTCATCTCCCCATCTCCCATCCTCTCATCTATCAAAATCTCCCCACCCATTCATCCTAAATCTTTCTAATCCATTCATCCTTTATCACTCTCCCTCATCTCTCTATCCTATCTATTTCCATCACTCCACTATCTTCATCCTCATCATTTCATCATCTCTTCAATATTCTTAGGATACTATATATTTGTTATTTTAAGCATCTTTTCATCACCCTCATCATTTCCTCAATCTTCTTCGAATAATATAGATTTGTTATTTTTAAATATCTTTTCCTCCATCATCTTCATTCATTTAAAAAATATCACATCTCACTCCAATCCCATCCATTTAATCTAGCACAAATAATCCAATCACATCCTTGGTCTAGTCCCCAACCTTGCTACAAGCCTTTGATCCAAGTCCAATCCAATCATCACCATCGGGATGTATCCTTCCCTATCCTTTGTGTTGTTTTGGGATATATCGTTCCCTCCTCAACAACACTCTCACCATCATCATCGAGATGTGTCCTTCCCTATCCTTGTGTTTTTCTAGGATATAATCCCTCATCAACAACACTCTCACCATCATCATCATGATGTATCCTTCCCTATCCTTGTGTTGTGTTGGGATATATCGTTCCCTCATCAAAAAAACTCTCATCATCATCATCGGGATGTATCCTTCCCTATCCTTTGGTGTTGTTTTTGGATATATCATTCCCTCATAAACAACAATCCATCCATCATCAATCAATCTTGGCTTGTAGCTTTACTGGGGAAACATCATATTTATCTTTAAATCTATTTGTGATTGCTTTCTTATCACTCTTTCTCATCCATTATCTCTTCCTCTTACCATCCTCTCTTCTATCCATCATCTTCCATAATTTTACTCATTTATATTGCATCATCTCATCTATTTCAAGAGCACACCTGTGTTCTCTTGAACCTACATGTCCTCTTGAGGGGGCATCCCTAATCCCTAATATTCATCTTCACTCCCACAATATTTCCTCCTAGTCACTCCTTTGAATGATTGGGGCATCTCTCACTATCTAACCATCTTCTTCTAAGTGCTATGTTTTAATCTTCTTTGAAATGATGCTACTTCGTAACACCATCTCAAAGAGGGGAAAAATGTAGACACTAGAAATTGACCAATTTCGTTTGGTCAATTTACCCCCAATTCGACTAATGTCATATCCTCTATATTAATTAAATAATACCCTATTATTTAATTAATATTCACTATCCCTTATCATTTCATCCTAATTTATTTCTTTCATCATCTTTCAATCATAGGCTCAAGTAAATAATTACCTTTAATTATTTACTCCCATCCCTTATCCCTTTCATCTAAAGAATTAAATAAATAATTTATTTATTTAATTCCCCTCATGTCACATCCTCCATAACCTTTTTATAATCTTGATTAATTTGCATAATCCTAGATTAAGGATGTGCACATTCCTAATCCTTGATTAGGGAGGTGTCACATCCTCCATAATATGCAAGTGGATCATTAATCCTCATTACCCACATAATCATTTACCTAATCCCTCACTTACACAACCTAATCATTGATTAGCTATCCTAACCTACCCCTTGGTCAACTCTCCTCATCCCCCAAGGAATTTTTAATTCCTTTTTGTCTTCTCAAGGTCCTTTTGAGGAATTTTTAATTCCTCTCTCATCCCCCAAGGAATATTAAATTCCTTTTATCCTTTCCATGCACATTAAAAAGAATTTTTTAATTCCTTTGGTCAACTCTTGATCTCAACCCTTGATCCTCTCCTAAGAATCAATCTTGGCCATTTATTCATCTCCTCTCTTGATAATGACTAAAAAGATAGTCATTTTTCATACACAAACTCATGCAACCATATGCTACCACATTCAATCTCACACCACTATCTTGCATCCATAGCCAAATCTACCATCCTTGCATCCAAATAAAGCAAAATAAAGTTGTTATGCTACTAGAATTGTTCTAGGAGAACACATATCAAGCTATCAAAAGGGGAAAACAAATTCATCAAGCTCAAATAGGTAATATTTTGGTATTTTATTTGCAAGTTTGACTTTCAATTTTAAGCCCTAATCTGATTTTTTTTTTTTTAATCATTTTGCTTGAGTTTATTTCTTGCATTATAGATGGGGTAGAAACACTGCACCACAATCTCTTGCACACAATTTGCAATTAAGTGATGTGTTAAGTGCATTAGCATGAAAATAAATGATTAAAACACATCAGAAGAGCAGTGAATTAATAGATGAGGCTATAAAAGCATTACAAGAGATCATTCTAGGAACTAATGTTGATACATCTTTATCTATGGTGGATAATTTCAAATTGTTGTTTTGATTCCTTTAAGGAATATTCCTCTGAATTGAAAAGAAAAGTAGAAACAGAGGTTGAGACAAGTATTACAAAATAGAAGCTAATGGATATCATAGAAAAATGTGTATCTACACATACAAAATTTGGAGAATTCTTGAAGGAAGTGCTAACCTATGAAGAAGGTACAAAAGCACTATTTTTGTATTGCTTGAAGTGGTCAGATGCCACTGAAGGGATAAAAGTTGAAATGGACTTGATTGAATCTCAAATAGCTAATGCATCAAAAGCCTATGATCCAAAACTAGATATAGACAATAAAACTTGGAATACTATAGTAGAATTGCATGATAGATTGTTCACTTTGTAGAGCCAGAAGGAAGAAGTGATTGCGTATCTTGTGAAGCTAAGGGACTTGGTAAAAATAGAGCACAAACCAATCTCAAGTGCCCTTTCCAATTTTGATAGATTTTCAAAGATAAATCTTAAACTTAGTACTGTAGAAGAAGGAGAAGAGAGATTGATAGAGCTTGAGTCTCTACATAGAATGTTTGCACCAGCGAAGAAGAGTTGGAAAGAAGGAAAATATACTTAGAAATCCATTCTTCAGAAGCTTCAGGGGTCCACATCTTCGAGTTGACCATTTCTATATCTATACACATTTTTAGTTTTTTTTTATGCTTTCAGATTCTATTGTACATTTGTGGATATAGTAGGAATTTTTTGGTTAGCTTCCTAAGGGGGAGCTATTTCAATTTGTATATGTGTGTGACTACATGATGGATACCAAATAGTATGTCATATGTTTACAAAAAAGTTATTTTGCAAAAGGTTTTTTTGGCTAAGTGTCTACATAGGTAGTTTCAGCACATAGCCCCTCAAGTAATTTGGTTTGCATTTTTCCGCCCCTTCAGATCTACTCGTACGGTTCTAGTATGTTGTTAATAGATATGACTAGAATCTTATTTCAGAATTTTAGTTGTTTTGGTTAAGCGGTTCAAAAGTTGCAAGTAGCATAAGTTCGATAGATATGGTTTACACAGTTTTCTCTATACTGATTATTACATAACTGGTATGCATTTCTTTGCATATTTAAGTTATATATTCCATTCTTGAGAGAAAGTTAATAGGTTTCAATACATTATTTTTTTCAATTAGCATGACATTTTGTGGTCCACATATTCCTTGGTGTTGCTCAATTGGAGTATTTTACCTTTTGGTTCTATGCTTGGTTGACTTAAGATATGAAAAGAGTTGTGAAGATTAAATAAATGATGCAAATGGAAAATAGAGTTTTTATAGGTCCATTTCGACCTATATTACTTATGTTTTGAGTGAAAAGGAAATTTTGGTTTGAATTAGGTGTCGATAAGTCACGTTTTGCATAATTCAAGGCTACATCTAATTAGGTCGACCTAATTGAGGTTTGTGATGGAGTCTAGCACATATACAAGGTTCCATTGAGTTGATGAAAGAGAGATCATCCAAATGCAAGGAGTGATGTGAAAAATAGCATAATTATGCGAATAAGTTGTGAGTATTGAGTGATTGATGTGCAAATACAAAGAAAAGTAGAGACTTGTAATTTGAGTTGATTTAAGTTGTGTTATGAGCTTCAAAGGAATTGAATCCATCATACATTAGATGCATTTCACTTAGTTCAAATTCTGGCTCTAAAACCACCTCTCTTGTATCTTTCTTTTCTCTATGAATAGTGAGTTCACTTGGATAGTAAGTCCACCTTGTAGTGAGAATTTTTGTAATATCTTATAACTGGTTATAATTACATATTGTGAGTTAGTCCTCACCCTGGTTTTTCCCTTTTTGGGTTTTCCACATAAAAAATTGCTGTTCATGTGTTGTGTGTGTTATGGGTTATTTATGCTTACATTGCTTATAATTGTTAAGTATGCTTTGGAAATTGGATGACCTTGATAATTAGATGGTTTAAGAAAATACTGATTCAAACCCCTCTCAATATTTAGTGTGTTCAATAGTCACTATTCTATGCAACTACAAGACTAAGAATGGGACCCACCATTTCTCCTATAGGTGAGTGGAAGTGAAACACCTATCCCACTAACATCATCCACTTCTTCGCTAAAGTATTAATTTTATACATAACATAATATTTCAAAATTGAGGCAAGTGATAAGTGGGGATAGTAAACCAATGATTCTTAGGGTCACAAGATATAACTTAAGTGACAAAAAATCATTGTGGAAACTTAATGATGAATTAGAATCTAAAGTGCATGCCCAAACATAATCCTTAGGGTTTTGAAGAATTAGGTAAAAAACCCTAGTAGAGCGTGAAACCCTAACCTTGATGCAATCCAAAGAAGATTAAATTGCCATTGAAGAGTGTAGAAATACTCTCAAGCCATGAGAAGACATGATCAAACATGAACAAGCAATAATCTCTTAAAATGCAGAGCTTTGACATCAATGAAAATAATTTGCAACAATATCCTCCTTTGTCATTGATAGAAACATATATTGAATGTCTAAATCATCTCCCCCTTTCATGTAACTCTCCCTATCTAGATCTTTGGATCGACCTATAACTCTCCCATATGATATAAATGGAAAAAGATTCACAGTACTCCCCTTTTTTTAGTAGTATTGGACACAAAAAAAATTTGCAATACTCCCCCTAAGGGAAACACTCCAAGTCATAGTAGAAAGTACTCCCCTTGAACATGTACTTCATCTAATTGTTTACTAAAAGGAAGGAGTTTTGACTCCTATTTTTTGTTTGAGATACTCAAAATTCTTCTTGGGAAGAGGTTTTGTAAAGATGTTTGTAATTTCATCTTTGACTAACCACATATTCTAATTTGATGTCTTGATTTGAAACCTTTTCTCTCAAGAATGATGTTTTATTGAAATGTGCTTTGTCCTAGAATGTATCACTAGATTCTTTTGAAATGTTGATTGCACTTGTATTATCACAGATAATGGAAATAGGTTCATCATACTCAACTTTTATATCCTTCAATGTATATTTCATCCAAATCACTTGAGTGCAACATGATGCTACAACAATGTATTATACCTCAATTGTAGATAAATATACTAAATCTTTTTCCTTTCTTAGCCATGACACAAGTTTGTCACCAAGAAAGAATGATCCACCACTAGTACTCTTTCTATCATCAATACTGAATGCCCAATCAACATCTATGTAAGTTGCCATAGTAAAATCATCACCTCAGGGATACCACAAACCATAAACAATGGTGTTCTTTAGATATCTAAAAATTCTTTGTACTTCCTTCACATGTGCTTCCTTAGGCACTACTTGAAATCTTGCTACCATGAACACTACTTACATAATGCCAAGTATAGATGTAGTCAAACACAACAAGCTTCCAATTAGTGATCTATATAGAGTCTAATATGCCTCAGGTGACTCATCATCCTTGCTTATCTTACACCCTATCACCATTGGTGTACTAACTAGCTTGCAGTCCTCCATCTTGAATTTCTTCAACATCTCCTTGATATACTTGGTTTTTGATACAAAGATTCCTTTATTTGACTAATAAATTTGTAAACCAAGGAAGAAGGATAACTCACCAAGCATGGACATCTCAAATTCCTTTTTTATCTCTTTTATAAACTCTTTGTACATCTTGTCATTGTTTCCACCAAAAATAATGTCATCAACATAGACAACAACTATCAATTGATACTCACCATCTATCTTGATGTAAAGATTGCTATCTATAATCCCTCATTTGAATCCTTACTACTATAGGTACTTGTACAATCTATAATACCAAACCCCAAGGCCCTATTTTAGTCAATACAATGTCTTTTTCAATCTACAGACATAATCCTCATTCTCGGATAGTTTAAATCCTTCAGGTTGCTCAATATACACTTCCTCTTCAAGATTTCCATTTAGAAATGCTGATTTTACATCCATCTGGTATACCTTGAAATTCTTATAGAATGAGTATGCCAACAACATCTTAATTGCTCCTAATCTTTCCATAGGAGAAAAAGTTTCTTCAAAATCAATACCTTTTATCTGAGAAAATCCTTTGCAAATTAATATTTCCTTGTTTCTCATTACCTTCCCATCTTCATTCAACTTATTTCTGAATACCTGCTTAGTTCCAATTACATTCTTATTCTTAGGTCTTGGAACAGGTTCCCAGGTTTCATCCTTTTCAATATAATTTAATTATTTTTTTATTGCATTAATCTAGTTCTCATCTTTTCTAGCCTCTGAAAAATTTATAGGGTCTATCTTAGATAATAGATAGGATTTCACCTATTTATCCATCCTTTCTAGGCTTCTCCTATTCATAACTCCATCCTTCTTATTTCCTAGAATCTAATTTTTAGAATGGTTTTGTTGAACATACCTAGTTGAAGCTTTTGTATTCTCTAAATTTTCATCTTCTTCATTTGTTCTTTCATCTTCTTCTTCTTCTATACTGACGAATAGTTCATAGTGTTGATTCCTCTTAATTGGTGGTAAATGATGTAGATCCTCATGAATTTTAACATTTATAATTTCAACAATCCCATGCAATTTTTTTTTGTATAATTTGTATGCTTTGCTCCTTAATGAATAGACAAGAAAGATTCCTTCATCTAATCTAGGTCCTAAAATTTTCCCAAATTTTCTTCATCCCTCCTGATGTAGCATCTACTTCCATATATTCTAAAATGCTTGCTAGATACAAGTATGCCATACCCTAGATCATATGGTGTCTTACAACTATTAACTCTCATTAGTCTATTAATAATATGTATAGCAGTATGAACCAGTTCTCTCCAATTTACATTAAACAATTTTGCTTCATTCATCATTTTCTTGGCCATTTCCTAAACTGTTATATTCTTTATTTTTACTAATCCATTTTGTTGAGTTCTAGCAACAAAGTACTATCTTTTAATTTCATTTCCTTCATAAAATTCCTCAAAATAATTAGAGGTAAACTCACCACCTCTATCAGAACTTAGACATTTGATATTTTATCCTATTTCATTTTCAACCATAGCCTTAAATATTTTGAATTTACTAAAGGCTTCAGATTTTTCTCTCAAGAAATCCACCCAATTCATTCTAGTAAAATCATCAATTAATAACATGAAATACCTTTCTCCATGTAGGGCTTGTGTTTTTGTTGGTCCACATAGGTCAGTATGAATCAAATCCAATGGTTCTATAGTAGAGTGCTCCTTTATCTTGAACCTTACTCTTTTTGTTTCCCTTTTTGACATTGTTTGCAGAAGGTTCTTGTAGGCTTAGTAATTTTTATCATATCTTTCACAACATGCTTGGAACAAATTTATGTAGAGGAAGGATGAAACTAACTTACAATAGACCCAAAAGGCAGGGTAAGACTTGCTTCAACTCCATGGCTGCTCCTAAATGCGCCTTCAATACCACTAATAGGGGATTCCATAAGAAATACTTGGTTCAACAATCTTGTGATAGTAATCTTGCATTGGAAAACTTGTCTAAGACCCTAAGATTACGAATCAATTCAAAAATGATGAAGACACAAACTTTTATTCAATAGGATTTGCAATTAGTGTTGCTCCACTAAGATGGAATGATTCAATGAGCAAAGACAGGCCCATAAGGCATATTCAATCCCTCAACTTATAATTGGAGATCCTTTTCCCAAAAATACAAAGGTGGTTCCACCAAGTGCACAATGTATAGACTTATTCATAGACCCAAACTCACTTGGGCATCATCAATTACCTTGACTTGTATAAGTTGTCTCTTTGGGACAGTCCTAATAAGACTCAAACCAATCCTTCAAGGCATTCAAAAATTATTGATATAGGTCTTCACACACTTCTAAAACACTAATCAAAATTTACCACTTCCAAAATTTGAGAAATAATGCATGGGTTTTACCTGACAAGCCCAAAATGAGGGTTTTACACTATTTTTTATGCAAACTTGAAGTGAATTGGTTAATATATCTTCCTCACACATGCAACCCAAAACCCAAAAACTTGCATCAACATTCACCATGTTAAAACAGAATTTTGTACAATTTTAACATTTTTCTACCATGGAAACAAAAGATATGGCATTTTTTTGCTCACTAATTTCCCTGGCTAGGGTTTTCACATGTTTTCAGAAAAAAACTTAATAACTTTCAAAATATGCAATGAAATATGATGCCACAAAAACAAAAAATTATTATATTCACATATCCACACGATCCAATTGATTTCAGACCCTCATCTAGTTCGTACAGGTTGTATTAAATAGCAGAAAATGATTGTAACGTTGGAAATCATGAAAAAGCTTGGACCAATTTTAGTAAAAATGCCATAACTTCATTCAAACTTAATGAAATTTGATGAAACCAAAAGAAAAATATAGTAGATTCAAAAAAAAAATAATGCATGTGATTTTAGGCCTGTACAAAAGCTGTACAATCCATACAAGAGGACACAAATTGCTGCAATGTTGAAAAATCACAGTAGAAGCTTGCTTAGATTCAACAAAATTGCAAAAATCACTTCAACAATCCTTCCTTTGACCTTTTATTCCTTATACATTCATATTCCATCCTTTTTCAATTGATTCCCACGTTCCTACCCTTGCATGTAACTAAAATCCACTTTTTTGACAACTTGCTAAAGTTGCCATGCAACATTTTTAGCAATTTTTACAATTTTAGCAATTTTACAATTTTTCCCACCAATGACCAAACCCACTACAAAAATGAATTGAATACAAAATAAAAAGGTCATAAATGACCTTAGGAACCACTAAATCCCATTATCAACCCAAAATTACAAAAATACAAAAATAAGCCAAAAATGGAGCTCCTAGGCCCCTGCACCATACACCCAAGGAAAGAAAACTCAAGTCCCACTTGAGTGCAGGTCTTTTATTTCTTCCTGGTCTTCCAATTCTACTGCCCTATTTCCTTGATGTCTTCTTGGATTTTTTTTTGTGTCTTCAACTTGTTTGTTCTATTTTTTCTTCTCAACTCCTTTTCTTCTTTCGTCCTTGCAAGGTATCCTTTTTTTGGCATCCTCCTCTGAACCTGATCTCTTTCAAGAGCCTGCTTCTCAATGATTTTGATCTCCTTGTTGAGAAAACCTACACATACACCGTCCAATGAAAGATTAGAAATAAAATATTGAGACCTTGAGGTCTCCTCCTTATCTCCTTGCACCATACACTCCACTTCAACACCCAAGAGATCCTCCATGTGCGTTATGGTTGTCTTAGGACTGAACTTGTCCCCTAAGGGTCTCCCTTGATAAATAGCATCTTCTAACACTTCCATAATAGTTATTATTTTCTCTTGAATTTCATACACAAAGTAGTGTTCCTCTTTTCCCAAACTTGTCATCTCCTTCCAAAGGATGTGATCAATCTTTGTATACATGGACTGAATACTTCATGTTGCACTTTAGGGCTGCATTCATCATTGAAATTTTTAGTTTTTCCTACTTCTACAAACAACTCATCATTCATATCCATTTCTTCCAATAATAAATAATCCAATTCATCATGCATGTCATCAAAAAAATATTCTTTATTCATCAACCTTTCACTATCAAAAATAAAATGCAATATGCATTCACCAAGTAGCCCACCTTCCTCAGGATGATATAGTATTCCATCTTCTTCACTTAGGATTTCTTATTCATTTACTATTATTCCTGTATTTACACACTCAACTCTTTCATTAATTTCAAAAAATGAGACTTACTTTCCTCCACATCTCTTTCCTTGGAAGGCTTGTAAAGTACTTTCAGACATCTCCTCAATTTGTTAGCTTCTTGCTGCTTCCTTCTCTTTTCCATCATTTTCTTAAGAGGCCACTTCACCTTTTTCTTAACCTCTATGAAGAATCCATGTGATCTTATTCCCTATAGTAGCTCTCATATGATGTCCAACTTTTCCAAACACTCTCTTATCTCTTTTATCTTTGCTTCAACATCTTGTTGTGGCTTGGGTTGGTTCTTTTTCCTTATCTCTTCCATAAGCTTCATTACTGTAAGCAATTTTCTAGTTCCATATTTCCACCTCATCTAAGTCTCTTTCACCTCAGTCTTTTGACAACTCCACCTCACCAGAGTCTTTTTCACCTTTGTCTTTTGGAAACTTCTCTTTTGAGTATCACTTGTACTCTTCTCCATCCTTTAAGCCTATCTAGGCTTCTCCTTCCTGAACCACCCACACAACTTGACACACAATGCACACCTTGCAGACTGATCAAAACAATAAAACTATTACGGCCTCTTGTATAATTTACTTATTTCTTCCTACCATCCATATCTTCTATGCTTTGATACCAATTTGATGCAGAGGAAGGATGAAACCAACTTACAACAGACCCAAGAGGTAGGGTAAGACTTGCTTCAACTCCATGGTTTCTCCTAAATGCACCTTCAATACCACTAATAGGGGATTCCATAAGAAAGACTTGGTTCAACAATATTTTGATAGTACTCTTGCATTGGACAACTTGTCTAAGACCCTAAGATTATGAATCAACTCAAAAATGATGAAGAAACAAACTTCCATTCAATAGGATTTGCAACTAGTGTTGCTCCACTAAGATTGAATGATTCAATGAGCAAAGAAAAACCCATAAGGCATATTCAACCCATCAACTCAGACTTGGAGATTCTTTTGTCAACAATACAAAGGTGGTTCCACCAAGTTCACAGTGTATAGACTCATTCATAGACCCAAACTCGCTTGGGCATCATCAATTACCTTAACTTGTATAAGCTCTCTCTTTGGGACAGTCCTAATAAGACTCAAACCAATCCTTCAAGGCATTCAAAAACTCTTGATATAGGTCTTCACACACTTCTAACCACTAATCAACATTTACCACTTCCAAACTTTGAGAAACAATGCATGGATTTTAGCTAGCAAGCTCAAAATGAGGGTTTTACACTATTTTTTTATGCAAACTTGAAGCGAATTGGTTAAGATATCTTCCTCACACGTGCAACCCAGAACCCAAAAACTTGCATGGAAATTCACCATGCTAAAACAGAATTTTACACAAGTTTTTACCATTTTTCTATGGTGGAAACAAAAGATATGGAATTTTTTTGCTCACTAACTGCCCTAGCTAGGGTTGTAACCTGTTTTTAGAAAGAAAAAAAACTCAATAAATTTCAAAATATGCAATGAAATCTAATGCCACAAAAACCAAATTTATTAGGTTCACATATCCACATGATACAATTGATGTTAGACCCTCATCTAGTTCGTACAGGCCGTACTAAATAGTAGAAAATAACTGTAACGTTGGAAATCAAGAAAAAGCTTGGACCAATTTTAGTAAAAATGCCATAACTTCCTTCAAGCTTAATGAAATTTGATGAAGCCAAAAGAAAAATATAGTAGATTAACAAAACTACATCATGCAAGTGATTTTAGGCCTGTACAAAATCCGTACAGTCTATATAAGAGGACATAAATTGCTACAATACTAAAAAAACACTATAGACGCTTGCTTAGATTCAACAAAATTGCAAAAATCACTTCAACAATCCTTCCTTCAACCTTTTCTACCTTATACATGCATATTCCATCCTTTTTCAATTGATTCCCACATTCCTACCTTTGCATGTAATTGAAATCCACTTTTTTGACAACTTGCTAAAGTTGCCATGCAACATTTTTAGCAACTTTTACAATTTTAGCAATTTTACAACTTTTCCCACCAATGACCAAACCCACTACAAAAATGAATTGAATACAATATAAAATGGTCATAAATGAACTTATGAACCACTATAACCCATTATCAACCCAAAATTAAAAAAATACAAAAATAAGCCAAAAATGGAGCTCCTAGGCCTGTGCGACACAATTCTTCACAAGATTATCAAAAATGATATGACCCATTCTTTTATTCCATAGCCAACTCTTGTATGATTGTCCCAAAAGAAAATTTATTCCTTTTACTTTAGTAAGATTATATAGATTTCCTTTTGACCTACTTACTTCTACAACAATTTTTCCATTTTTCTTGATTTCACATCCTTGAGCATGGAATGTGAGATTGTAGCCCTTTTCACACAACTAACTTACACTCAGAAGATTGTGTTTTAGTCCTTCAACATAAAGAACATAATTTTTTCTATATTTTTCATCAATGGTTATAGATCTTCCCACAAATCCTTGTAGTAGTATTATCCCCAAATTTGACAAAGCTACCATTCCACTTTTTCAAGCTAGTGAACTTAATTTTATCTCATGTGACTAGAGAACCCACTATCAATTACCCATGGATTTTCTTGAGCATGAAATGTAGTTTGAGAAATCATTGATTTCTCAATAATTTTATTTTCATTCTTTAATTTCTATTTATTTTTAGGTTATTCCTTATAATTGGCAATATACCCACATTCTCTTTCTTTTTCTATTTAGGAGGCTTTTAGAAGTCACTTAGTACAAAAAATTTCTTTGTGCTCAAAATTTTTACACTTGTAACATATGACATTGAAATCAACTACATGTGCAAGGGAATTCTCTCTCACATAGTTATTTATTTTCATAGGATACCTCCTACAATCTATTGCCTTATGACCAAAATGATTGCAAGTAAAACAGTAACCATAAAAAGAGTAGTTTGACCTAGTTGTGAAGGATTTCCTTGTAGGACATGGACCTCTAAATATTCTCTTCTAGTGGTTGACTTTGGTAAAGCCGTTTTACTCCTTATCTTTAGTCTCCTTTTTTTTATCAACCCTTGAACTACTAAAGTCATTCTCATTAGATTGCTTTGTAATTGTATTCTGACCTTCACCAAACCCAAGACTAATCTTGATGAAAGGTGACCTTTAGCAGTTTAGGATCTCATCTATAATTTTAGTTCATTTTTCATACTTCAAATTTTCTCAATTGGCACTTAGATTTTTTAGAATTTTTTTCTCAAAGATACAATTTTTTATTCAATCCTTTCACTATTCATCTCTTTTTGTTTTAGTTATTTTTACAAGACATCTTCTATCCTCTTTGTCTCTTCTATCTGAATTTTTAGATCAATGATCATCTTTTTCAGATTCTTCAAGATTCCCCTTCAGTTTCTGATTTTCTTTCCTTTCTACTCTTAGATCAGATAATATAGAGATTAGTTCTCCCTCTAGATCTACTTCACATTATTCTTCATCAAGATCGGGTATGTTTTCATCATCTCCATTATTTTCTTCATCTTCTAGAACTTCCATTGCCATGAATATAATTTATTCTTTTCTTCTTCAAGAGAACATTGATCAATTTCCGTGGATGAGTTATTGTACTATTTTGAACAGAGGCTCTTATTGTGATTTTGAGAGTTCTTCCTTTTTATTTTTGTACTGATCATTATTTTGACTTTCCCCAAAAGGAAACTTAGAGGAAAAATGACCTACTTTACCACAATTGAAACAATTGTAAGGTAACTTACCTTTATAATTATCCATAGATAACTTATTAAAATCATTGTCTTCTTCAATAACAAAGAATTTTTCATCATACCTTGGGGAAAGAGATTTGAGTTCCTTCTTGACAATTACTTATTCTTTCGATTCTTCACCTAGTCCTCTAATAGAACTAACAATTTCATCCACTCAGAGAAAATAATCAACAATATTCTCCTCTTCTTTCATCTTCATATCTTCAAACATTCTTCTTTGAGTTTGTAATTTGGATTTCTTGACCTTATCATCACCTTCATAGATGCTATAAAGCTTTTTCCAAATATTCTTAATAGACTTGCAATGCATTACTTTGAAAAATTCAGAATTTGTTAGTCCACTCAAAATAACATTCTTAGCTTTAGCATTGTACTCACATAATTTCTTATTAGTTAGATTTGTTGGAGGAGGAGTAGGATTGGTATAACCTTCCATAACAGATTTCTAAACATCAAACCCTAATGAGGTTGTGTATGCTTTCATCCTTATATTCTAGAAGGCATAATTTGTGCTATCAAACTATGATGCCTTGTTTTAGTGTGATCCATCTTGATCTCCCATGTGTTCAATTCCAAGATCTACCTTTAGTTATTAGGCTGCTCCAAGGACCTTAGCTCTAATACTAATTTTTTAACACAAATATGCTAAGAAGGGGGTGATTAGTATATCCTTAAATTTTAACTTCAATCAATGCAAAAATGAAAACCAAAGAATCATCAATGAAATCAGAAGCAATTATGAACACAAACTCACCAGACAACACCAGTTTTATGTACAAACCCTAAATGGAAAAACTATGGTGAGAAGAGCTTCTTGGATTTACTATCCAAATCCATCCTCAAATAAATTCAAATATTACATTAGATATGAAAGCACCAACCTAATGGAGACACCAATCCTCAAGACACATTGATAAGTACCAACTTATTGGAGAGGCTCCAACCTCACAACTAGAGAATCAACTCGCTAAACAAGAGGCACCAACCTCATATAACCTATCAAACCAACCATAGGGTACACTACAAATGATCACAGAGAAATTTATATACATATTGCTTTCATGAAGCTTACAAAGAGATATTGAAATTCTTCTTTATCAATTTGACAACCTCGCATACATGCTCTTCTTTGCATCACACAAACACCCTCTATCATGAATGATTGAACTTGAATTGCTTGGAAAAATCACAGAGTTATGCATAGACCCTAAACTATATAGTTATTCCTACTTTAATCAAATTAAAATAATTTTCCTTTATACCTATTTGGGTTGATAGAGTATATTTAAATGATGTCCCAAACCAAAAATTAACACATTTGGTGTAGTATACGTTAGCCTATAAATTTATTTTGAATCACTACCTTGTCAGCCTGTGTAGACAAAATTTTAAACCATGGACTAGTCATTTCACATGTTTGAATTTGAGTCATTGATCATTTTTTTTGAATTTAGATTTTTAACTACGATATCTAGCATGTTCATTTGGTTTCATAGTGTTTTATTGAATATTTTTTTCTTAATCAAGTTTTGAAGTCAAACCAATTACAATTTAGACATAGGTGGACCATATACAACATAACTTTTTTTGTATGTATTGAAATTCAATTTTTTTTAGTTGGATCAAGGACATCAATACCAAGCATGCACATATTTTTTAGGATTTTTTTTTATAATCTACTGTTTTTCCACATGTGCAGAACAAAGAGCTTGATTTTCGATGAAAAACCTACATTCACAAGAAATAAAAAATAAATATAATATCATTTAGTTAAATATATTCAAAGTTATACTTTTTGGGAAGCTTATAATAAGGACTACATACTTACAAAATATAAATTTTAAATGAATTCATTTGATCCCCCAAAAGGTAAATCAAAAGTGGTTTTCTTATTAGCATTTTGATAGGTGTAGAGGAGACTCCATTATAGGTATGGTTTAAAACTAGCCAAGTTCTATCCAAGGGCGTTTGATCTAAGGGGGTTTGATCAAAACCTCTTTAATTAGAATCCTTTAAATGGAGTCTTTCAATGCTTAAATCATTATATTTTCTAAAAATATGTGATTTCAACAAAAATAGGATGTCCCAGAAAGTGTAACCCACTATTATGGTGGCACCAAGTGTCAACCTTCCACTACACCACACAATTTTTTCTTGTCTTTTCCTTTTACTTGTGAGCATGTGGAACACTACCACGTGTCACCCTCCCACAATGCTACTCAATATTCTCTTATCTTTTCTTTTTGCTTGTGGGCATGCAAAAACCTACCACATGTCAACCTCCTGCAACACCACACAAGATGAAATTGGATCTGCCATAACCTTTGTGGATAAGCATAAATATAACACATGTCATATCTGCACAACACACTTTCCTTCATGGCCCACCTTTTATATATGTCACCTACCCACACTTTCACATAACTTTCTTGCTTTCTTCTCTCTCTCCATCTAGAATCACAAAGGATTGCCACTTGTCACCATTCCATGCAATTGCAAGACTAGGAATGGGGCCCACCATTTCTCTCATGTGTGAGGGGGAGTAAAAAACCTATCCCATTAATATCATCCACTTCTCTGCTAAAGTATTAAATTTAGAAATAGGAGAATATTTCAAAAATGAGGCAAGCAATAAGCAAGGATGATAAACCAACAATTATTAGGGGCACAAGATGTAACTTAAGTGGCCAAAAACTATCTATGGAAAGTCAATAACAAATTAGAAGCTAAAATGCATGCCCAAACAAAATACTTAGGGTTTTTGAGAATTAGGGAAAAAACCCTAGCAAAGCCTAACTCTGATGTAGTCCAAAGAGGATTGAGCCACCATTGAAGAGTGTAGAAATACTCCTAGGCCATGAGCACACATAATCATCACATGAACAAGCAGGAATCTCTTATAATTTAGATCTTTGACATCAATGACAAATTTTCCCCTCTTGACATCAATGATAACAATTTACAACAATATTAACCCATGTTACAAAAGCTTGTCGATGAAGATATTGACTCACAAATGATGCTCAAAATGTGATGAAGAAATGCTCTCAAAATATTATCAATTTCTTATTCGAATTGTGAATGATTTTTATGAAGAGGAGGCTTGTTTTATAGATTTCTAGGAGATTTGATCAACGGTGGAGATTAGAGGATGAAGATCAATGGATGAGATTAGGTCAAGAGATTAATGGATGAAATTGAATGAGAGCTTCAGTTAACTAAAAATATCTCCTCATGTCAAAGGAATTAGTTTGAGATATTTTGGCGGGAAGATATTTTGAAAAAGGAATATTCCCTTTTTGAAAATGGAATATGCCATGTGCAAGTTGGAGGAAAATTAGTTAATTAAATAATTAATAAATTATTTAATTATGAGGTGAGAGGAAATTAGGATTTAATTAAATAATTGAAATTATTTAATTATTGTGGAGATAAAAAATTAGTATTTAATTAAAAAATTGAAATTATTTATTAATGGTGAAGAGATAGAAATTTGAATTTAATTAAATAAATTAAAATTAATTAATTAATGTGAAAGGAGAGAAATTTGATGAAATTTAATGAATTAATCAAATAATATAAATTATTTAATTAATAGAGGAAAATAATGAATTTAATCAAATAATATGAAATTATTTAATTAAAATTGGTGAATTATGAGATAATGAGGAAAATGACATAAAATAGAAAATTATGAGTGTGTGATGTGATCAAAAAATTTCTAGTGTCTACAATAACGATGTACAATCATAGTATATTGTATTTTTATTTTTCAATCTCATTTCCTATTTGTTACATTATGTGTCTTAACTATTATGTTATGTAGATGCACTTTATTTTTCATTAAGTATGTAGACATAGGTTCCCTAATGGATTTTAATTCAAATATGGCTGATCTAGCTAAATGTGTTTATGTATAAATTTCTCATCTGCCTTAGTTGTGAATTCTAAGATGTGCTATATTCTACCCCATGACTCATGATCTAAGTCAATATAAATTATATATTCCTATGTTATGTATAAAACCATAAAGTATATGTGTGAGTGCTTTATCTAAGTTTTCCTAACTATCACATGTTATATTTGCATATTTTTATTGTGTGTATAATACTTTCAAAGTAATCAATATACCTTATGAGTCTAAAAATATATTTTAATTATTAAATTATTTAGTGAATAAAGTGATAGGTAATTTAATGAGTTTTAATATTGGTGTAGATACCTAAAAAAAATTTACCCTACGAACTAGCATTTTAACACTAATATTCATCTTTCCCTAATCATTAGATAATGTTCAAATATTTAATTATTGTCTAAAATCATATTTCCACTATTAATTGAATGGCTTTATGTTAGTTAATTAATTCATTTCAAATTGTAGATCTTTAATTATTTATTATTCTTGATTAAATAAATAAATCTTATTTATTTAATTATGTCGCTAACTTAACTTATTCTCCTACTTTAATTAAATAGTTATCAATTAATTATTTAATTTAGAAATCAATCCCCCCTTCTAAAGTAAATAATTATCTTTAATTATTTGATTATCTATTTTCCATCATGCATAAATTAAATAATATTAAATATTATTTAATCTTCTTTCAACTTCTAAATTAAATGGTTATCTTTAATTATTTAATTCCTCTTTTTTCCCTCTCAACATTATTAATTAATAAATAATATTTTATTTATTAATTAAATCTTATCTTACACGTTTCTCCAACAATTAATTAATTAATTAATTAATTATCCTTCATGCATTGTTTCCTCAAACATAATGACCACTTTCTTCAAGATGACTGAGTAACCAATGTTAGTTGACTATCCAATATGTTTGGTTTACTGATCAATTAACTCTCTTAAATAATACTCTCTCCTAGTCAACTAAAATTGACTATTCAATCTATCCAGTGAACTATTCAATCTAATTAAGTTCACTCCCACTCACTTCCAATCTTCATTGGAGTTAACTCTTAAATCTATTTCCTATCAACGGACCTTGACTGTTGATCTTGATCTTTCACCTCTTCATCTCAGTCATTGATTCAATTTCTTGAAATCTATAAAACAACCCTCATCCTTCTCATAATCTACCTAGAATTTTCATAGTGAATCCCTGAGCATTTAATTCTTGAGTGATTGAGAAGTATTGTCATCTTATCTAGGTCACCCTTATTATCAATGATTTGAAGCTTTTGCAAACATGGAGGCTTCATATTGATCCAAACAATCCAACATCCATTATGAATACAAATAATAACTCCGACATGTGATGGTAAAATTGTAATCTTTTGAATTTGTTTATGTTATCTTTTATTGCTAACATTGCTTGTTAATTCATTTTTTTTCAATTTAATTTCATGAGTAGGTTGGGATTCATCTTTTTTTGAATTGATTTGTATTGATTCATTATTGTAATTCCTTATATCTATTTTCCCTCTTACATAAATTGGCATGCCTGATTAATCTTTTGAGTGTCTTTTAAGAATTTTGTAGGTTACAGCCAAGAATTTGATTAAAACCCATCATTTATTTTAATCATAAAAAGTGGGTGCATGGAATTTTATAAATCCATTTCCAGGTTTTGTAGATCTAACTCTTAAATTTCTAGAGATTTTTATAGTTTTTAATTTCACATAAAAATAAAAAAGTTGTAGCAATTTTAGTTTGTTGTGTTTTTTTTTTAATTTCTATTGTCAACCTTTAAAATTCACGTGTTTCATTCATATCTAATAAATTTTACATGTTGAATTTTAGAAAAAGGTTTTTGGGTTTTTTAGATCTTCATTTTATCTTTCTAGAATAGTTGACAATTTCAAATTTGATGAAAATTTTAGAAAGTTGTTGCAATAATTGTTCAAGAAGGGTAAAAAATTGTCAATCTTTTTTCCTTTTTCTTTTTAAAAAAAAAAAATTCTTTAATTTTTTTTTTAAATTTTTTTTGCAAGTTTATTGCAATAGAATAAGGTTTTTCTTGTTACTAATATCTTTGTTTATAGATTGTGGCCATTAGAGGATTAACTTTCATAATTTACATTTGGTACTTTTAAAATGAATTCACTTTCCTTTGGTGCACTAAAACTAAAGAAGACAACTTGAACATTTATATTTGGTGCTCTTAAAATGAATTCATGTTTCTTTGGTGTAATAAAACTGAATAAGGAAACTTGAACATTTACATTTGGTGCTTTTAAAATGAATTCACTTTCTTTTGGTGCACTAAAACTGAACTAGACAACTTGAACATTTATATTTGGTGCTCTTAAAATGAATTTACTTTACTTTGGTGCTTTAAAATTGAAAAAGACAACTTGAACATTTACATTTGGTGCTCTTAAAATGGATTCACTTTCCCTTGGTGCAATAAAACCAAACAAGATAACTTGAACATTTATATTTAGTGTTTTTAAAATGAATCCAATCTCTTTTGGTGCACTAAAACTGAACAACACAATCTTCACATTTCGTTTCAATGCATAAAATTGAACATTTCATCTTTCTGATTGCAATTGAGTTATGGAATTTCTTGTTTGAAAGTATCAAACATTTAAAATTGGTGCAATTAAAACACAAATTGATATCTTTAAACACTTCATTTTTGGGCTTAAAATAAAATTGCTATAAATTTTCTACTGTGTTCACCGTGACTAGATAGCCAAGTGTGTATCCTCTCCCCCTACGTCTTTGGACGATCTTAGGTGATGAGAAAAAATTTGGGCTCTTTGCATCTTTTTACATCATTACTTTTAGATCAGGCCTTCCTTGAGATACATCCCACACTAGAGAACTCAAGGCTACCCAAAGTGGTATTTCCCTTAGGTCGCTATATAAATTGACTTCGACTAAATCTTGGGTCTAACTGGCAAGTACCTTGCCGATATTACCAATTATAATGGGGAGTTATCAACATTCATGTGAGGTATAATTAGTCCCCTAGTAGGAGTGCTTAATGCCTTAAGTGGCTTGTGAGATGCTCACAATGCACCAAGCTCCCTAAGCAGTGACTAAAAAACTTACAGTAGTTGCCCACCTTATGAATTGAGTGTGTATTGGCGAAATTTTTAGTGCAAGGGATGCACACCATACCCTAAAGCTTTTTACTCACCATATGAACTCCCTTGAGTTGAGATAGAAATCCCTAGCTTAGCATAAGCTACTTGTAGCTTTTTGGGGAAAGGGTTATTTAGGTTATCCTTCTATTCTAGGAGGCCCTTATCTATCCACTCCGAAAAAACTAAAGTGTATACATCTCTTTGGGTGTCCCTACCCTTGAGTTGAAATCTCATAAGAATAGAAAGATTGAAGGTTTTGTCATTGATTTCAACCAATAAGTTGGGTATCTACTAGTTGTTGTATATGTCAAGGATATTGAGAAAATTGTAATAAAGATATGTTGTAGGTGTTTTGTGGTTGCCCTATTTTTTGGTCCAGATTTGCTCATGTGGTTGTGCAGTTCAGATATGTTGTTCATGGTTGTGAGAAGGTGCTATATTCAAATTCTTGGTTGTTGGTTCATGGTACAGTGTAAGTTGTGCTCACTAGTTGTGAACTATGGTTCTCTTCGATTTTGATTGAGGTTTGAGAGAAATGGTGTTCACCCATATTTCTCTTTCATGAAGTCTTATGTCATATGGTTCTAAAGTTAAGTTTCCCTGATTGTATTGAAGTAAATTTTTACATTTGGAAAGTTCGTGCTTAATGGTTCTATGTGTTTTACACTGGTGTGACTGACCTTGTCTGAAATACTACTTTTGAGAATGATGAAGTGTGTTGGATCTATTTGGGTCCCTATGAAGTGTGCATTTGGGTCACCCTCATTCTAATTCCACCCTAGGATATTTTGGCATTGACCTAATTCAAATTTTGATTTGGATAGCCGACTCTAGATATGTTTCAAAGTTGAAGATGGTATAAATACAAGATGAGTTAGTAATGGAAAATATACAAGAGTGAACAAGAAGTACGATAATAGAAAAGAGGAAGTGCAATTTTATGTGACATTGATTCTATTCAGTAAGAGTGTGTGTTGAGAGTGTGGGAGATCAGTGCAAAGCTTAATGTTGAGTTTCCAAATGCAGTGAGCATAAGGTGAACTCTATCATTCATGCAAGTTGATTGAGTGACTATGGTGGAGTCCTTTGTTGCATTGGGATTGTAGTCACTCTGTAACAAGTCTTCTTTTCTTCTTTGTATCTTTTTGGTAGTGAGCCCTCCAGGTTGTAGCCTTGTTGGACAGTGAGTCCTTATTTCAAGCAGTGAGCCTTTTTGTAATCGGTTTTGATATTCTCTATAGTGTGAGTTAATCCTCACCGTGGTTTTTCCTTCATTGGGTTTTCCACATAAATCTGGTGTTACTTTGTGTACATGTTGGATTTAAGTTTCTACATTGGCATTTGATGATTAATCATTTAAGTAGTATTAAGTATTAGCTTTGGTGATTGAATTAAAGGTTTAATTCTGTGACAACTGATTCACCCCTCTCTTAGTTGTCCTATTCAATAATTGGTATCAGAGCACAAGGTTCCTTGGTGAAGTGCTTAATCACTTGAGGAAGGTTCAAGATGGCTACAAAAATGGTTTTTGATTATCTAAGGTTTGATGGAACTAACTATGGTATTTGAAAAGTATTGATGGAAGAATATCTGGAGTACTACAGATATGATGTGGAGAAATCATACAAAAATCCTTACACTCCTGCTAATTGTCCGAGTACACCTGAAGAGATCAAAGCACATGAAGCGAACAATAAGGTGGGGTTCATCTTGAAGAATAGTCTAGTATATTCTGAGTTGATTAAGGTTCAGAATTTGAAAATGGCTAAGGAATTATAGGATGCTTTAGAAAGAGCACATGATGGTGATGAAAGAGTTAAAGAAGAAAAAATACATAACCTGGAAACAAAGTTTGATCTTCTACATATTTTTGAAGATGAGAATATTAAAGCTTATGTACATAGATTAGATGAGATAGTGGTCGGAATGAGAGGAATGTTGGAATATGGTTTTGTAAGATGGTTTTTGGCTTCTAATGTTGTCAATGATGGAAACTAAGGTCATCTCCATGTTCCATAGATCTCTATCCAGTCATACCGGCAAATGAAGTAGAATACTATGTTTTACCGGTAGAATACTTGTGGAACAGAGTATCCAGCCAGTTAGCTTCACCAGATCATTTTTTTTGTTGTGGATCTTTGGAATTACTTGCTAAGGATGTGGATCATCATTTCATTGAGTTTTTGGGTGTTGTATAAGTTGCTATATGAGTTTGGAGGTCCGATTGGACATTTTCTGTTCATTTACTTGATAGAGCCGACTCAGTGTAAGTGGTGCATTGGATGTATAAAAGTGAACTTATTTAAGATGTTTTCAAGTTCAAATGCCTAATTATTGGTCCTAGCTATTTTCTAGCCGACTTGTTTAGATATGCATCAAAAAAATTCATGATTTGGGCTGACAAGTTGTAAATATCATTAAGTTTTGTTGAGTCAACCTGTGGCGATTAAATCCTTAGTCGCAGATATATTTAGATGATCGGATATACCAGTGTGGAAGTAGTAGAATATGTATGGATGTAAGTTTTGAATGTCTAAAGAGAGTTTGAGTGATATCATGTGTAGTTTCACTTGCACATAAATATTTTTGTGTGTGAACTTGAGAAAAAAAGGGAAGAAGTTCGGTATCAGTCATCAGGATAGAAGTTCATCATCGGAGCTTAACTAGAATTGCAATCAAGCATTGGTAGATGTTATTCAATCAATTGAATCTTTTGGATCTAATCCAAACTATTGTAAGGATAGTAAGTCCAATTTTGAGTAGTGAGCTCTAGGTAGTGAGCCTGAATGCAAGTGCATTCTCATTTTGTAATATTTCTTTTGAGTATACTCAAAACTTATTGTCAATTGGCCATCCACCATGGGTTTTCCCTTGACAGGGTTTCCACATAAAAATACTTGTGTTATGGCTGTGTGGTTTCTTTCTTTCAGTTTCTGCTTATTGATTTTAATTAAATGTTTTAAATGGATTAAAGATCAAAAGAAATGGATCAATTTTTGTAGAACATTGATTCACCCCCCCTCTCAGTGTTTCTTGTTTCCAACAATTGGTATTAGAGTCAGTTCCTCAAAAGAATTCTAATAGCTTGGGGAGATCTTGGAAAGTGTTCTCAATGGATACAAGCAGTCTTCAATAGCAACTCATGGTGGCCTTGAATGATCTTGATCAGTCAAAATCTGATATCTAGGAACTGGAAGAAAATCTTGAAAATGCAGAAAAATTCATCCAGTCATTGAAAGACAAGATTAATGAATCAGGGGAAAAAAGAAAGGAGTTATGTGGTCAACTTAAATAGAAGAACAAAACCAGTGAAGATGAACAACTCAGTCAAGCCCTGAAAGAGAAAGTAGAAGAATGTGAAAATTTTTCCCAAGAAAATGTTGCTTTGAAGCGTGAGATGGAATCCATCATGATGAAGAAAAGCTTACACAATTTTTAAAAGAAAACTCTAAACAATGTAGTTGATTAGAAAATGAATTGAAGCAATCCAAGAACAATGAAGAGGAGCTTCAAAAACAACTTGATGATCTTAGAGATGAACTTGCTATTGCAAATGAGTTCAAGAAGAAATTCAAAGCAAGTTCAGCCAAACTTGATGAATTAATCAAGGGACAAATAACTGATGGTGATAGATGAGGTCTTGGATATGAAGAAGGGGAAAGCTCCAGATCTGGAAAAATGAACTCTGAACAGAGGACTTTCAGACAAATAAAATTTAGACAAGGAAATCGAATGAATGAACCCAGAAGGAATTTGGTAAGGCAACCTAATGCTCAAATATTTAATGGCTATTGCTATACTTGTAACAAATTTGGTCATATGGCTTCTCAATGTAGGAGTAGGGTGAACATAAGTAGATCATCATTCTCAGGTTAGTTCTTTAATTGTCATAAATATGGTCATAAGTCAAGCGAATGGAGAACTGAGATGCATAAATTTCTTAGAAATGTCAGATGCTATGCATGCAATAGATTTGGACACATTGCTAACCAATGCAAATCAAGACAAAATCAGTGGAACGGTTCACCTAGATAGAGAAGTGTTGTGTGCTACAGTTGCAAAAAATTCGGTCACACCTCTAGATTTTGTTGGAACAAAAGAGGTCTGGTAAGAGAGAACAAACAACCAGTTGTTATGGGAAAAGGAACAATCACTACTGATGAGATCAAGAAGCAGATGCAAAAGAAATGGGTGAAGAAGAATTCCTCTATAGAAGGAAGTGGATCAACACCAGAAGTCACTTTTGGTAATACCTCTGGAAATTAATTTTAGGTCTCTGCCTTAGGGGGAGCTGTCAAGGAAATTTATCAAACCCCCTACAAGTGTTTGATACTAGAATTCAAATGAGTCTAGTAGGAAATTGGATACTCTTCAGACATTGTGAAATGAATCTAAGGAATCAATGGAGAAAATTGTAGATCCACACAAGAGTTATCTACCCCAGAATATAAAAGACAGAGAACCAACTAAATTAGGGAAAGGGCATTTATTGCAAAAGTAAGGAGTTAGGTTCGATGACAATAAAATAATAGTTTTCACTTTCATTTGTCATATTGCATTCAAACGAAAGAAGTTTGGAGTGCGCTGAGGTGATATTTTCCAAATTGAGAAGGGATCCAACTAAAGAGGAGAATCTGCTATCAGTCTCTGTTTCATCAACAAAAGGTATTTATTGCAAAACCTAAAAATTTGTTTGCTCACAATTATGTCTACCCCTCTTTTGGTTGAAGTCAAGGATAGGCTGTGACCAAAGGTCAAATGGCATCCATATAAGTCTATAGACACAAAACCCTTAGGTGCATTTTCGTCGGTTTTGTATGAAGTTCTTCATATAGAAGATATTAGGGAATACATGCATGCTAATATTGAAGATTTGGGTAGTAAAAAACTATTGGAATTGTACTCTAATCACATAGTTCAAGAGGATTTCTCTGTGAAACCTGAATTTCAAACCCTAGTAGACAAGAAACTTGCGCAATTCGCAAAATTTCCTATATTTGAGGAGGATGAGTGGGTTCGATACATACTAAGTTGTGTGCATGATGAATTCATGTGGTTGGATGTGTCATTCAAAATTACCAAGGAAGCTATTTGTGCAGTCACAGGCTTGAATTCCTCTGGGAGACTTCCTGTATTAAAGTTGGTAAAGAATGATGAAGTTACTAAAGCGATTGGCTCACATTGGGACAGAAGGGCAATGAATATAGAACATATTGTTGAGGTTGATGTAAAATTCTCATCTATGGTCATAGGGTACAAATTTATCACTCAAGTCAAGAAAATTTAGTATCTGGCACTGCCATCTATATAGCATATGAAATGATCAAACATAATTTATATTATAATCTATGTGAATTACTCAGAGGTCAACTATTGGAGAACCTGAAAAAGATCAAGAAGGACAAGAAGAGTGTATTCAAGTTAGGAAACCTATTAATCTTCCTGTATTTCTACTTCTTAGGTGAGGTACCGAGAATTGGTAAAGCTCATTGGCGAAATGACTTTCTGGTAGCCAATTAGATTTGGGATATGCTATGTAGTCTTGGGGATCGAAAAACTCACAACGCAACCTTGTGGGATCATTTTAAAAGCTTTCAAAATCAAATGCATGCCAGGGAGAGAATTCCTGAAGCCTTAGTGGAATAGTATAAAGACTCAATATGCTTCATGGTAGACATTGACCAATGTCA
The DNA here is from genome assembly GCA_007258455.2 of Sequoia sempervirens. Taxonomy (NCBI): domain Eukaryota; kingdom Viridiplantae; phylum Streptophyta; class Pinopsida; order Cupressales; family Cupressaceae; genus Sequoia; species Sequoia sempervirens. The sequence goes on along the minus strand of VDFB02000017.1, from coordinate 257,262,690 downwards.
CATGGAAGTAGCTGATCCTAGAAATGTTTGGATCATGCCTATCGGATATGAAGTGGATGAAAAAATTATGAGGATGTACACAAAACATCTACTAAATTCACCACTAGACCCTAATGAAGAAAGATTTGGCACGTATGCAGAGAAAATATTACAAGTCCACTCAAATTTGAGAAAGCCCATGTCAATTATAAAAGTGAGAAAGGAAACAAAAGTCCTTGTAGAGAAAATGGGTCTTCTAGTTGAAAAACTGAAAGAAATAAGGAGACAAAGAGATGAAGCTGAAGCAGCCAAAGAGAAGGAAAAGACAACTCCAACTGATCTAGGAACATCTTCTACTAGAAAAACCAGGAGTTCCCCTGCAACACAACCAAATCAAGCCGAAGCCTTTGGAAGAAGAAAGAAGAATAAAAGTTCAAGAACCTACAAAGTTTCATTCGCAGATAAAGAAGAAGAGATAGACTCAAAAGAAATTGTTAAGGAAATAAAGGCGACTGGGACTCATGTTGTCAAACTTAATAAGAGAAATCCCTCAGAAAAAGATGAGGCAAAGAAAAAGACAAAACTTGATAAGCCCATTATGTCTATGGAAGAGGTTGTGAATGCAGTAGTAGAAGATGGAAACCTCAAGCCACTCTGTGACCTATATGAGATTTTTGATGAATTCGATAAGAAGATTCTCAAAAAATCCGCAGTCAAGCACTTAAATGTTTTCAATAAAACTTTGATTGAAATCATGTCTAGCTTTCCTACAAGCCTATATGAAGCTTTGGAATCCAGGAGAGAAAATGCCAAAACTAAGGAAGAAAACTTGAGGAAAAGATTTCTTGCTGACTTGTGCCCGAAAATGGAAATTGAAGAAATGGATACAATTCTTCATAAAGCTAAAAATGATTTTAGAAGCAAGTCTAGAATAAACAAACTTATGATTGGTGACACTAATGTTGTTATTAGTGAGACCAAAAAAATTCTAGAAGAATACCTATCAAAGGAAAAGGTAAATACTGAAGAGATCAATACTGAACATGTTAAAGGTCATGAGGAAGAAAATGTGGAGGTGAATAAGTTAGAAAAAGGAAATGAAAATGAGGAAGACATAAATGTATCTAATCCTCCAATTTTTGAGGACATTCTGACTTCCCCCAATGTTGAAAACACTAAGATACCTATGGAGACTAAAGTCCAAATTGAAGTGACTACTGCAGAGAAAGATGTGCCTGATGAAGAAAAGGAAATACCAAAAGTAATTTCAGAAGCTCAATCTAAGATTGATAAGGGAAAGAATCAAGAGTTCAGCTCAAAAAAGGAAATAGAATCCCTATTGGAGCAACAGATAGAATCAGATTATGAGCTTGATGTGAGTCCAATCAACTTATCCACTTTTTCCCCAATCCAGATGCTGAAAGTTGCCAAAATTTCTCAAGATAAAGCCAATGAGAAAATATCGCAATCTCACATCAAAGATAGTGAACTGTTGAATCTCACTTCTAGAGTTCTACATAAACTAATTCCTACCCATGTAATGGACCCAATAGGCTCTTCATCCAATGAGATGAAAAGATTAATAAAATCTATAGACTTTCATTTCAAATATTTTAAGGATTCTGCTCTAGTTAAAGTGCAAAAGGAGTTTAAGGTGGGAAGAATTGGTAGCCTAAAAGAACTTATTGCCAAGGATAAAGCTCTATTGAGTACTTACATAGAGAATGTCTAAGGTTTTATAACTATAGGAGGAAATGTGTACAAATCCTGCCTAATCTTGTCAAAATTTACTAAGGAAAATGAGAAGATAAAAGATATTGAGCAACAATTGGTTATTATTTCCAACACCATTGATCCATTGGCCAGTAGTGTTTGTCATCAAGATGGTCAGGTAATGTCTCTACTCGACCAAATAAAGAATTTGAAGTCTGAAAATGAAAGTTATTAGTAGAGTAAGTGAACTCAAGGGGCTGATAAGTCCAAAATGCGAGACATTGGTGAATGCCTTGAAAGAAGAAAAAAGTGTTGTGATCGCTCCTGATACCGTAAGTTTGGAAGCTATAGAAACATTGTCTTATCTTCTCTATGGTCATATTACCATTCTAGAAAGTCTAAAAAGTGTGTGGGACTCAAATATAAATGGACTAAAGAATTTCTTTGTAGACATCTTCAAATTTATGTAAGTCTCCGAACATACTTATACAATTTTGCAATTTCGACTTCCTTAATTTTGTCATTGATGTCAAAGGGGGAGATAGAGTTTAGTGAAAAATTCCTTGATATTCTTAGGGGGAGTGATATTTTGTAGTGGAGTTGTATGCAGTATTATGAATTTTGGCAATGTGTTTATCAGTTCGACACCTAGTCATTTTTCTCTAAGTCTTGTCATCAATGCCAAAGGGGGATATTGTTGGCATATGGTTTTGTAAGATGGTTTTTGGCTTCTAATGTTGTCATTGATGGAAACTAAGGTCATCTCCATGTTCCATAGATCTCTATCCAATCATACCGAAAGATGAAGTAAAATACTATGTTTTACCAGTAGAATACTTGTGGAACAAAGTATCCAGTCAGTTAGCTTCACCGGATCATTGTTTTGTCTTGTGGATCTCTAGAATTACCTATTGAGTACATGGATCATCATTTCATTGAGTTTTTGGGTGTTGTATTAGTTTCTATATGAGTTTGGAAGTTCGGTAGGACATTTTCTATTTATTTACTTGATAGAGAAGACTTAGTGTAAGTGGTGCGTTGTGGATGTATAAAAGTGAACTTATTTAAGTTGTTTTCAAGTTAAAGTTCCTAATTATTGGTCCTAGCTATTTTATGGCCGACTTGTTTAGATACTCATCAAAATTGTTCATGATTTGGGCCGACAAGTTGTAAATATCATTAAGTTTTGTTGAGCCGACCTGTGGCAATTAAATCCTTAGTTGCGGATATATTTAGATGATCGGATATATCAGTGTGGAAGTAGTAGAAGATGCATGGATGTAAGTTGTGAATGTCTTAAGAGAGTTTGAGTGCTATCATGCATAGTTTCACTTGCGCATAAATATTTTTGTGTGTGAACTTGAGCAGAAAAGGGAAAAAGTTTAGTATCAGTCATCAGGACAGAAGTTCGTCATCAGAGCTTAACCAAAATTGCAATCAAGCATTGGTAGATGCTATTTAGTTAATTCAATCTTTTGGATCTAATCCAAACTATTGTAAGGATAGTAAGTACAATTTTGAGCAGTGAGCTCTAGGCAGTGAGCCTGAATGCAAGTGCATTCTCATTTTGTAATATTTCTTTTGAGTATACTCAGAACTTATTTTTGATTGGCCATCCACCGTGGTTTTTCCCTTAATAGGGTTTCCACGTAAAAATCCCTATGTTATGGTTGTGTGGTTTCTTCCTTTCATTTTCTTCTTATTGATTTTAATTAAATGTTTTAAGTGGATTTAAGATCAAAAGAAAAGGATCAATTTTTGCAAAACACTAATTAACCCTCCCTCTTAGTGTTGCTTGTTTCCAACAAGGAATGGTGCTACTATAGATGAAGATAGGATTGTAAAGAAGATTCTCATATCTTCCTGATGCTTACAATGAGAAAGTGCTATTCAATAGACTATAGATTATAAGACCTATACTAAGGATCTATTGTTGGGATTTTTTATATCTTATGAGATGAGGAAGTCGAGTCTAAGGAATAGGTGCAAATTAGAGACTGCTTTTAAAGATAAAAAAGCTGAAGATCCAAATGAAGAAAAAATTATAGGAAGAATGAGAAAAGGCTCTGGTAAGTATGAAGGTAAGTTTCCCTTTAAATTCTTTAGTTTTGGAGAAATAGGTCATTATGTTGTGAAGTGTCCAGAAAGAGCTAAAAGAAATAAACAAAGATATGAGAAAGAAAAGAAAGGGAAGAAGATTAACAAAGCTTATTATGTGAATGAGAATGCTAGTATATCTAATGAGGATTCAAAGTATGAAGATCCTGATGACTATGAATGCTTGTTCTTGGCGATTAAGGATGAACCTGCTTCTGCTAATTCTTTAAGATAGGTAAAAGAAAGCCCTCTAGAGAAGGAGAGAAATGAAGTTACAATTATCTCTACCCTACATGCTAAACAAGAAAAGAATTTTTGGGTAGTTGATAGTGGTTTTTCACATCACATGACTGGTGATAAGAGTAATTTTTTTAAGCTTGAAAAATATGATGGAGGCTTGGTTATGTTTGGAGATGATACTGGTGCTAAAATCTGTAGGATAGGTTCAACAAGTTTTGATGGCAAGCATCATACTGATGATGTCTACTATGTAAATGGTTTAAGGCATAATTTTTTAAGTGTTGGTAAGATGTGTAGAAAAGGATATGATCTTGTGTTTAAGTATGAAAGATGTGAGATCCAAAAAGGATCTAAAACATTGATTGCTACAGGAAAAAAAATTGAAGGGAATATCTATCAACTTAAGGGTGTTGATGGACAATGTTTTATGACTCAGATTAATGATAGTTGGTTATGGAATAGGAGAATGTGTCACATGAATTTTGATAACTTAGAAAGGATCTATGATGTTTAGGCTGTGATAGATTTACTGAGAATTACAAAGCCTTTTAATGCTATTTGCAGGAATTGTCAATTTGGAAAGAAAGTGAGAAATCTTTATAGATCAAAGGAATAGCCCACTACTGGACTACTAGATTTAGTTCATATAGATCTTTGTGGTCCTATGAGAGTAAAAATTATACTTGGTGAAAGGTAATTTATGCTTTTAATTGATGATTATTCTAGATATACACGGGTTACATTTCTCAGAGAGAAATTAGATGCATTAGATAGATTCAAGGCATTCAAAGCTATGGTTAAAAATGAAGTGAATTTGAAGATAAAATGCTTAAGATCTGACATAGGTGGAGAATTCATATCCCATGAGTTTAAAAAAATTTGTGAAGTGCATGGAATAAAGAGATAGTTATCTGCCCCGAGAACTCCTTAGTGGAATGGAGTTGTTGAAAGGAAAAATAGTACAATTCAAGAGGCTAGTAGATCAATGATTACTAAGGCTGGTTTACTGGAAAGAAGCTATTCATACTACTATTTATGTATTCAATTGAGTTCAAGCAAGAGAAAATAGTACAAAAACTCCCTACGAGCTATGGCATGGAAGAATTCCTACTGTTAAATATTTCAAAGTTTTTGGAAGAAAATGCTATATCAAAAGAGATGAGGAAACTTTGGGTAAGTTTGATGCAAGAAGTGATGAAGGCATTTTTCTTGGATATTCTACTAATAGCAAGGCATACAAATTTTTCAATAAAATATTGGGAAAGGTTGTAGAGAGCTCAAATGTGAAGGTTGATGAGACAATGAAGAATCCTATTGACATTGATGGATATGTATCTAATGAGCATGATTGTGTAAGAATAGAAGAATTTGTGGAAGAACAGAAAAATTATGAGCAAGGGAAGTAGGATGAATAGAATGAAACAAAATAATATGCTTTGGTGATGTCCCCTAAGACACCAAAATATGTACAGAAGAATCATTCAAAAAGAGAGATTATTGGAGACAAGACAAAAGGCATGTTAACCAGAAGTAAAGTTGTCACTGAAGTAAATATATGTTTACTTTTTGAGGTTGAACCGAAGCCTGTAGGTGAAGCTTGTAAAGATGAACACTAGAAGGAAGCTATGAAAGAATAACTTATGTAGATTGAGAATAATCAAAATTGGGAACTAGTCCCAAGACCAGTAGACAAAAACATCATTGGATCAAAATGGATATTCATAAATAATTTGAATGAGAATGGAGAAGTGTCATAAACAAAGCAAGGCTTGTGTGTAAAGACTAATCATAGGTAAAAGGTATAGATTTTTAGGAAAAAAATTCTCAGGAAGAAAGAATGGAAGCTATAAGGATGTTCTTGGCATTTGCTGCTTAAAAAGAATTTAAGGTCTAGTAGATGGATGTCAAGTTAGCATTTTTGAATGGTGAACTAGAAGAGGAAGTTTATATGGAACAACCAAAAGGATTTTAGTTAATAGATCAAATGGATATGGTGTTCATATTGAAGAAAGCTCCTAGAGCATGGTATGCGAGGTTAGATAAGTATTTGATTTAGCAAGGCTTTAACAAAGGTATGATTGATAGTAATTTTTACTTTAAGATTGAAAAAGATAGAATCTTGATTGTAGTAGTGTATGTTGATGACATTATCTTTGGAGGAAATGAAACTATGTGAAAGAGGTTTGTAGAAGAAATGCATAATCAATTTGAAATGTCTATGTTTGGTGATATGGATTTCTTTCTTGGGTTATAGATTAATCAAACAGAGAAGGGAATTTTCATTTCACAATCTAAGTATGTGAGAGAAATGTTGAAGAAGTTTGGGATGGATAGTTCCAAACCGGTAAGTACTCCTATGGTGATTGGATGCAAATTGGGAAAAGTTGGTTATTCACCTAAGACTTATTAGAGCAAGTATAGATCTATCATTGGAAGACTATTGTATTTGACTGCTACTAGATCGGATATCATGCATGCTATTTGTCTTATGGCTAGATTTCAAGAAGACCCTAAGGAAACACATGTTGCTGCTATTAAAAGAATTTTCAGATATTTGAATGGAACTCTAAATTATGGATTATGGTATCCTAAATATATTGATTTTACACTTAGTGCCTATACAGATGCAAATTGAGCTAGATGTGTAGATGACAGGAAAAGTACAAGTGGTGGTGCATTCTTTCTTGGATGTAGATTGGTGGCATGGTTGAGTAAAAGCAAGATTCAATCTCCTTGTCTACTACTAAAGCTGAGTATATTGCTATTGCATCTTGCTATACACAAGTTCTATGGATGAAATAGACATTGAAAGATATCATAGTAGTATATGATGATCCCAATTCTATTTTCTATGATAATACAAGTGCAATTGACATTTCAAATAATCTTGTTATGCACTCAAGGACGAAGCATATATCTATCAGGTATCATTTCTTGAGAGAGAAGGTCATGGAGAATGAAGTAAAGCTTGAGTATGTTCTGATGAAGGATCAGGTTGCTGATATTTTCACAAAATCCTTTCCTAAAGATACTTTTAAGTATCTCCAGGAGAAGTTGGGGGTTATTTCCCCTCCTTTCTTGAACTAGATGCATATGGAGATGCATTAGTCCTATGGATCCATGGATCTATCTTTCTTTTGGGTTGATGTTTTGGTGGCTACCTCATAGGGGGGCATGTAGTATCAGGTGTTTTCATTATGAGTATTTTGTTTTCATGTCAAAGAAGAAATCAATGTAAAGTATTATTTTTCCTTTTCCATTGATGTCAAAGGGGGAGAAGAAGAATGTAAAAAAGGAAATAAATTTTGGGAGAAGAAGCATATGAAAAAGGAAAGAAAGGTTGGGAGAAGAAGCATGTGAAAAAGGAAATGAAAATTGAGAGAAGAAGCATATATGAAATTATCTTCTAAAGGGGAGAAATAAAAAAATGTGTTCAGAGCTTGTATGTTGTCTTTGATAGTTTTTCACATCATGTGTTGCCATCAATGAAAAAGGGGGAGATTGTTGCAAGAATGGAAAGATTGAAGGTGTTGTCATTGATATCAACTGGTTAGTTGGTTATCTACTAGTTGTTGTATATGTCGAGGATATTGAGAAAATTGTATTAAAGATATGTTGGAGGTGTTCTATGGTTGCTGCAGTTTTTGGTTCAAATTTTCTCTTGTGGTTGTATAGTTCAGATATGTTGTTCATGGTTGTGAGAAGGTGTTATATTCAAATTCTTTGTTGTTGGTTTGTGGTACATTGCAAGTTGTGTTCACCAATTGTGAATTGTGGTTCTCTTTGATTCTGATTAAGGTCTGGGAGAAGTGGTGTTGGTCTAGATTTCTCTTTGATGAAGTCTTATGTCATATGGTTCTAAAGTTAAGTTTCCTTGATTGTACAGAAGTTAATTTCAGCATTTGGAAAGTATGTGCTTAATGGTTCTATGTGTTTTACACTGGTGTGGCTGACCTTGTGTGAAATACTACTTTCGAGAGTTATGAAGCATGTTGGATCTATTTGGGTCCCTAAGAAGCATTTGTTTTGGTTTCCCTCATTCTAATTCCACCCTAAGATGTTTTGGTGTCGGCCTAATTTGAATTTGGATTTGGATAGCCGACTTTGGATGTGTTTCAAAGTTTAAGATGGTAGAAATACAAGATGAGTTAGTAATGCAAAATATACAAGAGAGAAGAAGAAGCAAAAAGAGAAAGTGCATATTTGTACGACATTGATTCTATTCAGTAAGAGTGTGTGTTGAGAGTGTGGGAGATCAGTGCAAAGCTTAATGTTGAGTTTTTGAATGCAGTGAGAAGAAGGTGAACTCTATCATTCATGCAAGTTATCGAGTGACTGTGGTGGAATCCTTTGTTGCATTGGGATTGTAGTCTCTCTATAACAAACCTTCTTTGTCTTCTTTGTATCTCTGTGGTAGTGAGCCCTCTGGATTGTATCCTTGTTGGACAATGAGTCCTTGTTCTCGACAGTGAGTCCTTATTTCAGACAGTGATCCTCTTTGTAATCGATTCTCACTGTGGTTTTCCCTCATTGGGTTTTCCACGTAAATCTGGTGCTACTGTGTGTATGTGTTGGATTTGAGTTTCTGTAGTGGCTTTTCATGATTAATCATTTAAGTAGTATTAAGTATTAGTTTCAGTGATTGAATTAAAGGTTTAATTTTTTGACAACTGATTCACCCCCCCTCTCATTTTTCCTATTCAACATGATGGAGCTTCCAAGTTGTGGGCCTGAAAGTGTTACAACTACCTTTGACCTTAGGGATAAAACTACTTGAAGTGTTTTTCAATGTGTTATTACCAATATAAATTGGGATAACTTTGGCCTATTATCATCAAAACATTACCACAATCAGCCTAAATTTTTCTCTTTATTGCTCATAATAGCCTCTATTGTTGTCACTGGTTTATGGAAGTTACTATCAAAACAAAGTCACTTTTGAAAACTTTGTCGTAGTTGTTTTAAAACAAAACCACTATTGACCTAAAACACTACCGCTATTGCCTTAAATAGAAGCTTCTATCATCCTATTTGTAGGCTTGTCTCAAAATTGTTCAAAATAATTGATTTTCAAACATTGGCCTAAAAACTCAATTCAGTTATCAAAGAACATTATTGGACATGTCAGTCAAAATCCAACATCACCGTCCTTCATTTTGGACTTGGTTTACCTAGGGTTCATGACTACCATTTTTTGGACACAACATTTGCACCATATCTTATCAACATTCTTCAACATCACCAAATCAACAACCAAACAACCTAATCTTGGAAACATATTGAACCCAAGAAATCAAACCATTATATTGCTAGTGTTTTTAGAGCAACCTTTACTTGCAACCTCATAGTTAGTTCAAGTAAATAAAAAACCATATCCTCTAAAACATAGCAAAGCATTGATTTGAGTCTTGTGAACTATTTTGTTCTAAAATACGTTAAATAAACCATTGACCATTATAGCTTCATTTATATAATAGCACCCAAAATTGGCTCATCACCTTATCATAGGGTTGAGTAGCAAAATCTTACCATCCAACATCAAGCTTGATCGTCCACATATCACAACACCAACCCATAGCAAAAAACCAACAACCTTTGTCCAAAAGGTATACGCACATCCCCTTTGTACATCAAAAAACTTCAAAACAAAACATCATAACACACAACCATAACATCCCAACAACATATCAATGTCAATCTATCACTTGAATTCAATCCCACTCTATACACACATGGAGTCATCATACCCCACTAGCTACAACAACATAGCAACTATGGGTGTCCCCATTCGAGACTTTGGAATACCTTGTCACATGATACAAACATGGATTCATCATACCCCACTAGCTACAACAACATAACAACTATGGGTGTCCCCATTCGAGACTTTGAAATACCTTGTCACATGCCATATTTTAATATATGTCAGAACTGACAAATCTATCAACCATACCATCAAAACAGTGAGTCACAATATCAAGAACATCTTAGCTATCATCAAAACATGGATTCATATCATCAACAACATGTTCAACATCAATACATTACATATCAACAACCACAACATCAACAACAAGATCTATTCTTACAACATCAAAACATGACATATCATCAACAACCTCAACAATCATCATGAAAAAAATAGTTGTTGCCATCCCATAACACCACTAAACATGAATACACTCCTTTAAGGGATCCAATTGATGTGATGTTAACAAATTAGTCCATGCTTATCACACTTCCAAAATCATTACGTAATTATGAACCTCAATTCAAAACTCTAGTGTATGATGGTCTAAGGATTATTATGAATATCATAGAGCAAATGGTCATACCACATCAAACTGTATTAAACTCAAAAATTTCATCCAATACCTTATTGATCAAGGAGAAATAATTATTGAAGACACCATCCAAGGATTAGTCACTAATGATAACATTGATAATATCTCTACCTCAAATGTTAAAGACAATGATCAAGATTCATCTACCAAAGACCACATTTCAGATCTCTTTACCTCACATAATGAGCTAGAAGACATAGATAATTTTTTAAAACATGATCAAGATAATCCATCAGTGTCTAACAATGATCCAAATAAATAAATTTTAACATGATTTGATCTCATGGTTGAAATCATTGAAAATATCTCAACCTCGAATGTTGAAGACAATGATCAAGAGTCATCTACCAATGATCATGTTGAAAATATCCCTACATCTAATGAGCAAGACGACATATCTCAAGAATTTATCCCCATGCATGATCAAAATCCTTCACCAAGGTTTAGCAATATTGAAAAAATCCTTAGTTCAACACTTGATCCAAATTCACTTGAAGATCAAGAGAATCTTAAACTAATACCCATTCCTAGAGAAGACATTTAAGAATTGTAACTAAGGATTTCTTTTAGGTTTGATTAGATCAATCAAATCAATGTAAAAGATAAAAAACCCAAAGTAATTACAAAATACAATGGAAGCGAATGAAAGAACGATTATACCTGATCGCCGAGACCTCCATGATTTACTTTTGTAACACCCTCTAGCTTGTTGGATAATGCCTTTGCCCTCAGATTGGACGTGTGAGCAATCTGCAAATATATGCCTATGTCCTACACCACGCTTTGAAGGATTTGCATAAAATGTCTAATGCCTATGCCTAAATGACTATAATTATCAATGCCTAAACATGCCAAGACTTGATCGAATAAAGATAATAATTGCAATGAGAAGCCTAAGTGTAACACACCTATAATATGTTTACTTGTGTGTGTGTATGTCCAATCTAAAAGTGAGAGAAAAATCACATTTTATAGAAAATGTCATTTTGAATGGACGGGTGAGATCGAATTCTAAGAAAGACCTAGAATGAGAGGTCCAGATTAAATCTGAGAATCCCTAATTAGGGTTAGGGAAAATTCATTAATCAAACGGTCAAGATAATATCTCAGATAACTGGATCGATAGTGGAGAATAAATGAGGAAATTAATTAGAAAATAAAGATTTTCGAAAATCAAGAAGATAAAGACTGCCTAATTTGTGAGATTCGAAAAATCAAGAAGATAAGAGTTAGACTGAAGATCAGATTTGGAAAATCAAGAATCTGCCCGATTACTTGATTTTTAGAAGTTTAGTTTCCATTTTGAATTAAGTTAATTCAAATTATGGATTTTGTGAAATAATAAATAATTGATTTTCCAATTATTTACCAAAGTGAACTGACAGTTAAGATTGAGATGACATTTTAAATAATTTAATTTATTTAAAATGAGAAGAATATTAATTTCGACGATTAAATAATTAAAGATAATTATTTAATTTAGCAGATAAGACCAATAATTAAATAAATTAATAAATTTATTTAATTGTGACAATTAGTGACATATTAAATAAATAAATAAAATTTATTTATTTAATAATCAGGAAGAAATATATGACGAAGGGTAATTAAATAAATTAATTTATTTTTCTAGTTAAGGGAGGACTTAGACAATTAATGACGTATTTAATAAATAAATAAAATTTATTTATTTAATAATCATGAAGAATACAAAGACATGAATTAATTAAACAATTATGAACTATTTAATCAATAGTCGAATGTGGACCAAGGACATAATTAAATGTCATAATTATGCTAGGACGAAAGTGGTAAAAATGAAGCTTGCAGGCCTAGGTCATTTTTACGTGTCTACAAGAACCATTTGCAAGCAATCCATTCTTCCAAATTGACCCATGTCAATAACTCAATCCACAACATATCAAAATCAATTCTGAAATCAGTCAAGATCAAGGAACCAAGTATTCTCAAGATCTAACAGGTCTATTCCAATCTGATATGGAAGATAACTTCGATAAAAGATCAGATCAAATATCTACATCCCTAAGATACTACAATTATTAAAATGGGTATCTTCCAATCCATACAAGATCTCACAAACAATGATCATATCCATATCACACTCAATCTTATATCTACCCATGAGATGTTTACTCCTAAAGGACATGTAGATGATCTTCATCTAAAACAAGAGTCTCATACTCTTGACATCATTACCAAGGAACAAGAGTCTCTTACTATCAACTTCATTAACAATGAACAAGAGTCTCCTACTCTTAACATCTTTACACATGATCAAGGCATAGAAAAATCCATAGACACCAAAAATTGATCATGAAGAAGACTTCTACATGAATTGTGAATCAGAAACATCCTTTGAAGAACAAGCAGAAATGGATCATGAAGAAGCCTTCTACATGGATTGTGAATCAGAAACATCCTTTGAAGATCAACCCAAAGATATCAATCAGGAAGTTATCCCACATATTGAGGGTTCTATCACTTATAAAATTGGATCACTAACCTTTGTCAGAGCAAGTTATCTTATTAATGAAGAAGCTATCACCTTTCAAGACCTAGAGCAGAGAAGAGAATGATTAACACCTTGTGTCCAAGACAAAAAAATCTTATTGCAAACAAAATTTGTCAAATAATGCAGTATAAGGGCAAAGGATTAGGCCTAAATGAATAGGGTGTCCTAGAACCAATACAGATTATTGGCAATCCTAAGCATCAAGGCCTTGGTTATTTAGTAATTAAGGAACCTAAACATATCAGTGATGCATGTATAAGGGTGTGTGCACAAAGCTGTGACACAAAAATGGCTCTTAAGATGGCACTCTTTTTTTGAAATAAAAAAAAATTGATGTGCATGAGAAAATGAAGATAGTTACGCTCAAATTTTGAAGATGCAGAAAGAAAAATAGTTGAAGTGCTTCGAGTCTAGTTTGTAAGCTACTAATTTTTAAAAATTAATGAAGATTAAGGGTTTCAAAAAGTGGGGACCAAAAATAGGTCCTATTTTTATCAAAAAAACATAACATAGCATATTATGGCCCCCCCTTTTTGATTAACATATTTTTAGAATTTCAAAAATCCAAATGGTGATAAATTAGTTAACACCATGTAGTTTATTCTCATTCATTTAGTTAATTTTTTTAATGAATATATAATATTTTATGAATTTTCAAAGTGGACACATTCTGAAATGTTGAAATTTGAGTGTGCTCCCTCCTAATTTTTTTGAAAACTAATCAAAAATGGATTTTTTTTTTCATCATGTGTAGAATGAAGTCTAGTTTAAAAAATGTAATTTGTTTCATGATTCAATGAATGAGTAAAATTATATCCTAAAACTAGCACATGTTGGTTTTTGGCAAAAAATGGAGGCAATAACAAGAGAAGTTATGGATGAAAACCTTAACTTATTCAAAGCATAAAAAAAATGCCTATATTTAGATAGCTAAGAGAGATCCTAACATCATCACAGTGTTTTTTATAAATTTTCATTGAAATAGATGCAAACGTGATGGTGAGCACATAAAAAAATATGTGAAAATTTGATAAATCTTGAGAAATTCACATCCATAAGCAGCTCATTTGGTGAGCACAAAATTTGGTGCTCTCCAAATGAGACATCACATTTGGTGCTCACCAAATTTGGAAAGCGCCAAATGTGATGTCTCATTTGGAGAGCACCAAATTTTGCGCTCACTAAATGAGTTGCTTTGACTAAAATCTAAGTTTGACTTTCATTTCCTACACCACTTTCATAACACTTTAAGTTCGTGGGTTATGATCATTGATGGATAATTGAAGTTTCACCTTTCACAACCTCTCTACCTCCTTCCCTCTTAACCAATGCGTACCCATTCTCTCTCCCTCACTCTCTCCCTTGGTCTATCCCTCCTACCCTTTGTCGCTTGGATCTCTCTCACCCCCTCTTCCTCTCTCAAGTATCTCCCTCCCACCCTAGCTAGAAAACTCTCTCTCCCTCACAAGTTTATCTCTCTCAGGTCACCCACACTCCCTCTCTTTTTCCATCGCAATTCTCTCTCTTAGGTCTCTCTCAAGTCTCTCCCAGGTCTCTCTCTTAGGTCTCTCTATTAGGTCTCTATCTCAAGTGTCTCCTACTCCCTCTCTCTCCCTCTCTCATAGGTATCTCCCTCAAAATATCCCTCACACCCCCTCTCCCTCTCTGAAGCCTCTCCCCCCACCCTAACTAGATAACTCTCTCTCAAGTCTCTCCCTCAAAATATCCCTCCCATCTTGTCTCCTTCTCTCAGGTCTCTCCCTCCCATCCTAACTAGATAACTCTCTTTCTTCGATAGTAGTATCTCTCTCAAGTCTCACTCCCTCCCACCCTACCTATAAAAATCTCTCACCCCAACTATATATCTCTCTCACTCCCTCTCACTCCCTCTCCCTCTCTCAGGTGTTTATATTTCTCTCTCCCTCTCATCTCTCTCTGGTCTCTCCCTAGATAAATCTCTTTCTCTGATGTAGTAGTCTCTCTCTCTTAGGTTTCACTCCCTTCAACCTTACCTAGACAAATCTCTCACTCCAACCCCCTCTCTCACACTCCCTCTCTCTCTCTCTCTCCCTCTCACGTGTTTCCCTCTCTATCTCTCACTCCATCTCCCTCTCTTAGGTATTTATATTTATTTCCCTCTCATTAATATATATCTCTCTCTTAGGTATCTTCCTCAAAATATCCCTCCCAACTCCTCTCCCTCTCTTAGCTCTTCCCCCCACCCTAACTAGATAACTCTCTCTCCCCCTAAATCAATTATCTCTCTTAGGTCTCACTCCCTCCCACCCTACCTAGACTAATCTCTCTCTCTCACTCAAATCCCCTCTCACACTCCCTCTCTCTCATGTCTCTCCCTCAAAATATCCCTCCCACCCCATGTCCCTCTCTCAGGTCTCTCCCTCCCATCATAACTAGATAACCATATTTCTTTGATGTACTAGTCTCTCTCTTTAGGTCTCACTCCCCCCACCCTACCTAGAAAAATCTCTCACTCCAACCCCCTCTCTCAAAATCCCTATATCTCTCCCTCTAAGGTCTTTCTCTCTCTCACTCACTCCAACTCCCTCTCTTACATCTTTATCTTTTTCTCTCCCTCTCATTTCTCTCTCTCAGGGTTCTCTCTCTTAGGACTCTCTCTCAGGTGTCTCTCACTCCCTCTCTCTTAGGTCTCTCTCTAAGGTTTCTCTCTCAAGTGTCTCTCACTCCCTCTCTCAAGTCTCTCCATCAAAATATCCCTCCCAGCCCATCTCCCTCTCTCAGGTCGCTCCCCCCACCCTAACTAGATAAATTTCTCTCTCTCACTTCAACCCCCTCTCTCACACTCCCTCTCTCTCTCTCTCTCCCTCTCAGGGCTCACACTCCCTCCCTCTCTTAGGTCTTTATCTTTCTCTCTCCCTCTCATCTCTCTAAACTATCTCTCTCAGGTGTTTCCCACTCCCTCTCTCATAGGTCTCTTTCTTAGGTGTCTCCCACTCCCTCTCTCTCAGGTATCTCCCTCAAAATATCCCTCCCAACCCCTCTCCCTCTCTCAGGTCTCTCTCCCCCACTCTAACTAGATAACTCTCTCTCTTCCTCTTAAGTCTCTCTCTCTCATTTCTTTCTCCCTCCCACCCTACCTAGACAAATCTCTCACTCCAACCCCCTCTCACACTCCCTCTCTCCCTCTCAGGTCTCACACTCCCTATCTCCCTCTCAAGTCTCTCTCTATGACTCTCTCACTCCAACTCCCTCTCTCAAGTATTTATCTTTCTCTCACCCTCGCATCTCTCTCCCAGCTATCTCTCTCTCAGGTATCTCCCTCAAAAAATACCTCCGAACCCCTCTCTCTCTCTTAGGCCTCTCCCCCCACCTTAACAAGATAACTCTCTCTGTCTCTCCCTCTCAAGTCTCTCTCTCAGGTCTCACTCCCTCCCACCCCATATAAACAAATCTCTCTCTCTCTCAAGTCTCACTCTCACCCACCCCACATAGACAAATCTCTCTCACTCCAACCCCCTCTCTCACACTCCCTTTCTCTCTCCCTCTAAGGTCTTTCTCTCTCTATCACTCCAACTCCCTCTCTTAGTTCTTTATCTTTCTCTCACTCTCATCTCTCTCTCTTAGGTGTCTCCCACTCCTCTCTCAGGTCTCTTTCTTAGGTGTCTCCCACTCCCTCTCTCTTAAGTATCTCCCTAAAAATATCCCTCCCAACTCCTCTCCCTCTCTCAGGTCTCTCCCCCTACCCTAACTAGATAACTCTTTCTCCCCCTCTCAATTCTCTCTCTCTCATTTCTTTCTCCCTCCCACCCTACCTAGAAAAATATCTCACTCCAACCCCCTCTCTCACACTCCCTCTCTCTCTCTCTCCCTCTTAGGTCTCACACTCCATGTCTCTCTCCTTCTCAAGTCTCTCTCTCACTCTAACTCCCTCTCTCAAGTCTTTATCTTTCTATATCCCTCTCATTTCTCTCTTAGCTATCTCTCTCTCAAGTTTATCTCTCTCCATCTCTCTCAAGTCTCTCCCTCGAAAATTCCCTCTCAATCTCTCTCCTCTCTCTCTCAAGTCTCTCCCTCGAAAAATCCCTCTCAACTCCTCTCTCTCTCAGGCCTCCCCCCTCCTAACTAGATAACTCTCTCTCCCTCTCAAGTTTCTCTCTCAAGTGTCACTCCCTCCCACCCCACATAGACAAATCTCTCTCTCTCAAGTATCACTCTCTCTCTCTCAGCTATCTCGGGTAGAATATCTCAGGTTGAGGGTTTAAGGTTTGTGGTTTGAGGGATTGGGGTTAAAGGTATATAGGGTAGAGGGTTCATGGTTGAGGGTTTAAGGTTTGAGGATTGAGGGATTAAGGTTTGAGGTTTGAGGGATTAAGGTTTGAGGATTAAGGATTAAGGGATTAAGGTTTCAGGTTTGATGGATTAGGGTTTAAGGTTTGAGGATTGAGGGATTAGGGTTTAAGGTATAGGATTGAGGGATTAGGGTTGAGGGTTGGGGGATGAGGTATTAGGGTTTAAGGTTAATGATTGAGGGTTTAATGTTTGAGGTATTGAGGGATTACAGTATAAGATATGTAGGGTAGAGGGTTTAATTCATCGGGTAGTGGGTAGAGGTTTGAGGGTTGAGGTATTAAAATTTAAGGTTTGATGGCTTAAGGTTTGAGGTTTGAGGGATTAGGGTTTAAGGTATAGGGTAGAGGGTTTAGGTTTTAGGGTTCAGGGTTTAAGGTTTAAGGATTGAGGGATTAAGGTTTGAGGTTTGAGGGACAAAGGTTTGATGATTGAGGGATTAAGGTTTGAGCTTTGAAGGATTAAGGCAAAGCAATTAGGATTGAGGGTTTAATTGATAGGGTATATGGTTGAGGGTTAAGGTATTAGGGTTTATGGATTGACGGTTTAGGGTTGAAGGTTGAGGGATTAGGGTTGAAGGGCTGAGGGTTTAAGGTTTGAGGTATGAGAGATTACGGTATAAGGTATAGGGTAGAGGGTTTAATTCAGGTTTGAGGGATTAGGTTTAATTTAGGTTTGAGGGATTAGGGTTTAAGGTATAGGATAGAATGATTAGGATTGATGGTTTAATACATATAGGGTAGAGGGTAGAGGGTTGAGTGTTGAGGTATTATGGTTTAAAGGTTGAGGTTTTAAGGTTTGAGGATACAAGGATTAAAGTTGAGCAACTAGGGTTTAGGATTTAATTTATAGGGTAGAGGATTAAGGGATGAGGTATTAGGGTTTAAGGGTTGAGGGTTTAAGGGTCAATAGTTGAGGGATTAAGGTTGAAGGGCTGAGGTTTTAAGGTTTGAGTTATGAGGTATGATGGATTATGGTATAAGGTATCTAGGGTAGAGGGTTTAATTTATAGGCTAGTGGGTAGAGGGTTGAGGTATTACAGTTTACTTGGGTTGATAGTTTGAGGTTTGAGGGATTATGGTTTAAGGTATAGGGTAGAGGGTTTAATTGATAGTGTAGAGGGTATGAGGTTAAGGGTTGAGGGTTTAAGGTTTGAGGATTCGAGGATTAAGGTTTAGAAACTAGGTTTTATGGTTTAATTGATAGGGTAGAGGGTTGAGGGATAAGGTACTAGGGTTTGAGGGTCAACAATTGAGGGATTAGGGTTAAAAGGTTGAGGGTTTAAGGTTTGAGGTATGAGGTATGAGGGATTATGGTATAAGGTATCTAGGGTAGAGGGTTTAATTCATAGGGTAGTGGGTAGAAGGTTGAGGATTGAGGGTTAAGGTATTATGGTTTACTTGGGTTGATGGTTTAATGTTTGAATGATTAGGGTTTAAGGTATAGGTAGAGGGTAGAGGGTTTAGGGTTGAGGGTTTAAGGTTTGAGGATTCAAGAATTAAAGTTTGAGGTTTGAGGGATTAAGGGATTAAGGTTTGAGGTTTGAGGGATTAAGGCTACGTAATTAGGGCTAAGGGTTTAATTGATAGGGTATAGGGTTGAGGGTTGAGGTATTAGGGTTTAAGGGTTGGGGGTTTAAGGTTTGAGGTTTCAAGGATTAGGGTTTAAGGTATAGGGTTGAGGGATTAGGGTTAAGGGTTTAATGTATTACAATTGAGGGATTACGATTGAGTAGGACCATACTCAAACGTATCAGGAGACAATTGATGATAATGTGCCACTCTTGGTGATGTCTTTGGAAAAATTAATTACAAAATACTCCTCTTAGCCTCTTCTTCCTTCTCTACGTCTTCATCCCTCCTAAAAAATATTATAGTGTTCTCTACCTCTTAATCCCACTCTTCTTTATCCCCTCCGTAGGTCTCCATTTACGATCGAGACTTATAGAAGGACAATTTTTTTATACAAAACATTTGGCGCTCGCCACACTGCAGAGCATTGGAACACAACATTTGGCGCTTGCCAAACTGGAAGTCAAAAATTACAAAGAATTGAAATTGAACATTTGGTGCATGCCAAACCTGATGTCACACTTTGCATCAAATTTGGTGCTCACCAAATTTGGCTTTTCCAAAAATGGTAAAAAAGCATTTGACCCTTCATTCAAGCCCATAATTTTATGCTGTTAAATTCTCATTGTACCAAATTAGGCTTGATCCATCACCTTTTTAGCACCAATTTGCATGCTAGACAATGTTGAAGGAGGAAATTTAAGGTTTCTACATTATTTTTCATTATCTCAGGTATTATATTCATTTTGGTACAATTTAAATGTTGATATTGAGTGTTTTTGTTTACTTTTGACAATATAAGCCATTCCTTGCATTATTTTATTAATCATAATTGTTATACATAGAACTCAACATTGAATTAGATGGAAGTTGCATAAAGAAGTTCAATTTTTAGGAGTTTGAAGAAAAATATGAAAAACATGACATAATTTAGATGAATTCATGTAAATTTATATAGATGATATCAACTTAACAAAAAAATTCTTATGAATTCCATTTGCATTGCTTATAGTTCATTTCCATCATGACTAGTGGATTTTATAATTTTTCATTTTAGGTAGATGTTTATATTGAGTTTTTTTTCTTTTTTATAGTATAGACCAAATTCATTTAATGATTTTATTAACCTTCATTGTTATACATAGAATTCAACATTGAATTAGATGGAAGTTGCATATAAAAGTCTAGTTTGTAGGAGTTTGAAGATAAAAAATGAAAAACCTGACATAATAGATGAATTAATCTAAACTTATATAGAGTTTTTTAAAAAAATCCTCAAGAAAATGCATCAAAGAAATGTGGTCTAATGAAATGCAATGAAAAGAAAATGTTATTGGCAGCTACTCCTACTTATTAGTTATGCAATATGAAGTAATTGGATAATAGTTGCACACATAGGTTGACTTTCAAATGTACATTATATTGTAATTGAAATGATGTGATCTATAAACATCTATGCATCACCATAGGTTGACTTTCAAATGTACATTTGATTGTAATTGATTGAAATCCATCACCATGAGACCACAATTCATCTTCTTCTCACCCATTGTCCATTTCACCTTTATTTTAAAAACCTTAGGTTTCTCATAGGTTACTTATTTGACCTTCATAACACATTAGAAGGTTTGTTGCTCTTGCATCCATGATAATATTTTGACCTACAAGAGCTCTTAATTTTGATCCAAAACAAAATTAAGTATCTTATGGCCATTGACCTTTTGATTTCAACAATTATCTAATATTGTTTGAAGTGAACCAAAGCTTCATCAATGATCTATATCTTATCCTTTGTATGATAATCACAACCCCTCATTCATTGGTGCCTTGTGCCCCCTTTTAAAAAGCTTGCATACATATTTTGTGAGCTAGGTTTGCAATGACCCATGCATAGCCAAACCCTACCTAAATTCTTCATAGGATAACCATTAGCATGTTGGACTCTTGCACTCACTAAATGCAATAATACATACTAGCACTAGAAAACTTGTCATACATTACCATATAAGAAAATGAGACTCTTCTTTCAATGGTGTTTTAACATACTAAAAATAAATGCAAATACATGAAGGTTAAGATTTAAATTAAAAGAATGACTAGTGCAGGGGCACCCACAGTTCTTTCATGCCTCCAAGGGTCAAGAAGTTGATATTTTATTTTGTTTTGTGTTGTCTTCATGTAATAATCTCTTCTCAGACTATTTCACATGTATTGGAGTCTAGTTTGAGTTCTTAGGGGTAAGTTAGTGTGCAAATACAAAAGTTGTTAAAAGTTGCCTAATGTTGTCAAGCAACTTTTTACATTTTTGTCAAAAATAAACATAATGATGTTTGTGTTAGTTCATAATTTGCAAAGTGGTTGATGATCATTTGGAAATGATTGTAAATGATTTAAAAAGCCTTGTATGGTTGAAGAGAAGGTTGGATGTTGAAGTTTGTGAAGTTGAAGCAATAATTTTATTTTATTTTTGCAATTTTGAATGTTTCTTTGTTGATCTTATGTGTTGTACAGATATGTACGATCTTGCATTGATCCAAAACCAATTGTGTTGGATGTTGTGGTTGTTTTTATGATGTGTGGTTGTCATTGATTTCAACACTATTAGCATTGAGGTATTATAGGTTGTATATGTCAAGGATATTGAGAAAATTGTTAAAGAAAGTGTTGCAAGTTCCTAATGGAATAGTGAAGGTCATGAAGGTGTTTTTCTATGTACATTGATAATCAATTGTTTTGGACTAAAGGGTTTATTACTAAGTGTATCTAGTTTATCCACCAAAATTTTCAGAGGTCAGTGTGAATATTTGTTCGAGTTATGAAGATCTGTGTTCTGACAGTTTTTCTATGGTTTCAGTTAGTGTTCCTAAGTGAAGTTGATGTGATTCTAGTAATTTGAGTTGTTGCAAATGTTTCTCTATTGGTTTCTATTGCTTTCGGATGCTTCTAGATCATTCTCTATCTTTGTTGCATGTATGCGTTGATCAGTGTGTTCATGGTCGAAGATTTTTCTCATGTGTGTTCGGGTTTTCATGTTCTTGGCTGACATGGTGGTTGTAGCATGTTGTGGATCCTTGGAGATTAAAATTTAAATGTTTGGCATTCTCGAGGATGTTGTTTTGGGTCACAACATAATATTGGCTGATGATGTTTGATTCGCATTGAAAATTTATTTGTAAATTTGGGCCGACATTGAAAATATGTTTTATATTTTGGCCGACGAAGATTTTGATGAAATTAATGTTACAGATATATAAGAGTGACTGTTTGAGTGAAGTGAAGTGTGCATAGGTGTGAATATATGCCAGAGAAAGAGAAAATGTGTGAATAGTGTTCAAATCATTCAATTGTAGAGTAGAGTGTGAAGAAGTTTGAGTGAAGTGTGAATGTGTATTTTTGTGCTTAATCAGAACTATATCAAGCTTTTGGAGAATCCATTCTTTTAGTTCATACCCTGTGGATCTAATCGTATTTCTCTTCTTTGGGCAGTGAGCCCTCTTGTATCCGAGTAGTGAGCTCTAGGAACTGTGCCTGAATGCATGTGCATTCCCATTATTCTTCTCTATACTTTTAACAAGGTATAATATTGTGAACTAACATCCACCATGGTTTTTACCCTAATAGGGTTTCCACATAAAAATCTTAGTGGTCTCTATGTTTCTGATGTGTTGATTGTTTATGGTTTATTGTTCATGCATCAAATTTGAGATTAAGTTAAGTTAAGTTGGAAAATTTTAAAAAATCTATGACAACTGATTCACCCCCCCTCTCAGTTGTCTGTCCTTGTTTTTCCAACAATTGGTATCAGAGCAGGTTCCTCTGAAGAAGTTTAAAAGCTTGAGGTGATCCGAGATGGCATCTTACAAGAAGGAAAACCCTAGATTTGATGGAACAAACTACTCTCTATGGAAAACTAAAATGGAGTGTCATTTGAGTGTATTGGTGAACCCTTCTAGAAAATTACAAAGAACATATATCTTATTCCTTAGAATGGTCCTTCCACTCCTGACGAGATTAAAGAGGTTGAGACTAATATCAGGGCTATTGAAGCTTTGTTGAGTGCTCTGACAGATTCAGAAATGAAAAATGTGATAGGTCTGAAGACAAATCATGAGATTTGGACGAAGTTGGAGAATTTGTATGAAGCAGATGTACATGTGAAGGTAGCTAAGCTACAGAGTTTGAAAGGAAAGTATGAAAATTTGAAGATGGGTGAAGATGAAAATATTTCTTCCTTTATGCAAAGAGTAAATGAAATTGTGATGGGTATTAGATGTGCCGGTGGTACCTTGGATGAACAAGAAATTGTAGCTAAAGTGCTTAGATAATTTCCTCCCTCTTACAAGTCAAAGGCTATGCTATTGAAGAGTTTAGATTAGTAACAAATGTGACAAGGGATATGCTAATTGGTAAACTTGTTGCCTTTGAGTTAAGCGAATTTGGTGATTCTGCCCCTAAGACTAAATCTACATTTAAGGCTTTTGTATCTGGAAGAAGCATGCAAAGATATGATCCAGGAGAAATTTCTAGAAAAAATTCAAGTATGAGGAAGAGATGAAACAACTTGAAGAAGAAGAAAGAGAGGTTGAAGAGCTGGAAGCATTGATTGTGAAGAACGAAGGTAGAGGAAAAGGTAA
This sequence comes from Sequoia sempervirens, assembly GCA_007258455.2. NCBI lineage: Eukaryota > Viridiplantae > Streptophyta > Pinopsida > Cupressales > Cupressaceae > Sequoia > Sequoia sempervirens. The sequence goes on along the minus strand of VDFB02000017.1, from coordinate 257,239,253 downwards.
GTATAAAGGAAAGTTTCCTATTAAATGTTTCTCTTGCAATAAAATAGGTCATTTTGCTTCAAGGTGTCCTGAAAGAGTTCCTAGGTCTAAGAACTACAAAACTAGATTTCAAAAGAAATGCTATTTTGTTGAAGGTGTGACTGATGAAGAATCTGATAAAGAAAATGGAAATGAAGATGAATGGGTTTTCATTGCTATCAAGGAAAATGATCTGGTGGCTACTGAATCTGCTAAAGTTGAGAAAGCTCTTGTAGCCCAAATTGAAGAAAAGGATGAGTGGGTTATTGACATCGGATGCTCACATCATATGACTAGTGACAAAAGAAAATTTGTAAGTCTGGAGAAATATGATAGTGGGATTGTAAGATTCAGAGATAACAATGTTGGTGTGATCCATGGAAGAGGATTTATTTATCTTGGTGGTAAACATAACACTGATGATGTCCTTTATGTTGAAGGCTTAAAGCATAACCTATTGAGTGTTGGACAGATGGTGGAAAAGAGTCATGATCTTCAGTTCAAATATGGAAGATGCAGGATACTTGTAAGTTCTGGAAATATGATTGCTTCAAGTACAAAGACAAGAGGTAATATTTTTCACCTGAGTGCTAGTAATGTAAGTTTTTTAATTGCTCAATTAGATGAAAGCTGGTTATGGCATAGGAGGCTGTGTCATGTTAATTTTGATAACATTGTCAAGGTAATCTCTATTCAAGGAGTGAGAGATCTACCTAAGCTAGTGAAGCCTTCTAATACAATATGCAAGGAATGTCAAATGGGTAAACAAACTAGAGTTTTTTTTCGGAATAAAAAACAGCATTCAAATGGAATACTGGAGCTGGTGCATACTGATCTATGTGGTCCCTACAGAATCAGAAGTCTACAAGGAGAAAGGTATTTTATGCTTCTTATTGATGATTACTCTAGGATGATATGGGTTTCTTTCTTAAGAAAAAAATGTGAAGCATTAGAGAAGTTCAAGAGTTTCAAAGCTATGGAAGAAAATGAGACAGGTCTAAAGATAAAGTTCCTAAGGTTAGATAGAGGTGGTGAGTTCAATTTTTTTTGTGAAGAGAATGGAATCAAAAGACAGTTATCTACTCCTCGAACCCCTCAATAGAATGGAGTTGTAGAGAGAAAGAATAGAAAAATTCTAGATGTTGCTAGAACAATGATGATTGAAGGAAATGTGCCTCATATCTATTGGAGAGAAGTTGTAAACATTGTTGTGTACACTTTAAATCGGGTAAATTTTAATGGTATTTCTGGTAAGACTCCTTTTGAGCTATGGTTTGGTTATAAGCCTACTGTTAAGTATTTCAATATTTTTGGAAGCAAGTGCTACATTAAGAGAGATGAGTACATAGGAAAGTTTGATGCAAGGAGAGATGAAGGAATCTTTCTAGGATACTCTACCAAGAGCAAGGCTTACTAGTGCTATAATTGGAGATTAAGAAAAATGGTTGAAAGTGCAAATGTCGGAGTTGATGATGACTCTACTAGATCATCCAGATATCGTGGTTATTATTTAGATGATAAACAAGATAGTACAGACAAAGGGAAGAATGTTCAGACATAGAATCAAATTCAAGTTGTTTTGGTAAATCAAGAAAGTCAAGAAGTAGAGACAAGTGGAAGTGTAGAAGAAAGAACAAGAGAAACAAAAGTGAGAGTGAATCCTAAAAATCTGAGGCATGTGAGATTGAATCATTTAGAGAATCAAATTATAGGAGACAAGAATAAAGGTGTGTAGACTAGAAGAAGGATTGCAGAAGAGTATTGCCTGATTTCTAAAACTGAGCCTAAAAATGTCGATGAAGCTTGCAATGATGAATACTAGATGGAAGTTATGAAGGAAGAACTGATGTAGATTGAAAAGAATGATACATGGATTCTTGTTCCCAGACCTAAAGATAAAAATGTGATTGGTACTAAATGGGTCTTTTGGAATAAGCTAAATGAACAAGGTGAAGTGGTTGAAATAAAGCAAGATTGGTATGTAAAGGGTATTCACAAATGGAAGGAATTGATTTTGAAGAAAATTTTGCCCCTGTTGCCAGAATTGAAGCTGTAAAATTATTTCTTTCTTATGTTGCATATAAGAACTATAAAGTCTATCAAATGGATATGAAGTCATCTTTTTTGAATGGTGAGTTAGAAGAAGAAGTATATGTTGAACAATCGGATGGATTTCAACTGACTGACAAGGAAGACATGGTTTGTCAATTGAAGAAAGCTCTATATGGGCTCAAGCAAGCTCCTAGAGTCTGGTATACTATAATGGATAAATACTTACTGAAGCATGGATTCAATAAAGGTACTAATGATAGCAACTTGTATTTTAAATTGGATCATGATAAAGAGTTGATTATTGAAGTCTTTGTTGATGACATTACTTTCGGAGGAAATGATAATTTATGTATGAAGTTTGCTGATGAAATGAAAAGTGAATTTGAAATAAGTATGATTGGAGAGATGAAGTTCTTTTTGGGTTTGCAAGTCACTCAGTTAGACAATGGGATTTTCATATCTCAGTCCAAATATGTGAGAGTTATTGAATAATTTTAGCATGGAAGACTCAAAGCCTGTTGGTACACCCATGGTAAATAGATGCAAGTTAACATAGAATGATGATCCTCCTAAGGAAAATCAAACAAGATACAGGTCAATGATTATCGGATTGCTCTACTTAAGTCAAACAAGACAATACATCATGAATGTTGTATGTATGGTTGCTAGATTTGAGGCTGATCCAAAAGAATATCATGTGACTATTGTAAAGAGAATCTTCAGATATCTGACAAGAACAGTTGATTTTGGACTTTGGTGTCCTAAAGATGATGATCTTACATTGAGTGCATATACTGATGGGGATTTGGCAGGAGATGTAGATGATAGAAAAAGTACTAGTGGTGGTGCTTTCTTCCTAGGGAAGAAGCTAGTGTCTTGGTTGAGCAATAAGTAAAATTCCATTTCCCTATCTACTGCTGAGGTAGAGTATATTGTCGTTGTAAATAATTGTACTCAAGTGATGTGGATGAAACAAATGCTGAAAGATATCAGAGTAGTATATGATGAACCTATTTCCATATACTATGACAACTCAAGTGCAATAAACATATCAAAGAATCTAGTTCTACACTCTAAGACCAAGCATATATCAATCAAGCTTCACTTTCTGAGGGAGAAAGTCAATGAGAGAGAAGTCAGATTGGAGTATGTGCCTACCAAAGAATTGGTTGCAGGAATTTTCACCAAGCCATTGCCAAAGGATACTTTTGAGTATCTTAGAGGGATGCTAGGGGTGATTACCCATCCTGATATGAACTAGAGATGCATTTACTTGCATCAATCCATATGCTTCAAAGCTATATTTTGATGTAGATTGATGTTTTCGTGGCTGCTACTCAGGGGGAGTAGTTAGATGTGTAGATATGTGGTTTAGAGCTTGTATGTGGGAAGATACTATTTATCTTTTCCATTGATTTCAAAGGGGTAGAAGAGTCATGTGAAAAAATGTGAATTATCTAGGGAGAAGAGCCTTGTGGGGTGAAGATCATGTAGAAGAAGCTAAGGAAGAAGAGTTGGAATCTAAGGGGGAGTAAGTGTTGATTGTGAGTTGTCTTGATGGTGTTTTTCACATCATGTGTTGCCATCAATAATAAAGGGGGAGATTGTTGGATGTTGTGGTTGTGTTGCTGATATGTGGTTGTCATTGATGTCAACACTATTAGCATTGAGGTATTATAGGTTGTATATGTTGAGGATATTGAGAAAATTGCTAAAGAAAGTGTTGCAAGTTCCCAATCGAACAATGAAGTTCATGAAGTTTTTTTCTCTGTACGTTGATAATCAATTGTTGTGGACTAAAGGGTTTATTGCTTAGTGTATCTATTTTATCCACTAAAAGTTTCAGAGGTCTGTATTTCAGAGGTCTGTATGAAGATTTGTTTGAGTTATGAATATATGTGTTCTGACAGTTTTTATGTGGTTTCAGTTAGTGTTCCTGAGTGAAGTTGATGTGATTCTAGTAATTTCAGTTGTTGTAGATGTTTCTCTATTGGTTCCTATTTCTTTTGAATACTTCTAGATCATTCTCTATCTTTGTTGCATGTTTGTGTTGATTGGTGTGTTCGCGGTTGAAGATTTTTCTCATGTGTGTTCAATTTTTCATGTTTTTGGCCGACATGGTGGTTGTAGCATGTTGTGGATCCTTGGAGATTAAAATTTAAATATTTGGCACACTCAAGGATGTTCTTTTGGGTCACAACATAATATTTCCAATGGTGTTTGATTCACATTGAAAATTTATTTGTATTTGGGCCGACATTGAAAATATGTTTTATATTTTGGTCGATGAAGTTGTTGATGAAATTCATGTTGTGGATATATAAGTGCGACTGTTTGAGAAAAGTGAAGTGTACATAGGTGTGAATATATGCCATAGAAAGAGAAGATATGCGAATAGTGTTCAAATCATTCGATTGTAGAGCAAAGTGTGAAGGTTTATTTTTGTGCTTAACCAAAACTGTATCAAGCTTTTGGAGAAGCTATTCTTTTAGTTCATACCCTATGGATCTAATCTTTATTTCTCTTCTTTGGGTAGTGAGCCCTCTTGTATTTGAGCAATGAGCTATAGGTAGTGTGCCTAAATGCATGTGCATTCCCATTATTCTTCTCTATACTTTTAATAGGGTATAATATTGTGGACTAACATCCACCATGGTTTTTCCCCTAACAGGGTTTCCACGTAAAAATCTTAGTGTTCTCTATGTTTTTGATGTGTTGATTGTTTATGGTTTATTGTTCATGCATCAGATCTGAGATTAAGTTAAGTTAAGTTGGAAAAGTTTAAATAATCTGTGACAACTGATTCACCTCCCCCCCTCTCAATTGTCTATCCTTGTTTTTCCAACAAATTTTGGATGGAAGCACATTGAATCTACTTTCTATTGTACTTTTTCTCATTCATTTTTATTAATATTTGAGAAAATTATAGCAATTTCTTCTCGGACTAATCTAAACCCTAGGTAGGGTAACAAGTAAATAAGAAAAATGCATATCTTTCCATTCCACTGGTAAAAACCCCTTAAACTTCGTGGAATGGCTTGGTTGGGCATGTACTTCAATATTCCAAATTTGCAAGGATAGGTGTGGAGGCTTGCACTTGTGGAGTTGCTATAACAGTCTAATGTATCTATGTATCAGGCTTAGAAGCCTTAGAGACTTGGGGAAATCTTTGAAGGACCTTTGGAGGATGATCCTTGTAGTAGGAGTTGTTGATTTGGGAACAATGTGACATGTTGAAGGTGTTGGAACATGATTCGAGTCCCATTGAAGCCCTAAACCCAACTGTATGATGCATACTTGCCCAATTAGGCCTAGTCAAAAGGAGGATAATCAATATTTAAGCCTTTTCGTACAAAGGAACCCTATCTCATTTTGGGATATGTGTATGAAGAGCCAAATGGGTATCTAAAATGGGTCATCTTTTTGGTAGATTAGGTCTGTATCAAAAGTTATTTCCAAAAAGGCCTTTTTCAAAGGCTACAAACAATTTTGGAGATTTGTGAAGGGAAGTCCATTAATTTATGTTAAGGGTTCTTGTGAGTGGTTTTCTAAAGTTTTTTGGTCATAATACACCCCATGATCAGCATCAAATTGGTATTAGAGCATAGGTTGGTCTGAAGAGGGAAAATTTGAAGTGAAGAAGAAAAAAAGATGCCTCCAAAAGGGAATCTAATTGCTAGAGAGATGAATGAAATGAAGGAGAGACATACAAGGGAGATAAGAAAAATGAGGGAGTTTCAAGAAGCCCTTCAAGCTAGGCTTGCTACAGTTGAAACAAGTCAGAAAAGAGGAATTGTCAAAGGAGACTTGAGTAACTGAGAAGAAGAAGGAGAGGAGGAAAACTCCCAAGAAGGGTCTAAAGAAGAGATGGATCCTGATGACTTGAGAATGAAAAATCTATTGAATGAAGTCAAGGGAGAAGGTCCTAAGATAAAGATAGATTTACCAATGTATGGAGGAAAATTGGACAATGAAAAACTCTTAGATTGGATAGGAGTAGTAGACAACTACTTTGAATATGAAGATGTACCAGAAGAACAAAGGGTGAACTTGGCTAGGAAAAAATTGAAGGGCCATGCCTTACTTTAGTGGGACTATGTACAAGATGAGAGGAGAAAGAAGGGAAAATATAAAATCACCTCTTGGGATAAGATGGTTGCTAAACTCAAAGGAAAATTCCTACCTGGTGACTATGCCATTCAATTATTTAGAAAGTTTCAAAACCTTAAGCAAAATGATATGGATGTGAAGGCCTATATAGAGGAGTTATACAAATTAAGTATAAGGGCATGCCATGTAGAAGATGATGTGGAAAAAGTGGCAAGATATATCAATGGGTTGAGATACAACCTTCGGGATGAACTAAGCCTCAGAAACCCAAGAATAGTGGAAGAGTGTTATCAATTGACCATCAAGGTTGAAAATAAGTTGAGGAGAAGGAAAGAAAAGAAAAGCATTGGTAGAGGAAGGAATTTTATATGGAGAGGGTCAAATTCTAATTTAGGACAACCACATGAGAGTCAAGGAGAGACAAGTAGAGTTCAAGAACAAGTTGTAGATTCAAGAGGTAGTTTTAGGGGAAGAAGGTCATATTCTAGGGGTATATTTGGAGGCTAGAGAGGAAGTTCAAGTGGCTTTACTGAGAAGTGTTATAAGTGCAAGAAATTTACAGGCCACCAAGCATGGAAATTTATTAAGTAGCCATCTACTTCTTTTGGAAGTGAAAGAAGAAATCAGATTGCACAAGGTGAAGACAATACTGAGAGTGTACATTCCTCACCACACATTGAAGAACTATATATTGGAGAGTTTTTGTTGATGAGAAGAACTCTAATCAAAGGTCCAATGGAGAAGGAACCAACACAGAGAAAGTCACTCTCTTAGGACTACATGTAAAATCCAAGGTAAGTGTTGCAAGTTTGTTATTGATTCTGGTAATACATACAATATGGTTGCTCTTGAAATGGTAGAGAAGTTCAAATTACAAATATTCCCTCATGCCATTCCCTACAAGGTGTCTTGGTTAAATAAAGGGAACAAAGTAGTTGTGAATGAACAAAGCTAGATAGATTTTCACATAGGGGATTATAAGGATAAGGTTTTTTGTGACATAATTCCAATGGATGATTTCCATGTTCTTCTTGGGAGGCCTTGGCAGTATGATAGGAAGGTAGTTCATGATGGTAGGAAAAACACATATGGAATAGAGAAATATGGAGTTTCATACACCCTTACAATACTAAAAGAGGAAAGTCGAGAATCACAACTGGGCTATAGTGTTATGATGGTGAGTAAGGAGTTTGTACAAACCATAGAGAAGGAAGATAAAGATCCAAAAGTGGGGTCCAAGGTGATATTAATGAGTCAAAAAGAGTTCCTAAATTCCATGAAGGAGAAAAAGGTGGATTTTGAAATCATGATTAGATCCTAGATCGTCATGAGAGTACTTCATATTTTTGACTTGGCATGGGAGGTCCAAAGCATATTGTAGGACAATGTAGACATAGTTGTGGATGAGTTTTCACATTCCTTCCTACCAATGCAAAGGATCAATCATTTAAAGTTGTTTGAAGAGAGTAAATTTGAGTCTAATGCGCAAGTTAAGTAGGGTGAGTTGTTGGAAAACACAATGTAGGGTTCATATTTTCAATTGCTAGACTGCAAGGATAGATATTTCCATTTAGTTCACCATATTAGACATATACCATTTGAGTTTTGAGGATGCAAGTAGATTTATGTCTACTACTAGGAAAATAGAGAGGGTTGTAGATGGGAAAGATAAAGTTTCCATTGTGGATTTACAAACCAAGATACTTCAAGCAACATCTGACATGGTGAAAGGATTATTGGGTGAGTGTGGAAAACATCACATAGTTGTATTGCAAGGGTCTCTTTCAAATCTGAACATTGATAGTGTTGAAAAGGAAAGGATCACTCAATATTTTATATTTTCCCTTGAGGGTGAAGAACATACACATCTATTGCAGGATTTCCATAAGGAGATATTATAGGTTAGTGATGATTTACTTCTTTTGGAAGAAAGCAGTTCCATTGCTCAAGAAACTATGTTTACTGTCCTAATGGTTAAAGGTAAAGAGAGGGGACAAGATGCTTTGGTTGAGATGGTAAACTTGACAGGTGAAAATTCTAAGTTCAAAATGAAACAAGCTATTGAAGTGGGGCAAGGTTATATTTCATTGTGTGCCATCTATCAAGCAGAAAGGGATCAGTTACAAGTTGGAGGTAGCATATTCAAGCAAAGGGAAGTTGTGAGCAAAGGAGTCATTGATTTCAAGGTTGTAGACTTAGTTTTTGATTTGTACTCTTTACAAGTAGATGTTGTTGCAGGTTATGATATAGGTTCCCAAGTATTTCCAGATGGTGAGTGGGTCATGATGCAAGTTTACTATTGCAGGTCTTAACTCAAGTGGAACTCGAGTTCTTTTCTCCTCTAGGGAGTATGGTGCAGGGGCACCCATAGTTCTTTCATGCCTCCAAGGGCCAAGAAGTTGATTTATTTTATTTTTTTGTTTTGTATTCATGTAATAAGGCCTTTTTAGACCATTTCATGTGTTTGTATTCTAGGTTGAGTTCTTAGGGGTAAGTTAGTTTGTAAATACAAAAGTTGTTAAAAGTTCCCTAACATTGTCAAGCAACTTTTTGCATTTTTGTCAAAAATGAACATAATGATGTTTGTGTTAGTTCATAATTTGAAAAGTGGTTGATTACCATTGAGAAATGATTGTAATTTTTTTTAAATCCTTGTATGGTTGAAGAGAAGGTTGGATGTTGAAGTTCGTGAAGTTGAAGCAATAAAAATTCTCTTTTTTTATAATTCTAAATGTTTCTTTGATTTTCTTCTATGTTGTACGAATCTATATAATTCTACACTAATTGAAAACCAATTGTAAATGAAGAAACACTGAATCTAATTTTTGTTGCACTTGGTTTCATTCAGTTTTATTAAGATTTGAGCAAATTAGAGCAATTTCTTCCTAGATTGGTATAAACCCTAGGTAGGGTAACTAGTGAATAAGAAAAATGCATATCTTTCCATTCCATTGGTAAAAACCCCTTAAACTTGATGGAATGGATTGATTGGGCATGTACTTCAATATTCCAAATTTTCAGTAACAGGTGTGGAGGCTTGCACGTGTGGAGTATGTCTTTATGTATCAAGCTTAGAAGCCCCAAATTCTTTGGGAAATCATTAATTGACCAGTGGAGGATGATCCTTGTAGTAGGAGTTTCTGATTTAGGCCAAATGTGACATGCTAAGGGTGTTGGAATATGAGTTGAGACCCATTGAAGCCATGAACCCAACTATATGCATACTTGCCCAATTAGGCCTAGTCAAAAGGAGGATAGTCAGTTTTTGAGTCTTTCTATACAAAGGAACCATATCTCATTTTGGGATATGTGTATGCAGAGCCAAATGGGTATCTGAAATGGGTCACCTTTTTGGTAGATCAGGTATGTGTCAAAAGTTATATCCAAAAAGGCCTTTTTGAAAGGCTACAAGCAATTATAGAGATTTGTGAAGGGAAGCCCATTAATTGATGTTCAAGGGTTCTTGTGAGTGGTTGTCTAAGGTTGTTTGGTCATAATACACACTTGATCTACATCAAATTGGTATCAGATCATAGGTTGGTTTGAAGAGGGGAGAGTTGAAGTGAAGAAGAAACAAAGATGCCTCTAAAAGGGAATCCAATCGCTAGAGAGATTAATGAAATGAAGGAGAGACATGGAACAAAGATAAGAAAAATGAGGGAGTTTCAAGAAGCCCTTCAAGCCAGACTTGTTATAGTTGAAACAAGTCAGAAAAGAGGAATGGTCAAAGGAGACTTGAGTGACCAAGAAGAAGAAGGGGAGGAGGAAAACTCCTAAGAAGGGTTCGAAGAAGAGATGGATCCTGATGTCTTGAGAATGGAAAAGCTATTGAAGGTATTAAAGGGAGAAGGTTCTAAGATAAAGATAGATTTACTAGTTTATGGAGGAAAACTGGACAGTGAAGAACTCCTAGATTGGATAGGAGCACTAGATAACTACTTTGAATATGAAGATGTACCAAAAGAACAAAGGGTCAAGTTGTCCAAGACAAAATTAAAGGGTCATGCCTTACTTTGGTGGGACTGTGTACAAGATGAGAGGAGAAAGAAGGGAAAATTTAAAATCACCTCTTAGGATAGGATGGTTGCTAAACTTAAAGGAAAATTCCTACCTGGTGACTATGCCATTTAGTTATTTAGAAAGCTTCAAAACCTTAAGAAAAAGGATATGGATGTAAAGGCCTATATAGAGGAGTTATAAAAATTGAATAAATGGGAAGGTCATGTAGAAGATGATGTGAAAAAAGTGGAAAGATATATCGATGGGTTGAGATACAACCTTTAGGATGAACTAAGCCTCACAAACCTAAGAATAGTGGAAGAGTGTTATCAATTGGCCATCAAAACTGAAGATAAGTTGATGAGAAGGAAATAAAAGAAAATCAAGGGTTGAGGAATGCATTTTAGAGGGAGAGAGTCCTATGCTGATTCAGGACAGCCACATGAGAGTCAAGGAGAGATAAGTAGAGTTCAAGAACAAGTTACATATTCAAGAGGTGGTTTTAGGGGAAGAAGATCATATTCTAGGGGAAAATTTGGAGGCAAGAGAGGAGGTTCAAGTGGATTTACTGGGAAGTGTTATAAGTGTAACAAATTTGCAAGCCACTAAGCATGGCAATGTACTGAGGAGTAGTCATCTACTTCTTTTGGAAGTTAAAGAATAAATTAGATTGCACAAGGTGGAGATGATGCTAAGAGTGTACATTCCTCACCACACATTGAAGAACCAGAGATTGGAGAGTTTTTGCTGATGAGAAGAACTCTAATCAAAGGTCCAATGGATAAGGAACTAGCACAAAGAAATTCACTCTTTAGGATTGTTAGGTCTCAATAGTGCAAGTTTTTAAACCATAAAAAGGTGCCAGTCTCTTAATACACCTTTAGCCCATGAACGAGGTAAACAAGGTTGATTACCTCCTACTCTTTAGGCTCTGCCAAACCTAGGTAGGTATACTTGAACAATAAGGTAGATTTAAATTTGGATGTGGTTCCTAGATTGAGAAATCTACTCACTATGGCACATGAGGGTAGAGTAGATGCAGAGATTTGATGGCTAATTCCTATTGAAAGTATTTGAGAATTCAATATTGTGAGTTGTATGTTGTATATAATATCCTAAGTATGACTAGTGCCTACTCCTATTGGGTGAATGGAGTGGATGAGTGAATGGTGATTTTGGAATGGATACATAGTTGTAAGATAAATAATCCTATTGTTCAACTTAACTTGAATTGTTGGGCACTTGAGATGTCCGCACCTTGTGCAAATGTGCAAGATAGTTTATTACAGTGTTCTTCAATAATCCTAGTGATATCCCCTCAAGTTACTATGAAAGAATGAAAGGATTTTTAATTCTTGAGTAAATGGAAACCAATCAAAACAACTTCTTTAAAAGTATTTTAACCCTAGGAAGAGACCAATTAAAGTAAATTATTAGAAACGATTTTAATTCACATCAACTTAGAAACCAATCAAATCTTTCACATAGTAACAAAAAATTTGTTCTAATAAATATTGTAGACTTAAATAACTTGAACATAGCACTTTCGAGACAATAAAGTAATAGATAAGCATGAGAATCAACACAATAATTGAACATTGAAAATGAATTATGATTTATAAATAGTTTGCTCCATTGTATTACTTCAAATATAAGCATTATAACATAAGTCTTTTCAAATATGGTATGGATGGGTGAATTATTCAATCTATCTTCATACTAATGCCTATTCTAATGAAATGAAATGTGATGATGATGATATCAAAATTGGGCCCTAGTTTCCCTATTTTTATGGGAAGCAACAAGCTTTAGGCCTGTTTACAAAATGTCACATTATTTCATAACTAAAACATAATAAACATAAACATGAAAATATTAAAAGTTTGTTAGTGGATGCACTATAGTCCATTAATCTCCAGCAAGTGCCCATGGTCATCTAAGACCTATTCAAGGCCCATGCACCATGATTTTCTATCCAAAACCATCAAACTCTAGTCCCTGTCACTCCTCTCTTACTTGGCCCATGAAATGAACAAGTTGATCTTCGATAAATGCTCCGTATACACACTTTTGGCATGAGTGTTTTCATTATGTATGATGTATTTCATAGCATACTCCAACTCAAAGATTCTCCCAAGTTGTTGGTGTGTCCTTTTAAGAACTTCTTCATTATTAATTGCATCAAGAATAACTGGTAAATAGTTTTCTATTTCGTCCTTCTATGTACCCTGGTCTTTCAATTTTGTTTCTTCAAAGAAATTGGTTAAATCCATACTCAGTGGCTAACTGAAATCACTCAACTCCTGTGTCAAGATATTGTTGAAGTCCTTACGATCTTTTATGAGTTCCTGGTACTCTTGTAGCACAATAGAGTTATCCTCTTTCTTTGCAATGATCTAACATTCTACCTCCTTCATCCTATCACTCAATCTGGTGTTTTCCAGTAATACTACATATGTTTTATCATAAATATGCCAAACTTGTTCAGCATGTTTGTACATGTCTTCAAATCTCATGAAAACTATTTCTGATGCCATTTCAAAGGTAGTGGTTTTGAGCTTTCCCTTTAACTCTTCTTGTTCCTTCTGCACTTTCTCATGCCTTTGTTTCCAATATGTAGTTTCTAGCATGGCCTCAAGCACTTTCCCTTCATGTTCAACTAGTGGAGAATAAACCCTTGGAGAGGAAGAAGGTAGTCTATCCCTATCGCTAATCAATTCTTGTTTCAACCTTTCATTTTCTTCTATTAGTCCCTTATTATCCCTTACCAGTTTCTGAAAGGAATTTAAGTTTCTGATGTGTTCTTCAGTTGTTGTGACATTGGTCCCTGTGAACTTGGGAACAATGTTCCTCCAATTGCTATCAACTGGACCTAGATACAATTGGTATCCTGATAGATCTAATTGTCTACTTATGATCATGGGGTTCGGTGGATAAGGATTATGGGGTGGTGGAACAGGGTAATACTGATATCCTTGTTGAGGTTGTTGGTACATATTTTGTTGGGGATTATGTGGAGGGTAGTGTTGTGGGACATGATGGTGTGGAATGTATCATTTTCCAGGTGGTGGAATGTTGGTATTTTGTGATGGTGGATTTTGTGGCACATGGTGTTGCATAGGCTGATTTGTTCTTCTAGTTGTGTTATGGGGTGCTCTTGAAGAACTGGGATCACATTTGTTTTGGGATGTCCCATGTGTATTGGTATTGATTCCTTTTTTATGAGGTGGGATGTATCTAGGTGGCTTTGGTGCATTAACATCTAACTGGGATAGTTTTTTACTCATATCGAGACTCTTTTTTATCAGTTGTTGTCTTTCCTTTAGCTATTCTTCCTACCATTGTATGTAGTCTTTTATTTCTTGAGTAGTCATCCCCTCTAGATTCCCAAAAGGAAAAGGATGACTTATAGAGGAATATTGGACTTCTCCTTCTTGTTGTGATGAGAATTTCTGATAATAATCCCTTTGTATTTTTTCCCCTTCTTCCTTCGATTGGGAAAAATTCATCTATTTTATGTGGATCCATGTTGAGGTAAGCAAGATGATTATTGTTCCTTTGTCCTAGAGGTGTCCAGGGATCCTTGTATGGGTTATCTTCGTGATGTTTTGATTCATGTAGTGGGTCAAAGTTGTTATGCAGTGTAGGTGGTTGTTCAATGACATTCTCTTGATCATTGAATGTTGTATCTGGTTTTTTAGATGTTGCCTTGTTCTTGTTTGTGTCAGACTTTGAAGTAGGGGATCCATGTTTGTCTGTCCACCTAACATTATTCTTCTTGGGGCTCTCCTAATGAAAATATCTTCTACCATTCATGTTAGATGATATGGTATATCTTTGGTGTCTATGGTCTATTCTTTCTAATCTGATGTTTACTTTATCAGTCATAAAATTTATTTAGAGTCGCCACTACCTTTTCATGAGTAGGATAGTTTAGGGTTTTGAATGATTTTTTTCTTTTCCCAACGTAGTCCCTAACCTTATTGTAATGCTTTTGAATGACTCTATGATGGAAAACTTAGGTCTAGAATTGGCTTGATCCCCAGTAGATTCACCAATCTGTTAGGTCTCAAAAGTGCAAGTTTTTAAACCACAAGAGGGTGCCAGTATCTTAATACACCTTTGGCCAATGAACAAGGTAAACAAGGTTGATTATCTCCTACTCTTCGGGCTCTGCCAAACCCAGGTGGGTATACCTGAACAATAAGGTAGATTTAAAGTTGGATGTGGTTCCTAGATTGAGCAATCTACTCAATATGGCACATGAGGGTAGAGTAGATGTAGAGCTTTGATGGCTAATTCCTATTGAAAGTATTTGATAATTTAATATTGCGAGTTGTATGTTGTATATAATATCCTAAGTATGACCAATTCCTACTCCTATTGGGTGAATGGAGTGGATGAGTGAATGGTGATTTTGGAATGGATAAAAAATTATAAGATAAATAATCCTATTGTTCAGCTTAACTCGAATTATTGGGCACTTGAGATGTCTGCACCTTGTACAAATGTGCAAGATAGTTTATTGTAGTGTTCTTCTTTAATAATCCCAATGATATCCCCTCAAGTTACTATGAAAGAATGAAAGGATTTTTAATTCTTGAGTTAACAGAAACCAATCAAAACAACTTCTTTAAAAGGATTTTAACCCTAGGTAGAGACCAATTAAATTAAATTATCAGAAAGGATTTTAATTCACATCAACTTAAAAACCAATCAACTCTTTCACACAATAACAAAAAATGTGTTCTGATAAATCTTGTAGACTTAAATAACTTGAACAAACCACTTTGGAGACAACAAAGTAATAGATAAGCGTGAAAATAAACATAGTAATTGAATGATGAAAATGAATTGTGATTTATAAATAGTCTACTCCATTGTATTACTTCAAAATATAAGCATTATAATAGAATTCTTTTCAAATATGGTATGGATGGGATAATTGTGCAATCTATCTTCTTACTAATGCCTATTCTAATGAAATGAAATGTGATGATGATGATATAAAAATTGGGCCCTAGTTTCCCTATTTGTATGGGAAGCAACAAGCTTCAGGCCTGTTTACAAAAAGTGCATTGTTTCATAACTAAAACATAATAAACAAAAACATAAAAATATTAAGAGTTTGTTAGTGGATGCACTGTAGTCTGTTAATCTCTAGCAAGCGCTCGTGGTCATCTAAGACCTGTTCAAGGCTCATGCACCATGATTGTGTATCCAAAACCATCAAAATATAGTCCCTATCACCCCTCTCTTACTTGGCCCATGAAATGAACAAGTTGATCTTCAACAAAAGCTTTGTATACCCACTTTTGGCATGAGCATCTACATTATGTATGATGTCTTTCATAGCATACTCCAATTCAAAGATTCTCCCAAGTTGCTAATGTGTCCTTTTAAGCACTTCTTCATCATTAATTGTATCAAGAATAACTAGTAAATAGTTGGCTATTTCATCCTTCCATGTATCCTAGTCTTTCAATTCAATTTCTTCAAAGAAATTGGGAAAAGCCATACTCAATGGCTGACTAAAATCACTCAACTCCCGTGCTAGGATATTGTGAAAGTCCTTATGAGATTTTATGAGTTCTTGGTACTCTTGTAGCACAACAGAGTTATCCTCTTTCTTTGCAATGATCTAAGATTCTACCTCCTTCATCCTATCACTCAATCTAGTGTTTTCTAGTAATGTTTCATATGTTTTATCATGAAAATGCCAAACTTTTTCAGCATGTTTGTACATGTCTTCAAATATCATGCAGACTATTTCTAATGCCATTTGTGGTTTTGAGCTTTCCCTTTAACTCTTCATATTCCTTCTACACTTTCTCATGCCTTCATTTCCAATATGTAGTTTCTGACATGGTCTCAAGCACTTTCCTTTCATGTTCAACCAGTGGAGAATAAAGCCATGAATAAGAAGAAGGTACTCTATCCATGTAGTTGATCAACTCTTGTTTCAACCTTTCATTTTCTTCTATCAGTACCTTGTTATCCCTTACTAGTTTCTGAATCTAAGCCTTTGTGAATTTAGCCACATTCACATTCAAATCAACAGTTTCCATGGGATCTATTTCTCCTAATCTTTGCACCAAAAGATGTCCAAAAATTTGATTATGATCAACTAGGGAAGCCTTTTTCCCCGAAGGATAGAGTGCCCATATCTACAAAGTTTTATTATTAGGATTAAATCCTAATCCAGTGTAGATATTGTCACCAAATTCATTTGTTAAGTGCAAGGTTTTATTCTTTCTCTTCAGAAAACTATCAAATACAATGGCCAAGCTAATATCCCATCCTAGAAGGAGCATAACCCCAACCTTTTTCAATAATGCTCTTCCTCTCTCAGTAGTCATATTTTTCATCTATCTATCAATTTCATGTTGAATTTCTTTTAAAGCATATGATTCCTTCTTAGGGTCAATGTCCTTCAACCTCTCCCTTACCACCTTTCCTTTATATTCATATATGAAAGCTTTAAATTTAGGAGTCTGGACGAATGCATCATCTGCAATGAATTCTTGGTTGGCTCAGTGTCTTACATCATTAAACAACTCATCAAAAGATTCAAATTTTACTACACTCCTTTCTAGTGGCATTTCATATTAGGTAATGATAGGAGCATTAATTTGTGTGACCTCTTCTTCCCCTTCAGCATCATCTTCAATTGTGATTGGGGTATTAACTGAGAATTTTATCTTTGGGGTAGGCTATGGTGACAAGTGGCCCAATGGTGTTATATTTTCTACTTTCCTCGTAGAGCCAATACTTCTTCTCCTCTCAAATTCCACCAGAGGTACATCTTTTATTAATTCTTCCTCATGCTGAACCAATTGCTCAACTCTTTCCATGGGGTCTTGGATTTCATGAAAAAGCTTCTACATAAGATGGGTTAGTTTTTAGTCTCCAGGCCTCAACCATAACAATCCTATTGTATTTATTTTCTCTCATGATCACCTGAATATCCTCACAATTCCTAATAACATCATCAACATCAAACCCATGCTCATATACTTTCAGTTTATGAGAAATTTTGGCATCATTTATAAAGTTCTCAAGGTCAACATTCTTCCTCTTATTTCCAGTCGACAAGCCATAATAATTTAACTTGCTTCCAACCAAGTCATACCCCGAATCAACAATAATGGTGAAATCACCAAAGCACAGAGTAGAAGGCATGAAGGTTTTCCTTCCATAACTTTTTAGATGCATAAAGGCTGAATAAGACAAATGTCTTATAATCTCAAGATAAGCAACTCTATCTAGCATTGTCTTAGGCAACAAATATGGTGTTGCCTCAAATCCATAGACTCTAATGATAGTACAATCTGCAAATGCATACCAATCTCCCCAATTTTGGTTTATCTTTCCATCATGGCCTTTCTCCTTTGGATGGAGAAACCTTTGTACTTTAGGGGATAGATTATAATCAGCTAAGCAATTTATACAAGGGTTTGACAAAAATGCTCCTTGAAATACAAATAGTGGGATTTCCCACATCTATTATCCCAGACTGATGTCCACATTTGCACTGGTCTAGAATTACCATCACTATCTAGATCTTTTACTCTAAATTATTCTCATCACTTGGCCGTCAATTTATACAAGGGTTTGACAAAATGCTCCTCGAAATACAAATAGTGGGATCTCCCACATCTATTATCCCAGATTGATGTCCACATTTGCACTGGTCTATAATTACCATCACTATCTAGATCTTTTACTCTAAATTATTCTCCCCATATTCTCATCACTTGGCCCTCATACAGTGTCATATGCATGAGAAGAGAATAGTGCTTAAAATTGATAATTTCATTGTTGTTCTTAATGGCCTTTGATAGATACTCTACATAATCATAGAGCCTGAAATCTTGACTCTGAATGTCTATGGATAGAACCATGCGAGCTATAGTCATGTTAGTTGGGGCCTCAACTCCCAATACTTGGCCAGCTGAATAGTATGTGTACTGATAATATTCTTCAAACAATTCTATAGAAAATGGGGGTTTTAAATTTCTAGAAAACCTCATAGGTTGATTTCATGGACCCTTGGGTCTGTGTAGAGGTGGCTTCCACCTCTTGTAGCTCATATCCATAGAGCGATACTCCTCCAACAAGTCTCACAGTCGTAATTTCATTTTCAAAGAAGTGTCCAATTGGAAAAATATACAAATATAATCCCTTGTTATGATCATAAACTTTAACTATCATGCAAATGAATTTCCCTTGTTTTGGGATTATAATTATTTTCCAACGCTTTAATTAATTCTATGTTGACAAAAAAATTTGGCATTATGATTTTTCCTAAATTCAGATTCCATGGGTTTGAGACTGGGCTATATTTGTACTTCTTCCTATAATGATATATGAACAAATTGTAGCCTCTGTGTGGAGTCCATACATCTCCCAGATTCTTATGCTTATCTTCTACTGTCTCACATGATGGGTTTAACTGAGCTATTCTTTGTGCTTTTGGCCTAGACCTAGGACACTGATCTATTAAATCTTGACTTAGAGGTGTACTTTTAATTTTTTGTCTCTTTTCTCTTGTCTTCTCTAGGGTTTTATCTATTTTAACCCTAACAGTGTTGTACTTCAAGCTATATTAAAAAAATTACATTCAGCTGAGCCAAGGTGTACTTACTTGAGTGAATGCTGGAATTTCTAAGCTGCTTACTTTCTTCCAACTCCATCTTATGGATGCTTAGCCACAATATGCAGTGAATTTTTTCTTCTCAGAGGCTGCATTTATTGAATTTAGCACATTTGATCCAGCTCTAGTTCATAAATGGCACTCGCGCCACCCTTCCTATCAAATTGTGTATTAATGGTAGTTGTCTCTTCGATGACAATCCATCAAATCAATCTGGTGATAATTATTTCATATTTTTTCGATGAGATTATAATCACAACATCTATATATCTCTTTGATATCCTCAACCATCTTTTAAGAAATGTTAAAGAGACATTCAGGTTTTCTCTCATTGATATTGCAATGTCTCTTCGATATTTACTTCTCAGTTTTCCCCCTCATGGTCCTCCTTTTTGTCGATGGGACTGGTAGATTTCTCTTGTCAAAAAGCCTATGTCTCCTCGACATTTTTTTATCTCTTCCCTCGATGGTGACACTTGCTGATGATGTCTATGTGACTTTATTATGTCGAGGAGACCATGGTCACCTCTCTCTGATGTCCCTTAGTCTCATTGATAACTTATGCCAGAATGTTGGGGAGACTTTTGATAATGTCTTCTCGATATTTTTGTGTCTCCTCGACATATCATTGTTATGATGTCGATGAGACCTTATCCAATGTCTGTTTGATATCTTTGTGTCTTGTCAATAATTTACTCCTTGAGTGTCGAAGAGACTTCTTTGTTTCTCTCCTCGATATTTCGATGTCTCTTTGACATTGTTGTTTCATCAATGCTTGTTCCACCAATGATTTATTGTTTATTTTATGATAATCTCTCAGTGTCCGAGAGATGTTTTTCTATTTCCTGAATGTTGACACTCATATGATTTTTTCGTGAGACAAGTTAGATTCTCTCCTCGACATGTCCAAGTCTCTTAGACATATCACTCTTTAGGCTGGCGGGAAAACATTTGAATATGTCTCTTAGACATTTGGAAGTCTCATCTACATTTTTTATCATCCCTTTCTACTTGTATCAAAGAGACTATGGTGAGACTCTCCCCGCTATGGCATTGTCTTGGCGACATGCCATGAGCTGGTAGGAGAAAATTTCAAGCATGGACTTCACTTTATTGTAATGATCAAGGGCCTTATTTTGGTACTCTATATTAGTGTCAATTATTATGAAATGGAGATGGAGCATATGGTGGATGTGGGAGGATGAGTGAAAATGGAGGTGTGCAGGACAACCAATGTGGATTTTTAACTCCAACAAGGACTACATGTAAAAGCCAAGGTAAGTGTTACAAGGTTGTTATTGATTCTGGTAGTACAAACAATTTGGTTGCTCTTGAAATGGTAGAAAATTTGAAATTACAAAGATTCCCTCATGCCACTCCCTACAAGGTGTCTTGGTTAAACAAAGGGTAGCAAGTAGTTGTGAATGAACAAAGTTGAGTAGATTTTCACATAGGGGGTTATAAGGATAAGGTTTTGTGTGACATAATTCCAATGGATGTTTTCAATGTTCTTTTTGGGAGGCCTTGGATATATGATAGGAAGTTAGTTCATGATGGTAGGAAAAACACGTGTCATAGAGAAATATGATGTTTCATACACCCTTAGACCATTAAAAGAGGAAAGTCAAGAATCACAATTGGGCTCTAGTGTTCTTATGGTGAGTAAGAAGTAGTTTGTACAAACCATAGAGAAGGAAGATAAAGATCCAAAAGTGGGGTCTAGGGTGATGTTAATGAGTCAAAAAGAGTTCCTAAATTTCATGAAGGAGGAAAAGGTGGATTTTGAAATCGTGATCAGACCCAAAATTGTTATGAAAGTAGTTAATATTTGTGACTTGGCATGGGAGGTCCAAAGCATGTTGCAGGATAATATAGACATAGTTGTGGATGAGTTTTCACATTCCTTCCTACCAATGCAAAGGATCAATCATTTAAAGTTGTTTGAAGAGAGTGAATTTGATTCTAATGTGCAAGTTAAGAAGGGAAAGTTGTTAATAAACATAGTGTAGGGTTCAAATTTTTAGTTGTTATACTACAAGGATAGAGATTTCCATTTAGTTCACCATATTAGACATATGTCATTTGATTTTGAGGATGCAAGTAGATTTATGTCTGCTACTAGGATAGTAGAGAGGGATGTAGATGGATAAGATAAAGTTTCCATTGTGGATTTGTAGACCAAAATACTTCAACAAGTAGTTGACATGTTTAAAGGATTATTGGGTGAGTGTGGAAAACATCACATAGTTGTATTGGAAGGGTCTCTTTCAAATTTGAACAGTGATAGCATTGAAAAGGAAAGGAGCACTCAATATTTTATGTTTTCCCTTGAGGGTGAAGAACATACACATCCATTGCAAGAGTTCCAAAAGGAGATATTGGAGGTTATTGATGATTTACTTCTTTTGGAAGAAAGTAGTACCATTGATCAAGAAACTTTGTTTACTGTCCTAATGGTTAGAGGTAAAGAGAGGGGACATGATGCTTTGGTTGAGATGGTAAAATTGAGGGATGAAAATAATAAGTTTAAAATGAAACAAGATATTGAATTGGGGAAAGGTTATATTGCATTGTGTGCCATCTATCAAGTAGAAAAGGATTAGTTACATGTTTGAGGTAACAAATGCAAGCAAAGGGCAGTTGTGAGTAAAGGAGTCATTGATTTCAAGGTTGTAGAATTAGTTTTTGATGTGTACTCTTTACAAGTGGATGTTGTTGCAGGTTATGATATAGGTTCCCAAGCATTTTTAGATGGTGAGTGGGTCATGATGCAGGTTTATTGTTGTAGGTCTTAACTCAAGTGGAACTTGAGTTCTTTTCTCCTGTGGGGAGTATGGTGCAGGGGCACCCATAATTCTTTCATGCCTCCAAGGGTCAATAAGTTGATATTTTGTTTTGTTTTGTGTTGCCTTAATGTAATAAGGTCTTCTTAGACCATTTCATGTGTGTTGGAGTCTAGGTTGAGTTATTAGGAGTAAGCTAGTGTGCAAATACAAAAGTTGTCAAAAGTTGCCTAATGTTGTCAAGCAACTTTTTGCATTTTTGTCAAAAATGAACATAATGATGTTTGTGTTAGTTCATAATTCGAAAAGTGGTTGATGAACATTGGGAAATGATTGTAAATTCTTTAAAAATACTTGTATGGTCGAAGAGAAGGTTGGATGTTGAAGTTTGTGAAGTTGAAGCAAAAAAAATTGTTTTTCTATAATTTTGAACGTTTCTTTGTTGTTATTTTGTGTTGTATGGATGTGTACAATCCTGCACTAATCCAAAACCAATTGTGGATGGAATCACATTGAATATACTTTTTGTTTCACTTGGTTTCATATTTTTTTAATAAGATTTGAGCAAATTAGAGAAATTTCTTCTCAGACTGGTCTAAATCCTAGGTAGGGTAACAAGTGAATAAGAAAAATGCACATCTTTCCATTCCACTAGTAAAATCCCCTTAAACTCGGTGGAATGGATTGGTTGGGAATGTACTTCAATATTCCAAATTTTCAGGGATAGGTGTGGAGGCTTGCACATGTGGAGTGGTTGTAATAGTTTGATGTCTCTATGTATCCGGCTTAGAAGCCATAGAGACTGAGGGAAATCATTGAAGGACCATTGGAGGATGATCCTTGTAGTAGGAGTTGTTGATTTAGGCCAAATGTGACATGTTGAGGGTGTTGGAACATGATTTGAGACCCATTGAAGCCTTGAACCCAACTGTATCATGCATACTTGCCCAATTAGGCCTAGTCAAAAGGAGGAGAGTCACTTTTTGAGCCTTTTTGTACAAAGGAACCCTATCTCATTTTGGGATATGTGTATGAAGAGCCAAATGGGTATCTGAAATGGGTCACCTTTATGGTAGATCAGGTTTGTGTTAAAATCTATGTCCAAAAAAGGCCTTTTTGAAAGGTTATAAGCAATTATGGAGATTTGTGAAGGGAATCCCATTAATTGATGTTCAAGGGTTCTTGTGAGTGGTGGTCTGAGGTTTTTCTATCATAATACACCCTTGCTTTACATCAATGACAAATACCATTTATGTTGTCATAATAATGCTCTTTGTGCTTTGTTCTTTTCAATAAGAGAAATGATTTAAATTAAAAGAATGACAAATAACATGAAAATCTACTTCTAAAACACTTAAATCCTTTGAAAAGAGATGTGTATGATACTCAAGTTCTCTTCCAAGCTCTCTACTATCTTCTCAGAGAATTAAAAACACTATTGAAACTTCAAGTTCACTCTCAAACCTCCAAGAACGCTCTCAAAACTCAAAACTTGTAAGTTCTTCTCTCATCTACTTCTCACCTCTCAAATCTCTCAAAACAATCTATACAATAATGAAAACTTAAAGTTCCCACCCTTTCTTTAACATACTTTGATGATTAAAAATAGATTCTACTCAGGTTTACAACTTTCTGCAAATCAATAGATGATATGTGTCCATTCCCATCCTAGCAAGGGAAAAGTGAACAATAGCAACTTTAGGATATTTGCAAGTTTTAACTCAAATGAAAATATAATTCTAATACAATATATCTTAGCCAAAAATATTAATTATAATCCTCTTAAATGTTGACAAACTTTTTCAAATCTAGTAGATGCACGTATACATAAATGTGAAGGGAACATGGGTTGAAAGAATTTTCCAACAATTATAGTAATGCTACCTTATCTTTTAAATGAAAATATGTCAGCCTAGATGATCTTACACAGGTATATACTAATCCATGAGCCAAATTTTATATAAATATGAAGAAAATACCATTTATGTTGTGATATAAATGCTCTAGGAACTCAAATCTGACCATTCATATTTTAATTCCAATTCAAATATTCAAATGTATGCGCATATATGAATAAAAATAATTCCATAACACTTGGTCAACACATTTAGACATCCCCTTCATCCAAAGGTGTTAATGTTTTAATTTGTATTTTTAATTTGTGTTTTAATTTGTTTTAATATAGGTTTGGCACTAAAAAATTGTTTCATTGCAATTGAAATTTTGTCATAAAGATAGATCAGCATCTAGTTATTAGTTATGCAACATGAAGTAATGCTTTGAGTATAAAAGATATGCAATGCAATGTAATCAACAATATGTGCATATGTTTCATAAAATGCTTTGTGTGTTTCATAAAATGCAATGTAATCATTGATATGAATATGTTTCATAAAATAGATGTTACTTACTTTTTTTCGTTGTGTGTTTGTGAACATGTAGCATTCAACGTCATGCCAAGGAAACAAGAAAAGCCTCTAATGCTAGATGAAAGTTAAACTAAAAATGAAAGGAGAAGAGAATCAAATAGGAAAGTTCATGAAGAAATGAAATTGCAACCCATAGAGGAAGAAATTCCTGTGCAATCTAAGAGATATGTCAAATTGGGAGCACAAAAGGAATGAATAAACAAACTTCGTGGAAGGACAAAAATGGATCTCGAAGTTGGGGGCACATCATCAACCATAGGTGAAGTTCAATGCACACCATCTACAATATATCATGCTCAAAGTACAACAACAATCACATCTCCAGTTGAAGACACACCATCAACAACATGTGGTTTTCCAAGTACATCAAAAAACACATCTCCAATTGAAGACACCATCAACAACATGTGTTTTTGCAAGTACATCAGAAAACACATCTCTACTTGAAGACACTCCATATACCACATGTCAAGTTGGAGATACAACATCATTTACATGTCAATCTCAAGGTATGTCATTGATTCCACCTCCGATTGAAGGTACGCCATCTATCCCTAATGTTGTTGACATTCCTAATGTTGACACAACTTTACATTTGAGAACTCCTCCTATAGTTTTGCATAGAAAACCTAAATATTTAATTGATATTGATTCCAATGTTTTGAAATCAATTTCTGATAAGATTCCAAAATGTACATGTCAAAGATATGCGAAGAGGATATGGAGTTTATTTTTTGAGAAGCTGAGGCTGGAAGATTTCAACTATTTGTTGAAATGATGAGGTAACTCAAATTTAGGCCCACCATGAAGACTCTTGGGCTAAAAAAATTGGAAGAATCAAGTGAAACATCCATTGTAAAGAATCTGATGAGTGCATATGAGAGCATGGGTTCTACCTCATGCACGAAAGATAGTTGTTGCACACGATGTGTGATGAAAACAACATTATTAAGCAGTCAAACTAGGAATAAGATGAACCTTACAAAGAAGAGTAAATCTTTGAAAATAAGTAGATCATCTCTAATGAGAGCCAAAACAAGGCGTGAAAGAGTGGAGGATCCAAATAGCAATGAGTTATGGGAATTCTCGGGTAGACTACCATGGAAAGACCAAAAGATTGCTCAATACTTGAGATCTCTAATACAATTTTTTTGGAAGGATAACACAATGGTATTTCCCAATCAAAGAGATGTTGTAAGAAGGAGAATAGGTAGTCAAATTCGTGAGCCACATCCAAAGCATTTTTTGGATACCACTCAAACCCAATTTTTTGCTAATTTTGTAGAGAGGTTTCCTCAAGTTAAAATATGTCAAAGTTTTTTTGAAATGCTAAACCATTTTTATGTCAAAATAAATCACAAATGCACTACTTTTTGTTGTAGAGTACATGTTGAGTTTTCTAACCATTACGATGTTTATCAACGTATATGTGTAGATATGCATACTAACAATGTTTTGAAGGAATGTAACATAAGGCCTCCACCTAAATCTTCAAGGGATTTCTTATCTAAAATTTTATGTGAAAGAGTGGATGGTCAAATTTTTTACAAGAAAACATGTTTGCATGGCACATGTGATCATTGTGGTGGCATGCAACATTTTCCAATTTTCCAACACATGGCTAGTACACATGCGATTGGAAACGAAATTGTGAAATTCAGAAAATAAAAGACATTGGCCTATAGTCTAAAAGATGGGAAAGAGGCAAAAAGGTGAAAATTGGTCAGTGATAAGATTCTAGTGTATCTGTTTACGGAAATTTTTTGTGATCATGTGGTCTACGAGTATGCAAGGCATACACATAGAGCTCGATGGTTGGACTCACAATTCAAGTTATGCAATGATATGTTTCCACTTCATAGCATCATTTCAAATGTCGACTTTGTAGAGAACTACACACTACAACCATAGAACGAGGTGCAATCACAATACTACAACTCCACATAGGTTGTTATGTTTGTGCATATAGCATTAATTCATGCAAATGATACTACATAGGATAACAAGAAGGTATTGAGGGAGTATCACTTTTACATTAGTGATGATCACACACATTCTATAGATTTTGTGAAAGGTTTCTTTCAGATGTTCTATGTTGATTTGGCTAGTCGGGGCATATCATTCAGTCAACATATCATATGTTTAGATAAATGTACATCACAATTCAAGAACTCTAGAATGTTTTACTAGTTGAGAAGGATGCATAAGATTAGTGGTGTTTAGCATATGTGGAATTTCTCAGAGTTCAGGCATGGAAAGGGGGGAGCATGATGGAGCAAGTGCATGTATCAAAAGAGCCTTAGCACAAGAAGAGTTAAATTACAAAGACAGTGCAAAGTTCACAGATGCAAAATCAATTGTCTAGTGGTGCAATCATGCAATGGGTCCAAGTAATGAAGGTAATTCTTTAGTTTGTGATTTTTTGGTTGGTAGATGGTACTAACATTGCAAAATATAAGGATTGTTGTACACTAATAGGATTGAGTGAGATACACTCTTTTAGAAGCTCAAATGCAAGTACATGGACTATCCATACACAAAATATGGCATGCTTTTGTTTTACATTTACAATTCAAGCATGGGATGATTACAAGTCAAAAGAGTGGGTTGAAAAATGGTCTGTAAGAATTTTGACCCCACTTGACACGTATCAACTACTAACGAATCTAAAAATCATGGAGATGCAATCATCCGTTGACTTTGATCATGTATTAGATCTACTAGAACTAGGTAATATATCTTCTTGCATCTAGTTAATACAAAATTCCTAATTTTATCTTACTTTGTTGTTCTATTGTGATGTTCATTAAATACATCTAACTAGATGAACATATCAGTTTAGGGCATGTTTATGCACTAATTTTAGATGAAGATAATGAAGAGGGAACATATTATTATTATTATTTTTTGATGACCCAGTGGTATCCCCGCGACCCAGCCCAGCGACTCACCACGCCTTACCTTGGGCTTATGGAAGCCAAGTTGGGGTCTGGGGAGAGGCGAGCTGAGGCGAGACTAGTCCACTAGAGGTGCAGAGACCACCCAATAGCCCCCAACACCGAGTTAACCCGGTAGGAGTTGAACATGAGACCAATGGGGAGCAAACTCATGGCCCGAACCAACTCGTCCACCATTTGGGACTAGAGGGAACATATTATTGTTGATGGTGTTTTCTGCATAGCAACAACTCAAACAGAATATAGTATCCTATCTCTCTTGAAAGGTAACTCTCTATCAGCAAGCCTCAAGAGATAACCCCAAGGTCTCTAATGTCAGGTCTTGACAATGCATAAACAACTCAGTGATAAATGTGAAAATGTTGGTAATCACAAAGGGACCTTACTACAAGCAAAATACTTAATCCTTAGATTTATCAGATCTAGCAATATGATGATACTTCCAATCCTAAATTTAACCCAAATGATAAAGAAATAGCAAAATAGATAAGGTTTCAAAGAGACTTCTAAATTTAAAACTACTCCATTAACAATGCAAATGATGAAGCACTTGAAATGGACCAATCCCTCAGAAACTAATTTCTGCTTGACCCAGATGAATCTACAATCTTACAGAAATAGTGCAATCTTCTAAGGAATTAAATATTTTCAGATCATGAAAATTCATTCAAGACAACCTTGTTTCAATCAAAATGAACAAGCATCCACAATTGAACTAAGCACAGTGAATATTAAAAGTCCAGGCTAACTTTGCAAAGCAACTAACAATCAGTTGGTTGTGAAAAGTATGGACCAAAGATTGCTACAACACTTCAAGTACCAAATCATAAACACTATTAATTCTTCTAACATTAAACTTAGCACATCTATCAAATAAACTTAAGAAATTCCAAAGATAGAATAACCATGCTAGATAAAATTCAACACAAGAAAGGCACCAAATCACAATGTCTTCACTTGCATTAAATTATCCAAAGTAGCAAAAATTCCAGTATTCTATTACAACACCTACTTGCTTCAAAATAAAACTAACTCCTAACTCTAGATGTTGCTATACTACTTAATTCTCTCCAAAGTCAAAAATATCTAGCCCTTACAAATGAGGCAGAATGCCATATTTATAGAAACCCCCAAAGATATGTCAGCCTAATTAGGGTTTACAATAAAAAATGGCCACAAACAAGTTGGCCCAAGAGTAAATTCAAAATAAACAAAGTGGGCATTAAATGCAAGTATTCCATCCAGGTCAGCCTGGGTCTCCAACAAAGCTCGGTCCAATGCATGTGAAGGAAGAGGAGAAATAATGGGAAGTACAAATTATGATGCAACACTGCATTAACTGCTTCCCCCTTTATCCTTATTTCATTCTATCTTATCCTGCACCATCAAAAGTACCCTATCCAAGTCGGCTATAGGTGGCATAGTCAAAACCTTAATTCTCCTCTCAATGGATTTAATATCCTCTCTTGACTGCTCCACCAATTTATCCCATTCCCCCTTCATGGTTTGATATTTTTCCATTACTGCAATATAGGTGGTCACATCATCCAACTGATGTTCAGTAACTAGGTCCTCATTGGATGGAGAATATACATCTCACCACCATTTTTTCAACTATTCTAAGCTCAAATGCTTCAGTGCAAACTTCTTTCTCCCTGTCATCACCTCAAAGAAAGAAATGCATTTATTGTAGATATCAGTCAGGGTGTCTTCAA
This sequence comes from Sequoia sempervirens, assembly GCA_007258455.2. Lineage (NCBI taxonomy): Eukaryota > Viridiplantae > Streptophyta > Pinopsida > Cupressales > Cupressaceae > Sequoia > Sequoia sempervirens. Next base: position 257,210,534 of record VDFB02000017.1, on the reverse strand, counting down.
TTTGCCTCCTCTGCTTATACACCTTCTTCAAAACCCTTTTCCTTATTTGCAAAACTTCAAACCATTCCCAAGGTTCTGCGGCTCTGGAGGAAGGAAGAATTTCGTCACTGACCAACTTATCTTTAGTATACTCCATGATGGTCTTGGTTTTCTACAATAGGAGATCTACATCTTCCTTGTCTTGATCTAATACATATTTCAACCAATTTATTGACCTCATTGCATCTCCACCAGTTGAAAGGATGTCCTTGATAGCATTATCTCCCTTATTTTGCACCCCCTGTAATAGGTTCACTATGGCATGAGTAGTAGTCTTCATCCTCTCTAGCTCCGTTATGGTTTCTTGTGGTAGAAATCTCGCAACAGATGATGAGGAGCTAATATATTGCAAGGGCTTCATCAAGTCTTGCAAGTAATTCTTCAATTTCTCATTCTCCTTCTTCAGTTCTTGCTTGTTCTACACTTCCTTACTCAACCTACCCAAGATCACAACACTAGAGCCCTCATATTCTTCAATCTCTTGTTCCATGGAAGTAGGCCCTAGGTTGATGGTCTGCACATTATAATCACTCCTAGTTACATCATCTCTATTCTTATCAGGAGCAGGAGTAGCAATGTGGACCACCCTGTTATTGGCTTCATCTCTCTCAATCTTGGAAATGACCCTGGATTTCTTCTTTCCTTTTCCTTTTCCTATATTCGCCAATAGCTCATCCCAATTGGGAGGGGTGTCATCTACAATAATCTCCTTACTCTTCAATTCTTTGTCCAACCAGCCTGGAACAGTAGATTCAGATTGTACATTTCTCTACCCAACTTCATCCTGTTGATCCCTGGGTACATCCTCATTCAAATCCTGTTTCTCAGGAATATCCTCAACTTTTTATTCCTTCTCTTTATCATGCTCTTCTTATTCATGCACCGGTGATGGAGTTATAACTGGAATTTCCTCTCCATGAGGAGGTCTATCTTCTTCACTTCTAGTAGGTGAATCATCATATGTCACCAGGGGAGACTATAACACCTTCTTTATCTCTACCTTAGCACTATAGAGCTCACCTTCCTAAAATTCTTCTCCTTCTGGATCTTGATAACTCTCTGCCTCTTTGGATTCACCTGGTTCACCATGAGCTTCATGGGAAGGAAGAATATCATCATGTTTTTCTATAGCAGGAGTGACTGGAGGAGCATCCTTCCTCGGCACACTGCCTCAGGAGAAGGAGTTCTTGATTTTCTTGTGTATACTTGTGTCCTTTCTCCCGAACTCTCCACATTTATCATAGGTGGGCTAACTTCCTCCCCTACCTTGGAGCTTTCCTTTTCCTTCTGTGACAATCTCACCATTCTTCTTCTCTTGGGCACAGGAACACTAACCTCTTTATCTTCCTTTTCAGCCTTATCCTTTGTTGATTTCTTTGTCCTTGGGACATGTTTCCTCTTCTTTGCAATAGGATTTTTTATTTTTTTTTGCCTCCTATACTTCCTCTGCTTGAACATCTTTAATCTTGATCTTGAAAGGAGAGCTCACCTTGCCCCTACCCTTAGGATCTTGCTCAACTAACTCCTCAGAAGTGGAATGAGACTCCAAGTCTCCCATTAAATCATAGGTGCACTGCACACCTTCACTTTCCAGTTCCCAAATCTTATGCTTAAGCCACAACTTTGTATATTTGATCACTAGAGTCATGAGTTGCTCTAACTCTATTTTCTCTTCTTCTAGCCAGTCTATTTCTCCAACTGATTTATCTTTCACTACTTCATAGTCATGGCCCTAAATCAAATCTCCATCATCTTCAACTTGATCTAGAATGTCCTTTACATTATATAGCTGGACTAAGTTAACAGGTATCCTAGAAAACTTCTTTCTGATCTTGAATTCATCACTGCAATTAGCCCAATAGTCCTCTATATCATCTTTGTGGTTGTATTATCTGTTGGCCTTCTTCTGTGCTTCGCCAGTCCTATCAAACCTAGATCTCTTGGAATGGAAGGATAAACCAAGAGTGCTCATTTCTTCTTCAGAAGTAGAGGCTGAATTAATAGAAGGACAAGCCTCATTAGTGCCTATCCTCAAAGGGAAGTCACCACCAAATCTAGTTTTATGTTTATCTTTCTTCACAACTGCATCAAAATCACATATATGCCTAGTGACCTCCAGAAGTATAACATGGTCTGTGGGATACCTGGGAAGTCTGTATGGAGCCCTCTGACAACCATCTATTCTTATATATGAAAAGGTGGGAAACTGTATGAACCAAGCCCCATACCTTTTGATTAGCTCCTTGGCATTGTCTGATATCCTCACATGCTCTGCACATTGCAATAACCTGGAGATGTACATGGTGAATGCATCATTCACCCTCCTATAGCTCGAGTTACCTAGGTGTAGCTATGGATAGACCTCATAGATTATATCCTGCCCAAAAAAACCCCTTATACTTAGTCCTTTGTATGGATGGAATCTTACAAGTGCATAAACCAAGTAGGAGTTCATTGTGAAGGTCTTCATTTGTAGGACATTACACATATGTTCATGAATCATGGCACTTATAACACCTGCCCAATGATAACTAACATTCTGCTCCATCCTCACAATGACATGGAACATCCAATTCTCAAACACACCGACACTCTTCAACCCTACCACCCTGTTGAGAAGGGTGATAACATCATAGTATTCCTTCTTGAACTTAGCTCTGAAAAGCTACTTGGGTAGCTTTGAAAAGTGGGACTTGGGCTTCTCCAACCAAGAATTGATGACCTATTGGGACTTGATGGTATCTTCCTCATAGAACTTCTTCACCATATCCATATCATAAGCCACCACATGAGACCTATCTAGCGTGTCAAAGGTTTGGGCTATAGATACACGATTAAGATTCACCACAATTCTACCTTCGGGACCCACTATCCTTTGTGTTCCTCTGTCATAGTTCCAAGCACATTCGAGCACCAATTCATAACATTGCACTGTAGGAGGAAACCCAACTACATGTACCAACCTTGATTCCAAATTCCTTCTGGCCAGCAAAGGAAGGTTTTGTGTTGCCATCCTTGTCTTGAATTCTTCATAATTCCATAGTCCAACATTAGTATCAGTTACCTCTGACCAGAGAGAGGTAAGCTTTCTCTCAGGAATTTTTCTCTTGATATCCATCTTAATTCTTTCTGCCTCGGAAATAGAAGACCCCTCTGCACTTGGATCGATCACTCTACCCTTGGTTCCACTTGTCATTGCCTTACTTGACTCAACCTGCATCCAACAAAGAAACCATAGTAAAGATCACATGAACCCAAGCTAATCAATCACAAATGGAAAATTCAACCTCAAAATAAGTCCCATGATAAGAAAAATGCTCCAAAACCTCATAAAATTAATCATATCAAAGTTCGGGTTTTCAACCATCCCGCGGAATCCAGGCCAAAGAGGAATTTCAAAAAATTCCCAGCCAGGTAGATTTTAGCGAAATAAACATAAAAGAATCCAATAATCATTTAATCAATTGTCATTAACTAAGAAAAAGCATGAAACATCTTTAAAAAAACTCAAATTGATCATACAATGCATAATCACTAGCTAATAAATCATGCTATCTCTCAGTTCTTCATTTTCAACAAAGTTTTGGAGAATTCCGCCTAGGATGGATTTCCGCGAAAACAACAATAGTCAATGAATTTTGGGAAAATGAAGGAACAAAGGAAATTTCGGTAAAATCTGGAGAGAACGGAAATCTGCGAAGCAGGAAAAACTCTAGATTACATCACATTTCTGGAAAATAAAGAGAAAAAGGAAAATCGGGGATTCCGCTAGTGAAGGAAAATCCTGAAGCTAAAGGAAAACCCAAATGTCGACGTTTTCCTATGACTTCTCTCAAATTGATCGAACGATCACAAATTTGAGGATCTTGTGCCTAAAACCAGCTTGATTTGAACCTCCTACATATTTAATTTCAATTCGAGGCTCATCCTAAAGTAAATCAAAAGGAATTGGTGATGCCCTATGTTGGTTGTTTTTAATGAGCAACCAGGTTGGTCTCCTATTCTACCTATGGACTAGCCATCTCCAGTCAAGGGCAGCTCGGAGGACCTGGACCAACTAACAAGATTCAGTCAAACACTGAGATCTTCTGCACTTTAGGCTCTACAGAACCAGGGCGGGTATACCCACACAATGCCTCAAATAAGACTAGACATTGCTTTTTATAGTAGATGACTCCTGATGCCAAGTATTGAGAACCTCAAATATGGCTAGATTCCCAGTAACACAATACTTGCAGCAACCAGGAGGTAGGGCAAGACATCAAACAAGATTGATTAAATAAAATGATTGATCTTGAGCAAGAAGACTAGAACCCTAAAGACAAATAGCATATATCAGATTAGTGCCATATCCATTGGGCTAGGAGTCACAATAATCTGCAAATAGAAGGAACCATTACTTTGGACATTAAAGTCTTTGCAAGATTAACCTTATTAGTCTCACAACTAGTGATCAGATCTATAAGACTACTTATCAAATCCTCCTATCATACATATGAATCTCTAATATGATTAAAGCATTTAACTTATTCCTTGAATAAGAGCAACAACCAGAACAGACAGTAAAACGTTACATTAAAATGATTAAATAAGTGATCCTTGATCAACTTTCATTAACAATCCATACGCACAATACAAAGGAGAGACTTAAAGATCTCAATCTATACATTCAGATTCATACATGTGTCCAAGACCTCACAATTTACAGACTGTAACCCTAAACCTCAAAATCTGGTAAAAACCTGACTTTGTGACTTAGTGCTCTTCTCTTCAGATTTTTGTTCTAACTTCTGGCCCCCAGACCCTTACAAATGATTCAGAAGTTCCTTTTAAATAGCTCCGGAAACGCCATCCAGCTCAGAGCCACATCAGTGCCATGTCAAACCCTAATCACCATGTTCTTCAACTACTTCTCTGGCCTCATAAATTTCATTGGTCGGGTTGCTGCAGGAAGGACACTCCCGCACGAAAGAAGCCAGGCAATCGATGTCAAATCTGTCGCCAAATCTACGCGTCCATACTCGAGCCATGTCATCCTTGTACCAGAGCCACGTCGCCATGAATGTTGGTTCAGTGGAGCCAATGACCAACTCTCTGTCACCATGAACGCACCAGGCTTCTAGCGCGAACACAGAAACCCTAACAGTGGTCTAGTATGAAACTTGACCGTTGATCATCAGAGATTGGGCGGTTGCCTTTAAATCTTCATCAGACCGCTGAGACAAGTCCTCCACTAGATTGCACTGCATACTGGTCTTCAGACAAACATCGGGCACCTTTATCGCTCAAATTAAAACATCACCGTTCATCATCTACATGTGCGCATTGATGTTCCATTAGTAGCTCGGGCTTTAACACACCGCGTGGAGAGGCTCATATCGGCGAGAGATAGCAGTGTCGGGAAGACCTCAAGGCGAAGAGAAACAGCTGCAACGAAGAGCCAAGCATATCAGCTAGACAGAAAGAACTCGGGGAAACGTCTGGCTGAAGGAAACATGTTGCACCAAACACCCGTCAAAGTCGGCAGGAGATCACAATGTCGGTGAGACCATACAGCGAAATCCACATGTGACACTGAAAACACCATAGAGTTGGGGAGAGATGGCCAAGTCGGCCAGACATCACAGCGAAGTCACAGTGTGTTACCGAAAGATATTTCCTTCATGCAGTGTCGCCAAGACGATTCAAAACTCACGCCGACAAAGACCACTTTATGTTCCATCGGCGAGACCGAAGGTCACTCGCCGAAGACCCAAGCTCATATCGAAGAGATCTTTATACACCACTTAAGTCGCTGTGTCCTATAACTTCTTTCACCGATGAAATCACCTGCCAAATGTATGTCACTATAGCACACAATCATCGGTGAGAAGTCATGTAGACACTTCACTGTTATACCGAGAAGACCCTTAGAAACTTGTTCGTCGAGAGAAGATAAGACCTTCACCGAAAGCCACACATTGAATCACCGTCAGCAAGACACGACCCCATCGCTATGACATACACCGAAACACAAGTCTCCCCGAAGCATCAAGTCTTCCATCACCGGTCGGCGTAGCAAGATGACATCACCGAGACATCTCAACGAAAGGTGCCACCCACGCCAAAAGAAAACCACAAGACACCGTTGGTAAGACATAACAGATTCGCCAAGAGATATATCGAGAGTTCCAAGTCCTGCCGAAGGGAAGTCACACCGAAGAGCAAAGGGGGCCACCACAGTCGGGAAGACAAGAGGGGGTCGGGGAGACATCTCCCCGACACAAAGAACATAGGCCAACAGAGACTTCGGGGAGAGAACACGGAGTCGCCAAGATGTCACCCAGAACCGAAAGAGTCATGCCGAAGGCACAACAAAGGGCAGCAAAAAGGAACTCGGGGAAACCAAGGGGAGTCGGGAGGACCTCACCCCGAACGGGAACTATCACGCCGAAAGGAAAGCCCATCGGTGAGAGACAAAGGAGTCGGGGAGACATCTCCCTGACATAACCAACCCAGGCCGAAAAGAAAGAGAACCTCGGGGGACAGATAAGAGTCGCCGAGAGGTTACACCGAAAGCTGAAAGTCACAGCGAAGAAGAAGCGGGGCCGGTAAAAATGGTAGCTATGGGTCGGTAACGAATGGAAAATGGGGCTCAGGGGAACCACTTAAGTTAGAATAAACTGGGCGGACAGGTCAATGAAACAAAAAGGCAAACGGGACGGGAACCAAACAGGGCCGGAGCCGGGACCAGGAAAGAGACGGGGAACAAAAGGAACAAAAGGGATCGGGGCCGAAAACTATCCCGCCCCCACCAAAGAAAAGACCACGGAGGCGGAGCCAAAACCGACACGAGAAAAAGAAGCCGCGGGGCCGGAGCGGGACAAAACCTCGAGACGGAAAACATGAAGAAGGTTCCAAAAATGATTCCCATCCCGATCCCGCCCCCGCCAAAGAAAACAAAACAAAAGACAAGCTAAGAGACAGAGGAAAAGAACCAGCGACCGCCGCAAGGCAGAAAGAAAAAGGAACACCAAACACACGGAATCGGGACCGGGATGGATGCGTGAACAAGAATTAGAACCTCAGAATTGGAGAAGTTCTAGTTCCCTTCAAGCATCCGTTCCGCCCCCGATTCTGAAAGAAAAACCAAAGCAAGCAAAAGAGAAACGGGAACCAGAATAAAAAACAAAAAAAGGAAAAGAGAAAAACCAGGAAACCCTAACACAGGCCGCCCCTTGTAGATCAAAACTAGCACGCTGAGCTCAACCCTTGTGGGAGCCCATTTAACCCACATGCTAAAATGAAAGACACCCCATAGCTAAAGTTTAGTCATGAAAAACCAGAGTACACAACTAGACAATGAGAAAACCAGAAATTGCACTAACATAGGCTCCAGTTGGGGGATGTATGCCCCTGGTGGGCATAGCAAGAATTCAGATCACTGGGAGAGCAGACAGAACAAAAAAAAACCAAAAACAACGAGGAGCTAACCAGACAAGGTTAGCAGACACAGCAAAACAAAACCGACCAGAAAAGAAAAAACCTAACCTAATGTTCATGGAAAAAGAAATGCTTCAGATGAAGCACCATTTCGAGAATTGTCCATGAACAGGCAATTCAAGAGTCACATTGTTGATTCCTTTGTTTCATCTGATGACACTAGGCCACCAAATGAAAAATGAGAGCCAGCTTTTACCTCTGTCAAACACAATTCTGCTAAATGAGCTGACATTCCCTAACTTGTGCTTGCCTCTGCCAATCTGCAGCAGTATGAATGAATGTACCTCTACAAACATAAGTGTCAGGTTGCCTCTGTGCAAGTGAAAACTTGCTCTTTGTTTAGTTTTATCTTCAACTGGCAACCAGATCCAATAAACTTTATTATTGCCACACTCTTGATTCTTTGATTCTGTATCTTGTGGCAATACATGTGAATACTGATCAGGACTGCATAAAAACACAGTCTGATCACAATTAGCTACCTGAAAAAATATGTTAGTACCTCTCAACAGGCTGTCATATTCATCATTATAAACATGTACATGATCCTTGTGCATTTGAAAGTCAGGCATACTTCCAAAATGCTGACTGTTATGTGACAACAAGCTATCATATTCACTATTTACATTACCCTGAAGCTGAAAATAACTAGCTCCAGTGCTCTGCATATTGTCACATTCTATGAAAACTTCATCAAGTGTATACAAAGGGATACACTCACCATTCAACACATCTTGCAACTGCTCTGTATCATTTTCAATATCATTTTCAGTAGGAGGAGGTACATCATTAATGCAATGATGGATTAAACTACTACTCCCACTTCCTCTTTTCACTTGGCTCTGTTCTTCATCATGCTGGCAATGAGAGTCACCAAAGGATTCTAACTCATCTTCATGGGCTATCCAACTGTCATCATCATCCCAATCTTGCTCACCATTGAGCAACTCTAGTTTAGAAGCAGAATCTGATTTCAAACTGAAATCAGTGTCACCATGATCTGCAAGATCACCATTAGAAGGGGCATCGGAATCACTTGCATCATACCTTGCATCCTATAGGTCCTCATCGTCAAGACCGATATGAGTTGCCCACAACAACCTAGAGTTGTTGTGTGGACATCTTTGATATTCTGTGGTTAGCAAATCTGATATTTGTTTACAACTTAGTAGGTCAGTGCTCTGTCCTACCCTCTCAACCACTTCTTCCTCCTCTTGACCTCTACCAGGACTAGATACATCACCAAAGGTATCAAGGAACAAAGTTCTGAGCTGATACCATGAAACAATGGAGTGCACTGGTAAGCAAGTGAACCAATCATCAGCCACACCTTCTAAAGATCTGACAAATAGCTTCATGACCACATCCTCTTTTTCAACCTGACAGTGTCCAATGAAATCAATAAAAAGTTGAATATGTCTTGATGTTGATTCCTCAACACCACCTTTAAACTTGGGTAAATATTTATTGATTCCCCTAGGGGCAGCATGTGGGTAACCCTAGATTTTATCAAAATCCAAAGGGCTGTATCTTTCCTTATCATACTCTCTCTTATGAGGACAAGAATGTGCCTTAAGCATGGTATCAAAGCTTGTAGAGGGAGAAACAGGACAACAATGCATTTTGCAAATGAAACCTATCCCTCTACAACTATCCAGTTGCAATAATCAAACCTCCCTTGATGCTAGTGCTTGATCTCACCAAATAAAGGGGAATAAAGTTTTTTTTTTTTTAAAAGCATGAAGAATACCTGGAAACGTTGCAGTCATGGAACTATTCTTTGAATCTTCAATGGGTTTACCTTGACAGAGTCGCCACCTCTTTGCAGAGGATAGAACTTCAAATGATATGAAGCTCACTTACATGTAAATCTTTCTCTGAGTTCCATCCGACAGAGCACCATAGATCTTGTAGCTTTCAGGTTCACTGCAACAAAGCTTTTCTCCAAGCCTAAGATTCTTCAAACTTCGAACCTAACCAACATGGCAATTGATATGACTCTTTGATAAGGAAAGATTCTATTCAATCCCCAGCGGAGTCGCCATCTTGTTGGTTGTTTTTAATGAGCAACCAGGTTGGTCTCCTATTCTACCTATGGACTAGCCATCTCCAGTCAAGGGCAGCTCGGAGGACCTGGACCAACTAACAAGATTCAGTCAAACACTGAGATCTTCTGCACTTTAGGCTCTACAGAACCAGGGCGGGTATACCCACACAATGCCTCAAATAAGACTAGACATTGCTTTTTATAGCAGATGACTCCTGATGCCAAGTATTGAGAACCTCAAATATGGCTAGATTCCCAGTAACACAATACTTGTAGCAACCAGGAGGTAGGGCAAGACATCAAACAAGATTGATTAAATAAAATGATTGATCTTGAGCAAGAAGACTAGAACCCTAAAGACAAATAGCATATATCATATTAGTGCCATATCCATTGGGCTAGGAGTCACAATAATCTGCAAATAGAAGGAACCATTACTCTGGACATTAAATTCTTTGCAAGATTAACCTTATTAGTCTCACAACTAGTGATCAGATCTATAAGACTACTTATCAAATCCTCCTATCATACATATGAATCTCTGATATGATTAAAGCATTTAACTTATTCCTTGAATAAGAGCAACAACCAGAACAAACAGTAAAACGTTACATTAAAATGATTAAATAAGTGATCCTTGATCAACTTTCATTAACAATCCATACACACAATACAAAGGAGAGACTTAAAGATCTCAATCTATACATTCAGATTCATACATGTGTCCAAGACCTCACAATTTACAGACTGTAACCCTAAACCTCAAAATCTGGTAAAAACCTAACTCTGTGACTTAGTGCTCTTCTCTTCAGATTTTTGTTCTAACTTCTGGCCCCCAGACCCTTACAAATGATTCAGAAGTTCCTTTTAAATAGCTCCGAAAACGCCATCCATTCAGAGCCACATCAGCGCCATGTCAAACCCTAATCGCCATGTTCTTCAACTACTTCTCTGGCCTCATAAATGTCATTGGTCGGGTTGCTGCAGGAAAGACACTCCCGCACGAAAGAAGCCAGGCAATCGATGTCAAATCCGCCGCTAAATCTGCATGTCCATACTCGAGCCATGCCGTCCTTGTACCAGAGCCACGTCGCCATGAATGCTGGTTCGGTGGAGCCAGCGACCAACTCTCTGTCACCATGAATGCACCAGGCTTCTGGCGCGAACACAGAAACCCTAACAGTGGTCTAGTATGAAACTCGACCATTGATCATCAGAGATCGAGCGGTCGCCTGTAAATCTTCATCGAACCGCTGAGACAAGTCCTCCACTAGATCGCACTGCATACTGGTCTTCAGACAAACATCGGGCACCTTTATCGCTCAAATTAAAACATCACCATTCATCATCTACATGTGCGCATTGATGTTCCATTAGTAGCTCGGGCTTTAATGCACCGCGTGGAGAGGCTCATATCAGCGAGAGATAGTAGTGTCGGGAAGACCTCAAGGCAAAGAGAAACAGCTGCAACGAAGAGCCAAGCATATCGGCCAGACAGAAGGAACTCGAGGAAACATCTGGCCGAAGGAAACATGCTGCACCAAACACCCGTCAAAGTCGGCAGCAGATCACAATGTCGGCGAGACCATACAGCGAAATGCACATGTGACACTAAAAACACCATAGAGTCGGGGAGAGATGGCCAAGTTGGCCAGACATCACAGCGAAGTCACAGTGTGTTACCAAAAGATATTTCCTTCATGCAGTGTCGCCAAGACGATTCAAAACTCACGCCGACAAAGACCACTTTATGTTCCATCGGTGAGACCGAAGGTCACTCGCCGAAGACCCAAGCTCATACCGAAGAGATCTTTATACACCACTTAAGTCGCTGTGTCCTATAACTTCTTTCACCGATGAAATCACCTGCCAAATGTATGTCGCTGTAGCACACAATCATCGGTGAGAAGTCATGTAGACACTTCACTGTTATACCAAGAAGACCCTTAGAAACTTGTTCGCCGAGAGAAGATAAGACCTTCACTGAAAGCCACACATTGAATCACCATCGGCAAGACACAACCCCATCGCTATGACATACACCGAAACACAAGTCTCCCCGAATCATCAATTCTTCCATCACCGGTCGGCGTAGCAAGATGACATCACCGAGACATCTCAACGAAAGGTGCCACCCACGCCGAAAGCAAACCACAAGACACCGTCGGAAAGACATAACAAATTCTCCAAGAGATATATCGAGAGTTCCAAGTCCTGCCGAAGGGAAGTCACACCGAAGAGCAAAGGGGGCCACCACAGTCGGGAAGACAAGCGGGGGTCGGGGAGACATCTCCCCAACAAAAAGAACATAGGCCGACGGAGACTTTGGGGAGAGAACACGGAGTCGCCAAGATGTCACCCCAAATCGAAAGAGTCATGCCGAAGGCACAACGGAGGGCAGCAAAAAGGAACTCGAGGAAACCAAGGGGAGTCGGGAGGACCTCACCCCGAAAGGAAAGCCCATCGGTGAGAGACAAAGGAGTGGGGAGACATCTCCCGACACAACCAACCTAGGCCGAAAAGAAAGAGAACCTCGGGGGACAGATAAGAGTCGCCGAGAGGTTACACCGAAAGCTGAAAGTCACAGCGAAAGAAGAAGCAGGGCCGGTAAAAATGGTAGCTATGGGTCGGTAACGAATGGAAAATGGGGCTCAGGGGAACCACTTAAGTTAGAATAAACTAGGCGGACAGGTCAATGAAACAAAAAGGAAAATGGGACGGGAACCAAACAGGGCCGGAGCCGGGACCAGGAAAGAGACGGGGAACAAAAGGAACAAAAGGGACCGGGGTCGTAAACTATCCCGCCCCCACCAAAGAAAAGACTGTGGAGGCAGAGCCAGAACCGACATGAGAAAAAGAAGCTGCGGGGCCAGAGCGGGACAAAACCTCGAGACGGAAAACATGAAGAAGGTTCCAAAAATGATTCCCATCCCGATCCCACCCCCGCCAAAGAAAACAAAACAAAAGACAAGCTAAGAGACAGAGGAAAAGAACCAGTGACTGCCGCAAGGCAGAAAGAAAAAGGAACACCAAACACACAGAATCGGGACCGGGATGGATGTGTGAACAGGAATTAGAACCTCAGAATTGGAGAAGTTCTAGTTCCCTTCAAGCATCCGTTCCGCCCCCAATTCCAAAAGAAAAACCAAAGCAAGCAAAAGAGAAACGGGAACCGGAATAAAAACCCAAAAAAAGGAAAAGAGAAAAACTAGGAAACCCTAACACAGGCCGCCCCTTGTAGATCAAAACTAGCACGCTGGGCTCAACCCTTGTGGGAGCCCATTTAACCCACATGCTAAAATGAAAGACACCCCATAGCTAAAGTTTAGTCATGAAAAACCAGAGTACACAACTAGACAATGAGAAAACCAAAAATTGCACTAACACCCTAAACTCGAAACCCTAAAAATTTTCCATGAATGCATAGGACAAGCTTAGGCTCAGCTTACTTGATTGCTAGGTTTTCAAAAGGTTCTTTATAGCCTACACAAGTGAGCTATCTCATAATGAAATAAAAAAACAAGCTCAAAAAAATCACTTGGGAATCATCAATCAAACAAAATCAAATAACCCTAGCTTCAAGATGTTTAGCACCTGAACATGTAAGAATTCAAACTCCAAGCACACCCAAAACACTAAAGATGCATTCAAATTCAACAATAAAAATCAAGGCAATGTGTACATACCATTGATGAAGTGAAACTCAATTACAACAATGACAGAAAAATCTCTAACGCTCTAGCAAACAACAAAAGACGCCTAGGAAAATCACCACCAAATCCAAAATTCATGAATTCAATCATCAAATCAAGCCTAACACTCAAGATCAAGCACTTCAGATCAATAGAGAGCAAATGATAAAACATAATGGCACAAAATTCCCCAAAATTGATTTAATACTTGCCTTAGAAATCGTACCAACGAGCATTAATGCAGTCAACAAGACAGGCTAAATCAAAACCCGGAAACCCGACAGGACGACAAAATTTTAGAGAAATCTAGTCATGACGGAATTCTACGAAGGACCAAAATATCCAGTTCACAGTGTAAAGCAGTGGCCACCGAGTTTACAAGGAAACCAGGGAAATCCACTAGAAGTGGATTTTCCCAAAAAGAGCCAAAAACCAAAAAATTGTCTTAGAACATTAGATTTTCAAAGTGCATCCTATAACGGGGGCATTTGCACTAATAAGATAATCATTCACGCACACATTAAGGCAACAAAACCTCAAAACCAAGGGCCAAAAACCAAAAGCGAAATCAAAAGAGGGTCCCTACTTTCAGTGGGGCGTGTGTGCGAAAAACTGCACAACAATTATTATTTGTGCTATTGTATCGAGGAAAAAAATAAACTAGAGGCCCTAGTTATAGATGGAGAAAACATAGAATATCTTACAGATTCAATGGTTGTTACTGGAAAATGCCTTAGAAGGTACCTAGTTAAGAATGCTCCAAATTGGTTGTTTGAGGATTTTGACAAGCATTGAAAGATTCTTCACTACTCCAACCTTTTTGTCACTCCAACATTCATTTGATCAAATATAAGGGAAAACCTGTGAACAAGAACTTGTGGAAAGTGTGTGAACAAGACCATGAGGTAATACTTGACATAATAAAGAGTATAGTAGACTCGGATGGTTCCTTGGATTGATTTGTAAGTATCCACATTGAATTTGTAAAGTCATGTTATTAATCATTTTTTTTTTTCAAGCATAAGTTTGATTGTAGAAGGGTTTGCGATATGTTGGAATAGGTAGCCATCAAAATTTAATGCATCTAGATCAAAGATTTTATTTTTCTTGTTTCATTAAGAATTTTAACTGAGGTCTATGCAAGGACTTGGGTTGTACTTGTGACAAATTATTATTTAGATGTTTGCTTTAGTGAAGAGATATGCAAGACTAGTGAAGGAGAAAAAGTTGAAAGGCTTCATTAAAGATCATTAACTTAAGAAAAAAACTTGACATCGGTTGTTGGTGCAAGTGTTCAATGGTATGAGAAACCTGGTATGTTAGAAAATATAAGTTGTATTTTCTAGTTTTGGATCTTGTCTTGCTTTTCCATTTCCTATATTTTTTGGATTCTTATATGTTGCATGTTTTATGTTTATTATGTTTATATATTCATGACATTTATACCTAAGATCATCAAGAGATGAGCAAGTAGTGAAAGATGGGCCATATCACCATTGTAGGACTTTTAATTGATCTATTTAGAGCATGCATGAAGGTGATAATAGATCTGGCTAGAAGTTGTATGTCTGACATTCTCTGACTTACTAGTCTTTTAATAATTTTAATGTGACTTCATGTTTGAAATTGTTAGGCTTTTGCAAGTTTTTTGTGGACCAAATTCTAGTAAGAGTACATATGCACACTGAGGCTACTACCCATATGTTTCCAAGGGATTAGGGGATGCACATGTTTTCAAGAATTTGGAATGCAAATAACTGGGCCACGTAAGGTGGATTGGAGAAAACAAACTACGCAACAACTCCATTTGTTTCTTATTGTACAAGAAATTTCATGCTCTAGGCTGCAAATGAGAGGATTAGTTCCCTGCATGTATTGCTACAAGTATTGAGAAATGGGAGGATTTTCAACATGTTTTTCCTTCACTACTATAATATTTGTTATTATATTAATGTATTTTTTGAAAGATAAAAATTATGAGAAATTATTACATGCAAATGTGTATATTCTTTAATATGCCTTAATTTATTTTTTTATTCCTTTCCAGTGAGGTCTATTTATCATATATACAACTCTTGTTCTTGTCCTTTTAAAATATATATAAGCTTGTGCACAATTCTGATCAACTATATGCCTGTCATGGTGTTACTTCCTTTTGGTATTCTTATCTATAGCATAATGGTTTATGGTTTATATTTAGATTTAGTTATATAGTATCATTTTTATTCATGTATTATGAATTTAGAAAATTGAAAACATGGATCGATCTAGATGGTAAGAAGAGTGACAATGACACTTGTTTATGAAAATAATTTATATTGAAACTTATTCATGAATGTCTATTCATGAAATATCATGCATTACATTCACATTGTCAAAGGACTATGATCATCATTACTGCATTTTTTTTCTGCCATCATTTACTGCTCATAAGACTTCATTTGTTCCACATTTCATAACTCTTTTTGCAGCACAACTCTACCCCTCTCATATGGTTGCATTCATTGAAGTCATTTCCCCTTTGACTATTATTACAAAGTGAATGGGTTGTTCTCTTATACTATCCCTTGGATTTTCATCATGACTATCTTTTTATCTTTGCACAGTCATCTAAATTTTGAATTGATAGTCCTTTGTCTATTGCATCACAAAATTCATGTGAAACCACTGCCTTTTCATGCATATGATAATCCTTTCTTGGTTTTGGATTTCATAGGTTAAATAAGGTCTTATAAGGACCATGAGAACATGTGAGGGTCTTTTTGTTGCTTTATTCTTAGCTCTTGGTGAAAAAGTTGCACTGAAGTGGCATAGTTGTCAAATTTCATGACATAATCTTTAGGTTTATATGGAAAAGGACACATAAACTCATGTGTAACTATTTTCTTGTAAGTTTTGGAATGCAAAAATCAATGAGGATACACTCCAAGAACTTGAGGAGCATGGATTTTAAGAATACTCTATGTTTTTTACAAGTTTTGTGACAATTTTAAAGGAAAAACAACAAAAGAATGGTCTTGTATGGCATTGTACGACCTTGGAATAGGAGTGCAAGAGTATGGTTGAATAGAGTTTTGTCTTCTTCATTGAATGCAATTGGTTTCATTTGATTTCAAGGTGTTTTTTTTCTTCATTGAATGCAATTGGTTTTAGATATGAATATTTTACTCTTAACTATGCTAACACAGACCTATGGTTTTCCATGAGCTTCCAATGCCCATAACTTTAATTTCCAATGGTGAAAAATTCCCTTTTGGTGTGTTTGTTAAAGCGAAGATGAAACAACAAACTTAAGTGATGAAAAGTGGTAGAGTCATTAAAAGTGTGTGATTTTGCAATTAGAGTCAAAAGGTCAATGGAAAGGACTTCCAAATGAATGTTTCCAAGAAACTTCATTTGAAGAAAAGAGATTTATAGATTTTCCAAGGATTTACATGTGTGGTAATAAATAGCTTTTCAATAATTTTTAGCTTATTAAGGTGAGGCACTAGGTTGCTCACAAAATTTCAGCATGTATTTAAACTCCATTGGCTAATTTGCATTCAAAATGTTTTACTCAAAATTAGTCATATGGTATTCCTTTGTGGTAGTTTTCAACTACTGTTAATAAACATTAAAAATTAAATATTGTAGTTTACATGTCAAGGGTTTTCAGATTGAAGTTATGAAATTCATTAGTCATATTACCGTGAAGCATAGAAACTTGTCATTTGAGGCTATGGGATTGTGTTGGGCCTCTCTACAATAACCTCTCTTGGTTTTTACTATCTCAGACTCATTTTTCCTTGGTGACAACTTTTCAGTTGAGAAAAAAGTTGTCAAATGTAAGCAAGTAAAGTTGCAAAGTGGTGCAACTTTCAGTCTACAACTCGTGTGAATAAACAGACTATTCCAACGTGTCTGAATGGGTACATTTATGCTAGGCATGGTCCTCTTTTGCACCCAAACACGTCGAATCACTCTAAGCTACATTCAACCGACTTAATCCCTTAAGAGTCCAAAGTGCAAAATGGTTTCAATATTTTATAGGCTATTACTCGGATATCATGACACTTAGAAACTTCTTGTTTGAGGCTATAGGATGGTGTTGGGACCCTCTATAATAACATCTCTTTCTTTTTTCTATCTTGGAGGTGTTTTCCAATGGTGACAACTTTTCAGTTGAGAAAAAAGTTATCAAATGCAAGTAGTGTAAAGTTGCAAAGTGGTGCAACTTTCATTCTGCAACTCATGTGACCAAACAGATTGTTCCAACATGTCCGTATGGGTACGTTTATGGTAGGCATCCTCCTCTTTCACACCCAGACACACAAAATCACTTTGAGCTACGTTAAAATGGCTTAAAATGGCTCAGTCCCTTAAGAGTCTAAAATGCAAAATAGTTGCAATCTTTGACGAGTTGTTACTCATATACTGTGACAATTAGAAACTTCTTGTCTAAGGATATGAGATCATGTTGGGATCCTCTACAATAGCCTCTCTCAGTTTTTTCTCTCTCAAAGGAATTTTCCTGTAGTGATGACTTTTCAGTTCGGGAAAAAGTTGTCAAATGCAAGCAGTGTAGAGTTGCAAAGTGGTGTAACTTTTGTTTTGCAACTCATGTGACCAAACAAACTATTCCAATGCATCTAGATGGGCATGTTTATGCTAGGAATGGTCCTCTTTCACACTAAAACACGATGAATCACTATGAGCTATGTTCAATCAGCTCAATCCCTTAAGAGTCCAAAGTGCAAAATTTCTACAATTTTTAATAGTGTACTACTCGGATACCATAACACATAGAAACTTATCATCTAAGGATATGAGATTATGTTGGGAACCTCTACAATAACCTCTCATTTTTTGCTATATTGGAGGAATTTTCCTATGGTGATGACTTTTTAGTTGAGGAAAAAGTTGTCAAATGCAAGCAGTGTAAAGTTGCAAAGTGGTGCAACTTTTGTTCTGCAACCCATGTGACCAAACAAATGGATATGTGCAAGATCATCATGGGAAAAACAAACCTTTAAGTTGCGAAAAATTTAGAAAAATTAGAGTTAGGAAACTTGACATAAAAATTTGAATAAGTTATCTATATTATTTCAACAATATGTAAGAATAGAATTTGTAGCAAATTGAATGTAGTTTCTACACTACTAGGTTTATTTTTTTTTAAATCTATTTGGTGAAAACTTGAAATTTCAATGTAGTAGTACATAAGTTTTAGGGAAAAAATAAGAAGTAGGTGTCTGTCTAACCACCCTAACCACAATAAAATGATAATTATTTTTATAAGATTTTAGATATAAGTAGAGGACTCATGTCGATGTGATGCATATTTTTTGTAATTTTTTCCAATTAAATAATTAATTATGATTTTTTATTAAAAATTTTAAAAATATTAAAACTCATATGTCTAACCACCTTAACTTGGTCAAAACTTCATGAAATTCAATTTTTTTAATCCTATAGTATGTGAAGCATAGAATGTGACACATGTTTCAAATTCAAATAATGTGATACCATTTGAAAGCTATAGATGTTTTTCAATCAGCTTATCAATCAGGGCTTTAGTCATAATTCAAATAGAAAATGAATAATAATTATTTATTAAATTCAAAGTAAAGCATAATTTATATTGGTAGAAAGTTGATAATCTCCTTTAAAAACCCTTTTCGTTTCATCAATTTTTGGTTAAAAAAAAGTCATCAGCCACATACCCTACACATACCCATCATATCGCCACTTTTTGACCCATCATGATCCTGCACATACCCAAACTATTCCAACACATCTAGATGGTTAATTTTATGCCAATAATGGTCCTATTTAACACCAAAACATGTTGAATCACTCTGAGCTACATTCAATCAACTCAATCCCTTTAGAGTCCAAAGTGCAAAATGGCTGCAATCTTTGATGGGTTGTTACTCGAATACCATGACACTTAGAAACTTCTCATCTAAGGCTATGGGATCATATTGGACCCCTCTAAAATAACCTCTCTTAGTTTTATTTATCTCAAAGGTATTTTCTTGTGGTGATGACTTTTTAGTTGAGGAAAAAGTTGTCAAATGCAAGCAATGTAAAGTTGCAAAATGGTGCAACTTTCATTTTGTAACTCATGTGACAAAATAAACTATTCCAACACATCTATATAGGTACATTTAAACTAAGCATAGTCCTCTTTTTCACCCAAACACATTGAATCACTCTGAGCTACGTTCAACCGGCTCAATCGCTTAAGAGTCCAAAGTGCAAAATGGTTGTAATCTTTGACGGATTGATACTCATATACCGTGACACTTAGAAACTTCTCATCTGAGGCTATAGGATTGTGTTAGGACCCTATACAAGAACCTCTCTCAATTTTTGCTATCTCAAATTCATTTTCCTGTGGTGATGACTTTTCATTTGAGGAAAAAGTTATCAAATGCAAACAATGTAAAGTTGCAAAGTGATGCAACTTTGATTTTTCAACTCGTGTGACCAAATAGACTATTCCAACACATCTAGATGGGTATTTTTATGCTAGGAATAGTTCTCTTTCACACCCAAACACGTCTAATCACTCCAAGCTACGTTCAACTGACTCAATCCCTTAAGAATCCAAAGTAGAAAATGGCTACAATCTTTGACGGGTTGTTACTCGGATATCGTGACGCTTAGAAAGTTATCATCTGAGGATATGGGATTGAATTGAGCCCCTCTAAAATAAAATATCTTTTTTTTCTCAATCTCATAGGTGTTTTTCCATGGTGGCGACTTTTTAGTTGAGGAAAAAGTTATCAAATGTAAGTAGTATAAAGTTGCAAAGTGGTGCAACTTTAGTTCTACAACTCATGTGACCAAATAAAATGTTTCAACGCATCCAGATGGGTACGTTTATGCTAGGAATGGTCCCCTTTCACACCCAAATATGTCGAATCACTTTGAACTACATTCAACTGACTCAATCGCTTAAGAGTCCAAACTGCAGTTGTTGTCACCAAATAGTGCAGCCTTGCTGAGTTGCAAAACTTAGCCTACTTGTAAAACATTGGATCCAAATATTCAATATCTATGACGTATGGTTCTTCATGCTCTAGATTTATAAAACATGATGTGGTGCAAGTTATAGGACCATTTTTCCCAATGATTTTTCATGTTATTTCATGCATAGAAAATGGAAGGATGTTTTTTAACTTATTTAAATGATAAATATGGGAGAAATGTGATCATTGCACTAGGTGATGCATCTAAAAATCAAGCTTATATTTTTGTTCATACACATCTAATATCTTCAAAATATCATTAAAATTGACCTGTGCATTGATTTCATTTAATGAGAAGTCAAGTGTTGTGATATCAATAGATGTAAATAAATTTTTGGTTGGATCAATAACTATCATGGGTTTTGATGTGTTCATACAAGTTCATAAAGGTAGATATATATGCTTGTGAGGTTTCAAGCATCCATGTTTTCTATAGATACAAATGCAATGATTGCTAATCTTTAGAATCAAAACCATTAGTTGTTGGATGCCAACCTCAGCCATGAATTAAAAGCAATACATTTTGCTATGATATTTTTTTCATGCAAACACAAAACTTATTTATAGTGCTTAAGGGTATTGGATCAAAGGAAGATCCAGATTATGCAATCACAAATGATGGTTATCCTAACTTATTCAAAGCGCTACATAGTGCAAAGGATTTGAATGAGAATTTATTGCATGGGAAGGAGCTCTTACAGTTCATTTGAAACCTTTTGGTGTTAAAATCCTTGCCACTAGAAAACAATAGAAATCAAGAAGCATGAAGCATACACGCAAATACATGAAGTATACACATGAATCATGAAGAATACATGTGAACACATAAATTATACATTAGAATCATGAATCATACACGTGAATACACATAATATACATGAAGTATACATGTGAATAAGTGAAGCATACATGTGAATAAGTTAAGCACAAGTAATGGAAGCATTTCAAAGGATACAAACCACCAGGAATGAAGCTTATTTACACAATATGCATTAGATGGAGCTTATTGAGCAATCGACAATAATTATTTAAGCATTAGATGTAAGCAAAACCCATTCCTACAACATTCAAGCATACAATTTACATAATATGCATGATAACATCATTCAAGAATGGCAATAGTAAAATAAGATTTGTTTTAATCAAAAATTCGTAAGTCTATACAATGATATATGTTGATAAAATTATACAATATATCTAATAAAGTCATACAAGCTTACTACAAAAGAGCCATATAGACATAAAATTTCACATGGGTATGTGCAGGATCATGATGGGCCAAAAAGTGGCAATATTATGGGTATTTGTAGGGTATGTGGCTGACGACCTTTTTTTAACCCAAAATTGTTGAAACGAAAAGGGTTTTTAGAGGAGATTCTCAGCTTTCCACCAATATAAATTATGCTTTAATTTGAATTTAATAGATAATTATTTTTCATTTTCTATTAGAATTATGACTAAATTCATGATCGATAGGCTGATTGAAAAACATCTATAACTTTCAAACAGTATCACATTTTTTGAATCTAAAACATGCATCACATTCAATGCTTCACATACTATAGGATTAAAAAAAGAAAAATTAAATTTCATGAATTTTTTACCATGTTAAGGTGGTCAGACATACGAGTTTTTATATTTTTTAAAAGTTGTCATAAAAAATTCATAATTAATTATTTACTTGGAAAAAATTACAAAAAATATGCATCACATCCGGACATGAGTCCTCTACTTATATATAAAATCTTATAAAAAAATATTATCATTTTATTATGGTTAGGGTGGTCAGACAGACACCTACTTTTTATTTTTTCCTGAAATTTAAGTAGTACTGCATTGAAATTTCAAATTTTCACCAAATAGATTTTATTTATTTTTAAATAAACCTAGTAGATTAGAAACTAAATTCAATTTTCTACAGATTCTATTCTTACATATTTTTGAAATAATATAGATAACTTATTCAAATTTTTATGTCAAGTTTCCTAACACTGATTTTTCTGAATTTTTTGCCACTTAAGGGCATGTTTTTTCCATGATGATCCTGCACATACCCACATATATCGATAGTAAAAAATATGTTCCAAAATGCCACGTAGGAATACATGAAATGACTCTAATACATAGTCATTTCCCTCTAGGGGAAGGAAAAAGATCACGTGTTTCCTTCAATAGTCAGCTGGATGGAGTGCCTATTAATTCTTTTGTATTTAGAACATGCTCACTAGTCCTCCTCTAGTCTTCACTCCTCTAGAGTTGCAATTAATACAATAAAAAATATAGATGTTAATACATAGAAATTGAATTGTGTAATGACATATAACAAAATAATCACTTACCGCATACAAATAGTCATCATGCTCATTTACAACATTAGCACGTCCACGATCTAGAGTGACAACCACCTGTAGCAACCATCAAGATAGAAATTAAAATACATACAAGTATCATGAAAATTTTCAATAATAAACCATAAAAGAGAAAATATAATGTCAAATTCACTAATATGTTGCATACCTCTCTCAAAGGATTAGAACTGGCTATTGCTACAAAAAATCCATGGTCCATCGTGCCACCAACATCGCCAGGGTTGTTTGATGTCAACATCTAAAAATGAAACAACAAATCTGATAGTCATATAAACAAGAAGGTAGTCACTTTATGCATATGAAGCCAATATAAGAACACATAGTGGCCATATTGCAAATGCAAGAAATGGAGATAAATTTAGTTTGAATTCAAATGATTCTTTTCAATTGGTTTTGTGAGAAACCAAGTGGTATATTTCTCTCTTAAGCACAGTAGTCATTGATACAAGCATGACAATCTCTCATAAAGGTCATTCACTTTGCAAAGGGGAGTATTAGTAACCACCAGACATAAATGGGAAAGGACAATAGTCAAGTCTTGATAGATCCCAGAAACTATGACATTCCTAAGAACACCACACAAGGTCAAAAAGGAAATGCATGATAAATGACAATGAAGACAAAAGAGGATAGTGTTAAAAGGTAGCAGGTCTTCACCTTAAAGTCCCATGCAAGGCATAACATCTCAGCCATTATGGCACCGCAATCAATAGTAGGACAAGGTTTAAGAAGGGCATTGCTTATGCCAAGTGACAAAGGACATTAGTTGCAGATCAAGACAAAGCTAAAAAATAGTCATAAAATACAAGGGAAAATCTGTTAATGGGCAGTGATCAAGAAGGAAGGACATCAATAGGATAGTCATCTCATGGTAGTAAAGGGTAGTTCAAATGAAGAATTGCACTTAAGTAATTTGCAGTGGTAGATTTTGCTAAAAATGACAGTGTTCATCAACATAAGATATGACAGTCCTAAAGGATGATAAAGGAAATAAATTACATAGAAATGGAGCATATAGTGTCAATAATTGGAATTGATTAAAATACAGTGGAAAATATTTAAAGCATGCATGAAATGTCAGGAAGAAGATTGTGGTACCTTGAGGATTTTAGCTGCCACAACAAGAATGGAAAATAATTATTGAAGATGACTAAATTATCACAAGGTTTATCATCAATACCATCAACAAATAAAAGAGGATAGTCTAAGAAGTGTGAAAAGTGCAGCCCATATGCTAGAGCTTTTGGAATCAATATTGGATGATGAAGCATAAATGTTTGTATTGAAAATGAAGGTATGCAATGGGAAATGAAAGGAAACACATTTAAGGATTCAAATACAAGCAATGAATCATTAATGGACTAAAGATATGAATGATATGAAGCATCATAGTCACTCAATAAGGACATTTAAATTAAATGCACTAGATAAAGATATCAAGTTATCTAGATGAGGATAGTACTAAGTGTCTATGGATCTACTAGTCACCATTTTGCAATGGTTCCATCTATACAATACAAAGCAAGTGATTACTGTCTTCAATCATTGAGAAGTATAATGAAAAGTTCTTGGATTCCCATACATACAACTTCTAAGGAAGATTGATCTGCAAGTTCTCTAACAAGATGGAGGATCATGGGAATCAATGCAAAAATCAGTATGGAGAAAGGGTAGCTGGAATGTATTATGACAGTGTACATGCTTGGGGACTCAAATGAAGTATCAAAATCACAGCATGGATCCATTGACTATCTTTCTTTAATGATATGCTCTAAATTTGGAATTTCTTATTCAAATTTTGCTAGTAGCCAAGGGGTGGAATTTTGAAAAGCCTTGGCACAATCATTTCATGAAGGACAAAGGGAAATTTTAGACCTTCAATAATAGTCCTTTATGCCACAAAAGATAACAACATGTGAATAGAGGGATGAAATCACAATATTCATACCAAGATGAAAAGAGAAAAAATATTTAACTGTCATAAGAGAAGCAAATGAAGATGAAAAGAGCAACAATATGACTATCATAAATGAGCAGAAAATAAAAATGTAAAAGTGCAGCAACTTCATAGATAAAAATACAAAAAAATCATGCATCATGAGTGCAACAACTTCATAGACAAAAGGGTAGAAAAAATCACAAATCATGAGGGTAGTTGTTATGCACTAATGGACAATCCACCATATCACTAAAGAGCAACAAGTTCATTATGAAGAGGAAAAATAGTTACAATACCCCAAAATCAAGAGGAAAACTTGTAGGGAAATCATGGTCATCTTAGAATGAACATGTAAGATCAATAGTTCCTTAAGTTACTTTCAAAACCATTAATTTACCTCAAAGACACGTACTAATATGCCACAAAACAAAAAAAAGCATAGTTGATTTCCCACATTAACCCTCCTAAGAAAGCACATGCAAATATAGCCATTTTCAACAACATGCATCAAATAGATTTAATTTGCAGAATCAACCAATATGAAAGACAAAAGATATGGAAAAACATATTTACGTGGGAAAAAAACTTTCGGGTAAAAATCCTCACACTCCAAAATGGTTGAGACATTGTATTATTCAGCAACAAATAGAGTTACAATACAATTTCAAGCTCATAGCCTTTACAGGAGTTTTCATCTTGTTCCATCTGGAGAATACAGACAACATAACCATTCAGAATCCTCACACTATTACAATACTCTCACACAACATACAGTGTAGATACTTCTCATCCCTCCTCTCTACATTTTTTGTTCTCCCATCATGGCACACTAAAAATGTTCAATGTTAATGCAACACTCATTGTATCCAATGGTTCCAAGCCGACCAGGAAAACCAACTGATTCCCAATTGTTGATCCAACTGTTGATAGGTTCTAGCCAATAGTTTTTTTCCACCTCAACATCCATCAGGTCCCACCGAGACATTCTACACAGATCACCAAGTCAACCATCGTCATATCGGTGGGACACCAATTTGTCTCCCACCGATATAGGGAAGTCCCGCTAACGTTCACATTGCATTTTCATTTCTATTGGATCATCGATGAGACAAGATCAAGAGTCTCATTGAAGTCCATGAGTCCCACTGATGAGAGTAATCAGTCCATCAGGAGGACCACCTTCGGAGTCCTACAAATGAAGCACTATCCCAATGACAAGAGTCTTCAATACTTTCACCACTCCATCATTCCATTTGTGGTAGAAGCTTCACTGTCCTGTTGAAGACACCACTTCCCACTGATGAGGATCGAATACTATGTATTGGGTTGTCAATGTGACAACTCATAGACTCCCACTGACAATTTCATCTCCCACCGACAAGTCTTTACCGCCATACAAGTCACTGATCTATTAAACCATCAGGGGAACTCAAGACAGAGTCCCACGGGTGACACGAAGTCCTACCAATGAGTGACCAAGGAAAGACATCAGGCCATCACAGAGACTTCTTGGAGACTCCTGCTAACATGCCTAACTCCAAAGAAAACTGTTAGCACCAAACTGTGGAGGTCATTAGAGCATCAAGGGGAATAAGAACAAGGTCCTGGCGATATGAGGAAGTTAGGCCAATAAGAGATAGAAACAAAACTTCAAGGAGTATATCAAGCCAATAATTTGAGGCACAAATCCCAACATGATCCCACTTGATGAAGAACTTATTGGCTTCTCCCAATCAAAGATCGAGGTCCCTATCTCCAAGACATATGCAACAACATTCAAAATGTTCATCATCTCCGACAACTGTTCTAGCCATCCTCCAAAGGAAAGAAAATCACCATGGTGTATATGAACCAGTCCAAAGAAAACCATCTCCAGACCCAACTTACAACAACCATTATAGCTCATTGTCACCTCTCCACTATGCTCATAGCTTGTATAGAAGCACCTACTTTGAAGCCCCATACAAAAAAACATAATCATGAACCCATTCTCCAAAAGCAAGATAGAACACCATCTAGAACAACAAAAAAACTAACTACTCCCATCCAATTGATCAACCCACATGACTGAAAATAGCACCTACAGCATGTGCTAACCATCGAATCTCACATACCTTCAAGGTATCCACATTAGAAAACTCATGCCACCTACATAGCCAACCCATCAACAACAAAAAACAAGCCCCATGCACCAGCTCGTCGAAGAAGAAAAAACACATCCAAGAACTCCCATTACATGGGTAATGCCAAATATGAAAAATCAAAGGCATAACAAGTCTACCAATGGAAGCACATAGAAAGTGTAACCATGTAGTACTAAGGAAACATCCACAATGATATGCACAATCTATAAATTAATAACCTAAAAGAACAATTCTCACCACCAATCTTCACAGCTCTCCCAAGTTCTTCACAACCAACACAAGAAAGATATAAATAACCTCCAAGTTACCACCCAAGTACTTGAGTGAAAAAAATAGCTCCGACCAAATCTCAAACCAATGTAATATGAAATAAAACCTCGAGGAAGATAACCTAGACCAAAGAGAGAAACACTGCACAACATATACCTGTAAAACATCCTCCTACATACACCTCTAAATTCCAACTTTGACAAGTATGATCTCCTTCATAATACCCAAAAGAGAAAAACATAATAACACCCAACTGTTCAACCTCCAAGATCAAACACAACATGTATATATCAAGTAATCAATATGGATGTAAGCCTCTCAAAGAAGATCAAACCACTCCATTTCCCATCTCAGGAAAAAAACCCATAAAGAATCTCCTAACTATTCTTATCAAAAGAAGATATCATAAAATCAAATTCACAAGGAGATAACCATGTTTTCCATCTTTCACTATGAATCATCCAAAACCATTAAATAACAGTTCAAGATCCATATCATGAAAGAAAGCATAGAACACATCTAAAAGATATAATGGAAAAATACCTCTCAAATAGACTTCACTACTGAGTAGACCAAGAGTGTGGAATGAGAATGATCCTCCAAGATATACAAGCCAGAATGACTCATCAAAGAGCAATCTCCTCATTGGTTTCTATTGAACTCACATCCAACCAAGGTGTAGGCTCCTTGGACTTTCTGCTGAAATCTTCATCAAGAGTAACCATCAATAGAACTTCTCTCATCTCAAGAGAATTACAGCCTCACCTTATTCTCCGTGTATCCATGAGCACCTGCAAATAATAATTTCATACTAAACTCCAATCTTCATCACTATATTATCATAAATTTCTCAAGCATATGACCAATGCACCCAAAACATAGAGAATCTCCAAACCATTGTCAAAGCTCCAAACATTTGAACCAGGAGCTTATCATTACATCATGATCTTACCATCCCCCTTAGGAGATACCATGCTCCAAGTGACCTTACCATGGTCTCAAGAGAAATTCCTCATGCCAAAAATCTAATGCACAAGCAAGAGTATAACATGACATGAAACAACTCTAAACCAACATCACCTGTCAAGCACCACCAACAACTCAGCCAAAGACTCCAAACATCCTCCATGGTTCCAAGATGTTACACATCCTCAAATAGTGTCCATGCAAATGAAAAATAACCCTTCTATAGCAACAAGATCTAAGAGTAACTCCTAGTAACATCTGCAACACTAAAGAAGATCATTCACCACCAAGTGATGAATCCATAGTCACTGCTAAAGCTCCCACTGAACCGTGACACTAGAGCTCTCCAAGAATCATTACCAAACATCTGCTAATATGAAAAACCTCTAGGTCCACTCAACAACATGTCCATCTGACAACAATACCAAGCAACACCAAGATCTCCAAACCAAGCAGACAAAACCATCATTGTCAAAAGGAAACACAAACTAGTGTACCCAAGCTATCCATGACATCATGATACACATGCTATAGGTCCCCATAGCTGACTATTCAGGTACTCTACATAATCCATCCTCTCATCCCAAAGTAAACACACCAATGCACAAGTGACCATAGACAAGGCCAGATAATAGATATGCACCATCATAGAACCAAACCTCATGGATATTGACAGTCCACTTCCGAGTTGTCCCACAAAAAATATGTAGTTAAAGAAAACCCACAATATTGCTTAACCCGTAGATTCAATCAATGAAACATGCAAACCCATCATCGCACTAGAAACTACAAAACTGAGATCTCAAGGAGAATAACAACATAGACAACTTGACTTAAACACCAAATCAAGTTCAAATACGATTTTCCAATCATGTCCACAACGAGCACCATGATAGAAAATTTGAGTGACTATACAGTTGCCAACTCTCCCATGTAGATAAGAAACCTAACCTCCTCTCACCATGCATGAAGCATGCATGCAAAACTACAACTATTGTAGACACGAAAAATATACCGATTGTTCTCATGCACTTAATCCTGATTTACTAACACCGGTTCATCCTGAATCATAACCTTTGGTCATAATTTAATTAAATAATCTCTATTTGATTAAATTCATCACATTTCATCTCTTAATTAAATAAATCAATTTTATCTGATTAAGTGATCATCTCTTGTTAATTAAATAAATCACTTTGTTTAATTAATCTTCTAGTCCCTCGTTTAATTAAATAATTCAATTTATTTAATTAATCTCTAAAGTCATGTCATTTAAATTAAATAAATTTATCTTTACTTGATTTAAAACTAATACCATCCTCTTTATTTAAATAAATCAAATCTAATAATCATTTTCCTCTCATGTTGATTTAAATTAATCCTAAAATCTAAATCACAATGTCAAATCAGCTAATCTTCATTAAAATTAGTCAAATCCTGATTAATCCAAATCTTAATCCATCAAATCATCTAGCTTTTGTAACTTGCTCATGAAAATCATTTTAATTAATTTATTAAATTTCTATTTACTTTCAAAAAGGCATCAAAGAGGGAATATTCTTCAAATTCAAAAAATCCCTCCAAAAGGGTTTGTACATCCAACAAGGCATTAAAAGCCTCTTACATGTCCTTTTCCTTGAGCCAAGTGGAATTAACTTCATTTTTTTCTCCCTCCAAATTGTCATTTCATCAATTTTGAAATTCCACCTAATTGCATTTAATTTCACAATGACCAAAATGTGCTCCACCTTTGTCCACTCACATGTTGAAAAGTGGCTTTATGCTATTGGTTGGTGTTTGATCCCACATTCATCCATTTTTCCTCTTCCTCCATCATTCTCTTCTATAAATAGAAGGCTCTCATTTGGATTTTGGATCCACAACTTATGTAAATTCATTATCTTGAGATTTTAAATTTGCTCATCCATTGTTCATCCATTTTCATCAAGTTTTATAGTTTTATAGCTAGGTTATTAAAAATTTCATCTAGGATCTTCATCAATCATCATCAAACTTGAAAGGAATTGGGAAAAGGGCCATTTTCCACATCAAAACGACACCAATTCCCCCATGGGATTAAGAGTTTTTTTATTTTGAGCAAGATTAGATAGTTTTTATTCATGTTCTTCATTCATTTCTTGTTCTTGATATCTCAAATGAATTTCATGGAGAATGTTGTTTCTAACTTGCATATTGGACTAATAATTTTTTTGTTCTTTTTGTTTGTACAAGTCTAGGATCACCATTCACATTTTGGTGCTAGGAGGGAAAATCTAGAGAATCTAACACATTTTTTAGAGAAATTTCGTTGTTTTTCTTAAGTTTTTGTGTCTACAAGAAAACTGTGCCACTGGTAGAGGAACTGTACTGCTATCAATCTAGCAGTGCTAATTAGCGACACTATCAAACTCCAAACTATGACGCTAAGTCATTCCCTCCAAAAATTTGAATTCCAAACAGTGACGCTTTAGTCATTGCCCTATCAACCAGTCATCCAAATTCCAAACTTCATCGCTGGTCAAAACATCGCATTTGCACTCACTAGTTTCACTACAGTCCGACACTATCAGTCCCAGCGTTACCATACATCGACACTTACTCCTTCAAACTATGCCGCCATCACAGACTGCACCACTGGAGTTGGGTAAAAGACAGTTTTCAAATTAATTTAAACATGTGCTTTTTCATTTTGATTAATTTTGACTCCTAACTGGTTTGTGGCCTCTGTTTCTATAGTTTTAACTAGTTTTTGTAGATTGGCTTGATCAAAAGTGAAGGGAGGAAACAAGGGCAAAGACTTCTCTATGGCATCTTCAATCTATTGTATTAAGTGTTTTTGAATAATTTGGGAGCAATTATCATCCCACTTTAAGGCTTTGTTCTCTTCAAAGTTTCTAGGACTCGATAGATTTCATTTGGGATTAAAAAGAACAAAAAAAAGGGGTTAAAAAGAATCTTTGGAACTTACCACATTTTGTTTTGGACTTAACAATTGAACAAAAAAATCTCACACTTCAAAGTGGGTTCTTAAAAAGAATTCATTTTCTTCTTTGAAGTTAAAATGAACATGTGCTTTTTTGTTTTGTAATTTCTTATACAAAGTAATATCACTTAAAAGAAATATGCACTTCTCTCATACCTCATGAAAATCTTGAGAATCAAAAGTCTTTTGGTGACATTAAGTTGTGTAAGTAATTGCCTCCACACTTCAATTTGGATCCTTAAAATTGAAAAAAGCTTGCTAGTGTGGGTTAGTTCTATTGCATGTGTTATCTTTTTGTTCACACAAACAAAGATTGATCGAACTATAGATGTGCTTGCTTGCTTATCTTTAACCTTAGAGGGACTGCCTGGTGGAAAAAAATAATCACCCCAGGGAACGACCCAACTGGGAACACGCTAAAGCCAAGCCACTTCCACCTAGTATATAAGTGTGGGTACTTGAGGAAAGTTCAAGTATCATGAGGATTGTTCCGACAAGAAGGGTAGCAATGGTCTCTTTCCATATGGATGATCCCCCATGAATGGAATGGCTATAATAGAACCTTTTGTTTAGAAGTCCAAATCCTTATCTATTTGTTGGTGAAAGAATGGTCATTTTGAAGTTGTCCCACATTTTTACGGCTCTTAGTAGAGATTAGAAATATGCCATGGGAGTTTCATGGGTATTGAAGATTGGCTGACCCGAGAAGTGAGTGCATTGTAAGGGAGAGCATGTGTGGTCAAGCTTCTAATCATCTGCTAAGAGTAGGCATAGCTAGATTTATCCAAGTAGGAACTCAACAAATATTGTCTCATTTTATCCATAGGGTTGTGCATGTTCCTGGAATCAAAACACTTTGCTTGGATCTAAAACAATGGAAAACAAACATTCAACATGATCATCAAATTCCAAACCCTTTAGAGGAAGCAAATACCTTTGACAAAATTCAAGTGTTATTGCTTTCCCTAGGGATTCTATCCTTAGAGGCTTCTACGCATTTGAATTTACATCACAATTTGCTCTCACTAAAGTCAAAAATAGGAAACTTTTGCCTTAATTTCTCGGATTTCTACATAATGGACTTTGTGGGATGAGAAGAAATTAGGACATTAGACATTTAGTTTGAAAATCTAATCAAGAGAGTGTTTTTGGTAAAAAGAACTCATTAAGCAAAGATAAGAACAATTGGAACCCACACATGTGTTCTTCCAAATGATTTTCTGAAAGATCAAAATCTGAAAACCAAAATCCAAAGGTCTTAGTCAAAAATTTTGCAAGAAATTTTTGTCCATACTTTATGAATTTAGAGAAAGATTGACCTTCAACTTTTACAAACGTGCATCAAGGAACAATCCAAATTTTTATTGATTTTACTATTGTCAAAATCCAAGTCTCTTTCAAAGGTTTGAGTATCTCACATAGGAACTATTAGCATGTCCTTCAACACCTTGGTCTAGTAAACAAAGTCTCTCTAAGCCTTTAGGATCAAAATCAAAACACTCTCATTCATCCTTCAAACATCAAAATAAAAGATCACCTCACAAACAACTCTTGAAAATCTTGAAAAAATCCTTCATGGTAAACTTTTGGAAAATCCTCTAGATCAAATCCAAATCATTTTGTTTGATTAGATGTGTGTAGATAAATCCTTCTTCACATATTTAGTCAAATTATCAATCCTTGTGAACAAGTCTATCCCTTGATAACATCCAACATCTTGGGGTTTATAAGTTCTTTATCCAAAATCCAAAATCAAATCAAATCCAAATCATCTTGTTTGGTTAGGTGTGTGTAGATGAATCCTTCTTTACACACTTAGTCAAATTAGCATCTTGTGGACAAGTTTTCTCTAGGACAGCATCCAACCCCTTAGAGTTTATGAGATCACTACCCAAACCCAATCAAATCAAACCAAATCAAATAAAGTCCAAATCCAAAAGTCCCAAAGTCTAGTATCTCCTTCAAGATTTCTCAAGAGTTCAACATTCACACCATCCATCCTTCATTTATCTCACCATCATCATTTGATCCTCAATCATCCTATATTGTCTTTTTTGAACCTAAAGATTAGATCAATCCAAAGAGTTAGAGGTTCATCTCTTACATTCTTAAAAATTGATCCCTATTTTATGGTTCAAACTAGATCTCAACACAAGAACATGGAAATGAACAAAGAAACATCAACTTCGAGTAACTTGAGTCAAACCACTCCAAAAATAAATCTCGTTGGATCTAGAAATCCCCTACCCAATCTTCCTCTATTACCACAAAATTCTCAAGAGGAAAGTCAAGTAGAAAACGTCACCAATTATGTCTTATAGATGACACAAGATGAAATTATTGAAATGGTCCAAAATCATGAAACTCATAGAATTTTCAATACCATGATGAAGCTCAATCCCTCACAATGCATGCTAGAATTGGAAAAAGAAGGGGCTAAACTCCCTTTTGACTATGATGTGAGCACTCTTGTGGAGAAACCTCTTGGGATTATGCCTCTAATCTCATCCAAACCTCCATT
The DNA here is from genome assembly GCA_007258455.2 of Sequoia sempervirens. Classification (NCBI taxonomy): domain Eukaryota; kingdom Viridiplantae; phylum Streptophyta; class Pinopsida; order Cupressales; family Cupressaceae; genus Sequoia; species Sequoia sempervirens. The sequence continues at coordinate 257,177,066 of VDFB02000017.1, read as the reverse complement.
TCAAAGCATCACTCAAAACATCCCCCAAATCACATCATCCATTACTCCAACTCCACCAATTGTCAACAAGGGAAGTTCATTGTTTCATGCACTTAAAACACATCCCCTTGTTAACAACCAAGATTTGAATGCAAACATCATCTTGCGTCAATCCATTCCTCAAAATACGCTACATCCATATGTTCTGCTCACCTTTCATGACCCCAATGATCCATCAGATTTTCATGCAACACCAACATATCCTCTCAACACACAAACCTCTCTCCCTATGAATTCATAAGGAGAAGGTGAGCTATTTGGACAAGGGGGAATCTTTGACCCCTCATCATCATCATTTCCTCAAGGGCACACACACCACCAACTTCCACCTTTTCCATTAACATCCACACCACTCCTTGGTTTAGGGAAACCCCCTTTACCACCAATCAATCAACAAAATCCGAATAACCCCCTAATCATAAATCAAAACATTGTACCAAAACCTTCGATCTTTCCATCAATATCACAACAATAGGTGGAAATTGTTGGCCTCCTACAATGATCTCAATAACTAATCCTTTACAGACATAATTCAGAGATTGGACATCTAACCTAAATAGCCATTTCAACCATCATGAAGGTGCATTTAACTTGTCAACCTAGGGACATGAACTTGAAATGGGTCAGCACAATATGTGCACTAGGAACTCAAAGTAGCTATTATATCCTATAGCTAAGGAATACACAATACTAAAAGTAAATTGCTTGAAAAGGAATGAAACAAATGTTGAAAATCAACTAATGACTATACTAATCTGGAATGCATAACAGGAATGGAAATCTGAGCAACAAATAGGACACTACTTTGTCTATTTTGGCTATAGGAACAGTCACAAAATGAAATTCTAGTGGTTGCAAGAACAATCGATGCTAGATTTCTAAGTACTTAATAGTAAGTAATAATAAACTAATGCTAAAATGAGAAAATGGATTACTCACCAAGTGGGCCCCCTTCGATAAGTATCCTCTAAAACTAATGAAAACTCAAATGCTTGAACTCAAAACTTTATTTTATTCACTGTGAATCATACATACACAAGAGTAATGTATCTATATTACTGAAAATTGGAGAATGAGAGTACAATATCAAATCATGCAACCTCTTGAAGAAGGAGCATTGGATCATTATTTATACTAACAACTAAACATGGCAGTCAACTCCATGACTGGGAGGACACCATTTAGGGAAAACAAAAGAAATGGAGCGATGGCGGTTACACATGCATGGAATGTAGTTAGACATGCAGGTCCAAACATAGATCCAAAACAACAATAATGCCCATGCATGCTCAATCATTAAGTCCACTACAAGGCGGTTACATTTAGTTGCATGGAGAATCATCTGTCATCGGCTGCCTTTGACTTGGAGTGATTCCTTTGTTGGATGTTATGGTGCATGCCCAACTAGCGGTGTCTTCCTCAACTTGGTGTATTAAATCTGCATGGCAAGGTTAGTACACATAATAACTGCACATCTATAACCACCTTAAGGAACATTCATTAACCACATGCAAAATCAATATAGATAATTCACATATTATTCCAAATATCATCAAAGCTTGTAGAGATAGGATTAAGATAGGATTAAGTCCAATGTCAATGGTTTGAGGGAAACATTATGAAAATATTGAGATTTAATATTAAAGTCCATGACATCTACCAACAATTAAACTATAGATTCTGCCCAAAATTGGACCAAAAACTAGGCTCATCACTCCTCGCAACCTAAATTTTTACTGGTCCTCCAGCAAGGGAAGGTTTGTTCTTCTGCTTGGTCAAAGCTCTAAAATTTGTAACTGATAGTTGTCCAACATGAGTGGTTGTAGTGCGTGAATCAGGATCCCAATAGAATCCTCCCAATCTATCAAATATGTTCCATCTCTTCCTTTCTGCAGCAATGTCAAGCTAGTAGAATATGAAGTTTGGCATGGGCCACATGAGCATGGGTGGCTGGAAAGTCAAGGGAAGCCAAGACTATCCCTGAGTTCTCCCAATCTGAATATACCTATCAATCCTCTTTAGTTTTGCAACATAATTGTGGATGGAATGAGGCTCAACCTGCTTCAACTCATCAAATAGACTATTCCATCTCTGTGATAGATATCTTCTCATAGTTTCCTCCTTTGTTGTTGTCTTTACCTCATACTCACTGTAAACTGCCTTAATCCAATGCATAATCCTATTGCCATAACTAGGCATGAGAAGCATTATGTGCCATTCTCTATAAATATCCCTTGGGTTACTTGATTCAACTCTAACAGGCAGAGGGATATCAGACTCCAATTATTTATAAGTTTCATGTTGTTGTCCCCAACTAATCTCATTGTGTACCCAAGACATGAATGCTCTCAATTGAATGTCCCCAACATACAACAATGGGTTCCAATCATGGTCTTTTGTGACAACATAATTATGCAAATAAAATTCACATAGCAAATTTTTCATTTCAAGGGAGGCAATCCTATAAGCATTGAAAAATTCCATAGGGGTGTCAATAGAATCAAACTTGAGGCAATCCTTGACAACTTAAAAGAGAGATACTTCTCTTTTAGGAGCAGAGCATAGACCCTTGAAGGGGTCCTATATTCCAAAATCTGTAGTACCAAAGCTTCCATATCATCCACCCTTTACTTCAGGGTGGCAATTTCTGCATCTTTATCTTCTATCTCCTCATCCTTCTTTTGAATTTCCTCCTTCAATTTCTATTTTTCCTTTCTCCATTCTTCCTCCCTTCTTTGTATTTCTCTCCATAAATTCAAGAATTTTGCATGTACTGTAAAACCAGGAGGATTATGAATTCCTACTAGTCTTTTTGTTGATGGTGGCTCCTCATATGGCACTATTTGCATGGACTCGGGCTGTTCAATTATCTCTAGCTGTAGGGGTACTATTTCTTCTTTCACCTCTTGATGTAGGGACTCTCGTTCTTGTTCTTGTCGTGGCTATAGGAACTCCTACTCTAGTTTTGGCTGTTGTTGTAGGACATCTTGCTATAGGACTTCTTGCTATAGGACTTCTTAGCTGCAAGAAGTCTTGACTTTCGACAAACTCTTCTCCAATATTAGTAAGATCAACCAGTGTTATATTTTCTACTCTCCCAAATATATCTTCTTCTTCGACATTCTCCTGCCCCATTGGAGCTTCAGGGTCCTTGTGTGATGTCTCACTAGGCTTAGGCCTTTCCTACTGAGGCGTACCAATCACATGCCCAGTTGGTCTTGATTTCCTAGGAGGTTTCTCATGCTTTCCTTTGGTTGTAGGATGAACATTGTCAGCCTTTCTCTTTTTAGAACTTGGCACCTTTCTTTCTACAGGCTGTGTTTTGGCCTTTCCTTTTCTCATTTCTATTTCACTCTTTTGTGCCCTAGTTTTCATCAGGGTCTCAAGTGGAATGTCATCATCAGAATCAGAGGAAGAACTTTCTTTTTTTGAGTGCTTAGTTCCAGAAGAACTAATTTATATGGTTTCTTCTATTGCAGGAGGATTCACACAAAAGCCAACACCAGAGGTTGAAGCATCAAAAGGGGCTTTAGATGTGCTCAATCTCTTGCTAGATCTACGAGGTTGAGGTATAGCCCTAGGTTGCAAGTGCTCAGGTCTAATTTGATCAGCATTTATAAATCCTTCCTAGGTTATTGCAAATACATCATACATAGACTTTTCTACTAGAAATTTAATCAGGAAATGGTGGGAAATATAATTATCCCTACCTTTTTGGGTCTCGACCTCCATGATTGAGAGAAGATTGTACAACACATTGGGCACATTCATCCTCCTTTAGTGCATCATGTGATTCAAAAGCTTGAAGTGTACAAAATGAAAATTTGACTAGTGACCCTCACAGGTGGTGTATATGATAACATACATGACTATCTGCTTCCATGGCTTAGGTAGAGACATTCTCTTTGCACCCTATTTTTCAATGCTCAATGGGGGTTCGTTTGGATCTGTAAATTCAGCCCTGGCTGATCTGGCATCTTTGGAGGCAAGGTAATTTTTGTCATCAGCTGGTAACCTTGTGACCTCTATAATTCTTTCCTCAGTTGCCACAACTTCCAACCCTTTTATTGTGGCTTTCCCTTCTGAAAATGTCTGGGCGAATTCAAGGGCAATGCTTTCATCAAAGCCATCCAGTTTCAAGAAGTAATCTACCCATCCGTAATTTCTAAATTTAGCCAGGGATTATGCATCCTACAATAAAATGTCATGCACCATGGGTTCATTTTGAATTAACCCACCTCCCATTGTCTGCAATCAAACAAATACTCTGCAATTTTTTCCCTACAATTCCCATCTAAAAATCAAGCTCACTTTCTTGCAGTACATGCTAAATTTCCAGTGCTAATATCAATTGAATTTTCCTTTCTTTGTTTCACCTTTTTTCTTGCAACTCAAGATTACGACAGGGGCAATAATGGCAAGAAAAGGAGAGATAAAAGGGGAATTATGATGGGAAGAAATGGCAGCTACAGTTATTGTCATTTCACACATGCAATCTATCCTTTCATTCATATTTCAAATCAGCTCATTTCAAATTTTCTAATGTAACATAGTATGAATTGACACATGGGAAATAAATTCACAAAATATTTGCATATTTTTCTTTCTCCTCCCCCTAACCTAAATTTGGACATGTGTCCATACATGTGAGATGGGAGTAGCGATTTGACAGGGAATGATGGAATTTTATGTAAACTTCTATACTAACGTACAATGATTAAATGAACACACTTAAAAGATGATTAAAGATAGCAATTAATGCACACATACCTGAATATGTGGAAGATTTTCTGAAAAGATTATGGAGAAAATAATGCTCGCCTTGTGGGAATAAATTGAGCGATTAATGAAAATGAAGTGGAGTGAGGTGAGGTGGAATGAAGTGATGGAAGAGAGAGAAAGGTAGTGATGGATGGGTGGATGAGCAGATGGATGAAGAAATGGACTTCCACGTAAGTGAAATTCTTTATTATGCGAGAGTATGTACCTTAATTAGCCAGAAGGAGGGACACTAGGTCCACTCTCTTCAGCTGCAAGAAGCTCGGGTGCTAAATGTTGATTGAATTGTTGCAGGAACTCTTCTTTAGAGGCTGGCTTGTGGTATAGTCTGAGGTGATGACCATTGGAAAGCAATTTAAACCTGACAGGTTCAATGGTAGTAAGCTGAACAACTCCATTAGGAAAGACCTCAACAACTTCATATGGTCCTAGCCACCTTGTCTGCAATTTTCCTACATTGTCCTAGTATCTTAAGTCATAGAGCAGGGCCTAATCTTCTGGTTGAAATTTCTTGTCCTTGATAAAGTTGTCATGCCACATGATTCTCTGATTCTGCACCACTTATGTATGTTGCAGGGATGCTCTTCTTATCTCATCCAAAGCATTTAGCTGCATAATTCTTTCTCTTTGTGCCTTAGAAATGTCCATCCCCAAATCTACTATAGTTCGCAAAGTCTTATATTCAAATTCAACTGCATTATAGTTGTCTTTCCATACAACAACTCAAATGGGGTGAAGCCTGTAGTTGTTTTTCAGGTTGTCCTATAGGCCCAAATAGTTTCTGGTAATCTGTTTGCCCAATCCTTTCTATGAGCAGCTACTGTTTTAGTCAAAATGGCTTCAATCTCTTTGTTGGTCACCTCAAATTGGCCATTAGCCTGTGGATGATAACGAGTAGAATTTTTGTCTTATGTTGTACTCATTAACTAGTGTTGCAACAAGGGTTGATGTGAATTGTGTCGCTTGATTAGTCACTATTTCTCTTGGTACATATCTTGTGAAATCTCCTCATAAAGAAATTCTGCAACCTTGTTATCTTTTGCATGTTTCATGGCCTTAACTTCTACCCATTTTGTCACATAATCAATGCATACCAATATATAAGACTTACCATTTGATGGAGTGTCAATTGGTCCCACAAAATTAATCCCCACTTGTCAAAGAGAGTGATGACTACTGTCGTGCAATTTTCGCACACACGCCCCACTGGAGGCGGGGACCCTCTTTTTTCTTTTGCATCTTTGCCTCTTGGCTTGGTCAAATTTTGGTTTTTCTCTTCTTGGGAGGTTATTTTGGGATTAAGTCTAGACTGGGTTTGATAAGGACAATATTTTGAGGCTCTAGGGGAAATTCACCTGTCTTAGAATTTGAAAATGGGGATTTTGAAGTGAATTTTCAATTTTATATGTAAATCTTTTTTGCACCCATGGATAGAGGACGAAAAATTAGGCTGGGTTGCTTTTTGAACTTTTTGAAAATTTCTTCTAGAAAAAAAGTTATGAGGTTTAGGGGATTTTGACCCTAAAGGGAATTGGGGGATTTTCGTCCCTGATGGAAATCCCCGAAATTTCCATTTTTGGAAATTTCCAGGACCCCCTCAAAATCCTGAAATTTTTCAAAAATGGAAATTTTCTTTTTTGCACCCATAGATAGAGGACGAAAAATTACGTTCAGTTGCTTTTTGAACTTTTTGAAAATTCCTTCTAGAAAAAAAGTTATGAGGTTTAGGGGATTTTTACCCTACAGGGAATTGAGAGATTTCTATCCCTGATGGAAATCCCCAAAATTTCCATTTTTGGAAATTTCCAAGACCCCCTCAAAATCCTAAAAAATTTCAAAAATGGAAATTTTTCCAAAATGATTTTTTCCCCAAATGGAAATTTTTCCAAAATGCAATTTTTTCAAAATGGAAAATTTTCAAAATGGTTTTTTTCTTGAAATTTTAAAATGTTTCGAAAATGAAATTCTTGAAATGGAGAAAAATTTCAAAAATAATTTTTTTCAAAAATGAAATTTTTTCCCAAAATGGAAAGTTTCCATAAAATAATGTAAGTTTTTTTTAAAGGCCAAAATTTTATTTAAGTTTAATTTGAATTGGATTTTTAACATGTGAGCTACTAATGATGATATCTGTTTTTCAGGATTAAATAAATCAAAAGGGGGACTTGCATATGGATTCATTCCAAAAGGGAAATCTAGAAGAGTTCAATTCAAATATTAAAAGTGGGGTCTGCATAAGAATTTGTGCCCAAACTATCTACAGCTAGGAGTTTCTAGAAGACATGTGAAGCTGATTTCATCATCCAATCAGAATTTTCATTATTGACAAGTTGGCATAATATTGTTTTCTCATTGTTCCATGATGTAACTGTTTTTATGCAATTGGATGATGATGTACCATGAGCTCCCAAATTAAATGTAACAACTTGATGCTTCTAGAAGTGCAATTGCAGCCATTGGATGAATTAAATCCTAGCCATTGGTTCAAAATGTAATTTTCTATAAAAGGCCAATGCCTTCTTATTTGTAAGGGGGTTAGAATAGCTGGTTTGAGGCTGTAAAAAGCCAGAATTGGCTAAGTTAGAGAAGTCAGTAGCAGTAGGAGAGGAGAGACTTGAAATTGTTATGTAATACTGGAGAAGTAATGCAACTGAGTTGTTGATTTGGAAAACTTTATATTTATCTTTGACAATTTATGGTTTCTTGTTCTCAATTCTCAATGTTAGATGTTAGATTTCAGTTCTTTTGCAAGAATGGTAAAATGTTAATGATGTTGATTGATCTTCAGTCCATACTTTTAGCGATTTTTTGATTGTAAGTTGTTGTGTAAAATTATTCTGGGCCTTATTTTGTGCTAAGTTCAACTGTGGATGCTTGTTTACATTGTGTTAGTTATTGGGTATGTGAATGAATGTTCAAAATCTGAAAATCTTCAGTTTCCTTAGAAGATTGCACCGTTTCTATGGAGTTGTAGGCTTGTCCTTGATCAAACAGAGATTGGCTTCATTGGGGATCTATCCATCTACAACATTCATCATTGTTGTGATTAATCTTAGGTTTTAGTCTTAGAAATCTCTCTGAAACCCTTATCTTTTTTGTTGTTTATTTTGAATCTGGGTTAGTTTTAGGATTAAAAGCATCACCATATTGTTGCATCTGATGAAAGTACACTTCTAGCATTGTTCATTTGTAAGGCCCCTTGTGATTACCAGCATTTTCACATATTATCTGAGCTATTTATGCATTGTCAAGACCTAACATTAGAGACCTTGGGGTTATCTCTTGAGGCTTGCTGATAGAGATTTACCTTTCAAGAGAGATAGGATTTCCATATTCTGTCTAAGTTGTTGTTGTGCAGAAAACACCATCAACAACTACCTAAGGGAATAGTGGAATCTCATCGGACCTAGTTGGTCTACCCATTCTTTGACATCTATCACATTTTCTGGTATACCTTCCTACATCCTTGTGGAGTGTTGGCCAGTAATATCCTGTGTTCAAAACCTTCATTGTTGTCCTCTTGGCTGCAAAGTGTCCTCCACATGGTTTGTTGTGGCATGCATGCAAAATTTCATATGTCTCATCTTCTCTCACACACCTCCTAATGACATGATCAGGTCCAATATAAAACAAACATCCAACAATCCAAGAGGAAGGAAAATATTTTTCAATGAGTGCCCTTTTCTCTTTTGGAGATAAGTGAGAAGGAACTCTACCTATGAACAAGTAATTGGCTATGTCAGCATACCAGGATGTTTGTACATAGAGGGAAAATAGATGCTCATCAGGGAAAGAGTCATCTATGGGTTGATTATCTTCTGATGTAGTTAGCCTTGAAAGAAAATCTACAATAACATTGGTCTTCCCTAGCTTATCCACAATGGTTATATCAAACTCTTGCATCAACAATAACCATCTTGCCAATCTACCTATGATCAAAGGTTTTTTCATGAGATATCTAATGGCTACATGGTTAGTGTACACAAAGATTTGGTAACCTATTATGTAATGTCTGAATTTGTTTAGTGCATAGATTACTGCCAGCATTTCTGTTTCTATCATTGTATAATTGAATTAAGGTCCTTGTAAATTTTTGCTGACAAAGTAAATGGCATTTTCAACAGCTCACTCTTTCTGTCCTAAGACTTCTCCTATGGCATAATCTAATGCATCGGTGTGGATGTGCAAAGGAAGCTCCCAATTAGGCCCTTTGAGTATAAGAGCATGAGTCAAAGTTGCCTTCAAGTCAAAAAATTCCTTGTCATAGGCTTCAGTCCACTGAAATTCAACATCTTTAGTGAGAAGAGTGTACAATGGTGTTGCTACCTTGTCGAAATCCTTGATGAAATGCCTATAATATCCTGTATGACCCAAGAAACTCCTAACATATTTTTGTTTTGTAGGTGTGGGAAGATTTGTGATTACCTCAATCTTTTCAAGATCTACTTGAATTCCCTTATGGGAGATGTAGTGGCCAAGAACTACACCTTATGCATCATCATGAAGCACTCTTCATTTTTTAAGGACAAGTTATGATTTTCACATCTTTGCAGGACCCTTTTGATATTTTCCAATGCTTGATTAAAATCAACACCATAAGTGGTGAAGTCATCCATATAAATTTCCATGCAATCATGAGAAATGTCTAAGAAGATGCTAATGACTACCCTCTAAAAAGTTGTAGGTGCATTGCATAAGCCAAATGGGAGCACTGAATAGGCATAGGTCCCCCATGGACAAGTAAATGTAGTCTTCTACTGGTCCTCTAGTGCAATTTGGATCTAGTTGTAGTCATTGAATCCATCTAGAAAAGAGAAGTATTGCTTTCTTGCAAGTGTGTCCAAAACTTGATCAATGAAGGGTAAAGGAAAGTGGTCCTGTTGGAGCATAAAATTTGACGTTAAATTTTAGGGTCCCATGCAAAAAATATGATCTCAACCCCTCATATCTTGATCACAATATTTGGGGCATACAGATTTGTCTCATAAATCTCCAGGAAATTACACTCGGTAGGCAGGGTGCTAAGTGGCGAAAAGGGAAATCTCAATAGAAGGAAGTTGAAATATACTGAAGAGTTGCATTATGTAGGGTTGTAACCCTAATGTAATTTATATATGTAAGATGATATAAAATCATTAAGGGGGGATTAGATTTAGGAGAGATAAGTAGGTTAGGTAGTTGGATAGGGTGAACTGTTGCCGAAATAAAAATCATGTTGTATATTGTAAAATCCTTTCAAATTATTTAATGGAGAAGAATGCATAAATTTGGTGAAATCCTTTCTTGGTGTTCAGTTGTTGTGATGAAATTATTTACATTTCTATCTAGTTGTCTCCAACTTGAGGTCTTTTAATCATTTAAATCATTATATCAAGTATATCTCTGATTTATCAAAATTTATTCCCATTTTGTGTGAATTAATCAATTGGTGTCTACAAGTCAGATTTAAATTCTTTTGGATAATTGAAGAAGAGCCTGGTAAGAAAATATTCCAGCACAATTTATGCAAGTCATAAATTTAGTGAAGTTTTATGCCAGTCATAGAACCTCATTCTCAAAGTGCCTAGCAACTAGAGTTAAGCCAAAAGGGGAAACCCATATTATTTACCTCTTGAATCCATTAGCCCAACAAAAGTAGGCACTGGTCACACCAATTCCATTTTAAAATTTTATAAAACATTATTCAAACATCCATATCTCAATTTCAATATTAGGAGTAGGAGTAGTCTGTAAGCTTTTATCTATTACATTTGTGCCATTGTAATAGATCCATCAATTCAGTCAAGTCATACAACCTTAAGTCTGCTTTATTCATATAGGTACACCCACCTAGGTCTAGCAGCACTTGAAGAGTATAAGGTCTAAACCATTTGGCCTTGTCTGTTACCCTAAAACATACCAAGAGATTGGCAACCTCTTGAGGCATTTCGCCTGCATTTTTTAGAGATAATAGGTCCTTCTTGGTGGCAGCATTAAGTTTCCTATAATCAACACAAATTCACCATTTCCCTCCCTTCTTGGGCACAATAACTAATGGAGATACCCACTGACTATCTGAGATGGGGTAGATAAATCCTGCATCTAGTAATTTTTGCAGTTCTCCTTTTACAATCTCTATTAGTGTAGGGTTAATTCTTCTCTGTGGCTATCTTACTAGGGTGCAATCATCTCTGATGTAAATTCTGTGTGTGCAAATTATAGGATCCAATCCCTTTATATCATGATAATCCCATGCAAATGCATGTTGATGGACCCTTAATAAGTTTGTCAATAACAATTGTTGTTTTTCATTCAATTTACTATTAACATTCAAATATTTTTCTTCTAACACCTGTACTTGTGTAGTTAATTCTATCATGGCTACTTCATTAACACTTGGTACCTTTAGTTCATATGGCAGCAATGTATGAGACATACCTTTTGCTACACGAAGTTTATCTACAGGAATAGTGGCTGTAAGAAGATCAGGCTGAAGTGTCTTGATTGGAGTAGCAAAATGAGAAGATGATGCTTCCTACACTTCATAATGGTTCTGAATGATGTTAGCCAATACTTCATCCTCATCTTGGAGCTGCATGAAGGAGCTTCTACCTAGCATCATAAGCTACACCATAGAGTTAACTTCCTCGGCCTCTTCACCAACATGTGGCCATACAGGATTATCTTCATCATGAGATGGCTGAGCAGGCGGATAGAGAATAAATTTTTTAGTGCTTCTCCCATCTGAAATGGTCATGTCACCTGATCGACATCCAATCTATGCATTTATAGTTGCTAACCATGGCCTTCCAAGAATAATGGGATACCTGCCTAGTGTGGCTTTAGGAGAGAGAATCATAAAGTTTGTTGGGTACTCCCAGGAGTCTAAAACTACCACAAGATCCTCCACTACACCATCAGGCTTAACAGTAGAGCTATCATCAAGTTGCAGAACAGTAGGAGTGGACCTCATGCTTATGATATTTAGTTGTTGTAGGATGTCTTTTTTCATTACATTTATTGCTACCCCTAAATCAATCAGAGAATTCTTCACTTGGACCCCGTTTATGACAACTACTACCACAAGACTACCTAGGTCATTATACTTGGGAATAGTCACTTTTCCCATCATGATGTCAGCTAGCTAGCCCACCACATGAGCTGTAGTTGGGCCTAGCTTCTTGAGGCAGGCTTCTTTGATTGCTTTATCATAGATTGGAACATCCTTTATGGCCTGAAATAGAGGTATTTGGAAACATATATGCATTAGCTGGTCTAAGATATCAAAAGTTGTATCCTCCTTTTCTTCCTTCTTGGAAAATTCCAGTATATGAGGAAATGGTGACTCTTTCCCAGTCTGCTTGACTTGGACTGGTTCAAGTTTTTTAGGTACACTAGGCTGAATGGGATCATTCATAGGTTAATCTTCCTCTTCCACAGGGAGCTCAATAATAATGGGCTTGGAGGGGGCTAGTAGAGTAGTTCTTGAAAGCAAGTGAATATCACTTACACTCACAACATATGCAAGGAATTGATTTGAATCAACAAAGTAGGCAGGCTGCTGCTGTGGTTTGTTATTTGGATTAGGTGTGGGCTGAGTTGGTAATTGAGTGGGTTTAGGTGCATTTAAGCTGAGATTAGTAGGTGGAGGCATTATAGCAGGTTGCTCTAGCTGAGAAGGTAGCTGCATATAACTGGTTGTCTTAGTAGGCCATTGTTGCCCTCCTCTCCATTGATTCATTTGTTGTCAATTTCCTGGAGGTGGTTGCCAATGTCCCTGAAATTGTTGTCAATTCCCCTGAGGTTGTTGCCATTGGGGTGGAGGAATCTAATAACTAGGCCAAGAATTTGGAGGGTTACTCTAAGGATGCGGTGCATATCCTCCATAATTGGGTGGATATGGGGGCTTCCATTGGTTACTAGAGGAATAGGAATTAAAATATGGCCCAACATAGGATAGTGGATCTAGTGGCATACCTTGTCTTGGAGCCCAAGGCTTCCTTTCTGCAACATAGTAGACTTGGTCTTCTTCAACCTAGATTGTCTTGAATTCAGGTGGTACTTTCTTGCTTTCAAGATTAGCTACCATCTTACAAATGCAATCCTTCTTCTTTTCTCTGCAGTGGGGGCAATACTCTATCAACATTGCTTATGCCTCCTCTTGCTTCTTCTTGGCCTGAAGTGTATCTAGCTGAGTAGCTAGATTATTGATAATGTCTTGCTTGAAGTCTCCCAACAAATGAGTAATCTCCATTCTTGAGACTCCACTGGGAGTTGACTTACCCATGGAAGATTGGTAAGCTCTCCCTTTCTTTGAAGCTGCCCTAGAGTAGTTCTGGCATATTTTCTTGATATCTTCCCAAGGAACTTGGGAAAAGTCTCCTCCTCCCATGAGGTCCAAGGCATCAGTGCAACTATCATTGATTCCTCTTAAGAAAAGAAAATTTTGTGAGTCTTCATTAAGTGCATGGTGTGGAGATTTTTGTAGGAAAAATAGAAACCTTGCAATGTAATTTTTCAGGCTCTCATCTTCCTTTTGTTGCATCCTGAAAATGTCACCTCCTCTCATGTCACTGCCTCTTCAATATTCCTTGTATTTCTTGAGGAATTTTGTCCTCATGTCTTCCCAAGTTTCCATAGTATCTCTGCCTAGGCTCATGAACCATCTTAATGCATCCTCTTTCAAAGTAGTAGGAAAAAAATTAAGCCAATGGGCATCAGTAGTATAATCATAACTCCTGTAGAGTATGTCAAACTCAAATAAAAAGGTATTAGGATCTTTTGTGACAAGTCCATAAAACTTTGAGAGTGCTGAGGAAGGAATGTTCTTGATGTTGTCAACTTCATTTTGATGGGAAATGGGGAAAGGAAAATCTGGGTGATTAAGTTTGTTTCTATTTACATCACCCATGCCTGCTTAATGTTGTTCCAAAGCAAAGGGGTTCTCAAGCTGATTTTGATCTTCAAAGGAGACTTCAGAACTAGTCAGATCAGGTTATGCATCAACAAAAGGGTGTGGATCTTCTTCTTCTTTTGGTAGATTCTGATAGTCAGCTAGTTAGAATGGATTAGGATTGTTAGGAAGGAATCTCCCATAAGCATCCCTTCTCCTTCCTCTATGCATGCAGTATCACTCACTATCAATCAGCTCACACAAAAAAATGGTAAAGAATAAGGGGGGTCATTACTTTCTAAATGAGGATATACTAAGAACAACTTCCAAAAAAACTACAACAAGGAAAACTACCAATGAATCCAAAATATTTCCCAGTTTGATACCATCCCCGTCAACAACACCAAAAATGTTGGCCTCCTACAATGATCTCAATAACTAAGCCTTTACAGACATGATTCAAAGATTGGACATCTAACTTGAATAGTCATTTCAACCATCATGAAGGTGCATTTAACTTGTCAACCCAGGGACGTGAACTTGAAATGGCTCAACACAATATGTGCACTAGGAACTCAAATTAGCCATTATATTCTATAGCTAAAGAACACACAATAATAAAAGCAAATTACTTGAAAAGGAATGAAACAAATGTTGAACATCAACCAATGGCTATACTAATCTGGAATGCATAATAGGAATGAAAATATGAGCAATAGACAAGACACTACTCTATCTGCTTTGGCTATAGGAACAGTCACATAATAAAATTCTAGTGGCTGCAAGAATAGTCAGTGCCAGATTTCTAACTAAGTACTTAACAACAAGTAATATTAAACTAATGCTAAACTAAGAAAATGAATTACTCACCAAGTGGCCCCCTTTGGATAAGTATCCTCTAAAACTAATGAAAATTCAAATGCTCAAACTCATAACTTTATTTTATTCACTGTGAATCATGCATACAAAAGAGTAATGTATTTATATTACTGAAAACTAGAGAATGAGAGTACAATATAAATTAGTGCAACCTCTTGAAGAAGGAGCATCAAATCATTATTTATACTAACAACTAAATGTGCCAGTCAACTCCATGACTGGGAGGACAACATTTAGGGAAAGCAAAAGAAATGGAGCGATGGCGGTTACGCATGCATGGAATCTGGTAATAAATGCAGGTCCAAATGTAGATCCAGCACAATAGTAATGCCCATGCATTCTCAATCATTAAATTCCACTACAAGGCAGTTACATTTAGTTGCATGGAGAATCTTCTACCGTTGGTTGCCTTTGACTTGGATCGATTCCTTTGCTAGATGTTATGGTGCATGTCTAGCTGGTGGTGTCTTCTTCAACTTGGCGTATTAAATCTGCATGGCAAGGTTAGTACACATAATAATTGCACATCTATAACCACCTTAAGGAACATTCATTAACCACATGCAAAATCAATATAGATAATCCACATATTATTCTAAATTTTGTTAAAGCTTGTAGAGATAGGATTACGTCCAATGTCAATGGTTTGAGGGAAACATTATGAAAATATCGACATTTAACATCAAATTCCATGACATCTACCAACAATTAAACTATAGATTCTACCCAAAATTGGACCAAAAACTAGGCTCATCAACAACCATCCAAGCAACCCAAACAATCATTGCACCATCCATAAACATGGTCTCTCAAGGACTAAACATATCAATCACACCATCCACTACACAAATCTCAATCATCAATACAATGGCACCACTCATCACTACAACAAACACCATTCCAAATCCACCACCACCACTGCCACCAAGAACAAACATGAACAACCAATATAGCACGACATTGCAAGCAGCTCAACAAGCCTATTAGAAGGCACTTCAGTAGTTCCAAGCTCAACAAACACAAAACACGCAAGCTACACAACAAGCTACTCAACAAGTGCAGGCTGCTCAAGTAGCCCAAGCCACACAACAAGCACAACAGGCTGCCCAAGCTCAAGCTTTGTTACAACAATAGAAAACAACCCAAGTAGCTCAAGCTACACAAGCCGCACAAGTTGCATAGGCTATCCAAGCTGCACAAGTTTCCCAACAAGCATAGGCTCAAGATCAAGCCCAATATCAAGCTCAACAAGTAAAAGTGCAAGCTCAATACCAGGCACAACTACAAGCAGTCCAGTAGCAAGTGTATCAACAAGCCCTGCAATAGTACCAAACATAGTAGGAAGCAACTCAATTACTAGCCCAACAACAAGCGTTGTTGGAACAACAATAACAAGATCATCAACAAGTGTTGTTGGCACAAAAGCAAATGCAAGCCTATCAACAAGCCTTGATTGCACAACAAATCTTGCAAAAAACTCCCACCAACATACCCAACACTCCACCCATCACTCAAACACCTCAACCACTTCAAAACACATTCACTCCACCTCCTGATCTAAAAGACGACATGAAAAAAAAAATCAAATTGCTCTCACAAAAAGTGTTCAATCTCCAATTAGGGAAAACAACAAAAAAACCAAGCAACTTGTGTCCCTATCCATTCAACATGAGCCTTGCGATGGTACCATTCCCAAAGGGGTTTGAAATCCCTAAATTTGACAAATATCGTGGGCTTGGTAACCCTGAAGATCACATAAGGGAATTCTAGGTACATTGCATGAAGGTCACATATGATGATACATATCTAATGTGGCTATTCCCTCAAAGTTTGGTTGGTCTTGCCATGGAGTGGTTCTCTCACCTTTCTCCTAGCATCAAAAAGTTCCAAGAAATTGTAGATGCATTCATAAAGAACTATGCATTCAACATTGGCATGGATGTTAGTCTAGAGGAACTATCTACGCTCAAACAAGCTAAGGGGGAATCATTCACTTCCTTCCTACAATGATGGTGATCCAAGGCCAACAAGAGCAAGTGGGCCATGCCAGAGGAACAACAAGTTTTCACCATCATTTCCAATCTTGAGAAAACCTTGTAATTTCATCTTAAGATGCAATGTATCACCATGTACGACCATTTGATCCCTAAGGAACTCAATATCAAATGATCCCTTATTGCACAAGGGGGGACAACCACATATCCAAAACATCAAGATAACTGCCCTTCCACTACCTATAACAAAAAACATCACATGTGGGTGAAAAACAGTTTCGTTACTAATGATGGTGTGGTGGACACCAAGGTCATAATCAGTGCTCCAAAAGAAAATGCGCAAACATACTAGCAACCACAAAACAACAATCGAAACAATACCCAAGCTAACATAGTATCACAACAACCACCCACTAATCAAGTCAACAACTTGAATAATCAAGGGGGACCACCTATGTAAAACAAATATCCCCCCAAGAAAAAGTACATAGCCCTTGGGGAACCAATTGAATCGGTCATGAAGAAACTGGTAAATGAAAATCTCATCAAAATTCCCACTTATGAGAACTATCAAGAACCCCAAGTGAAACCACCATGGTACAACGAGAACCCCCTTTGTGATTTTCACAAAATCAAGGGGCACACAACAACCAGCTGCATGAGGCTAAAATATCTTATCCAAGACCTCATCGATGACAAGGTCATAAACATTGAACAACCAACTGGAAATTAGGACCTAAAAATATACACGAATCCAATGTTGGATCATAAAAAAGGGAAAAACCATGGAAAACAAAAGTATGCTAGTGTGAACCATGTGTACGATCATGTTGTCGCATCCATAGATGAATGGGTCACTGTTGTTAACATCAAGGGAGCTAAAGCTGATTGTGGAGTCACCACACGTGGCAGAAAAGTTACCATTATTAGGTCATCACAACCACCTAGAACATCCACCTCAAATCCAAGATCTGTTCTAATGGCTACAATGTCTTGGACCAGCTAAAAAGAACCCCTTCTCAGATCTCCATTATAGAGTTGTTGAATATATCACCCACACATAGAAAAATCCTAGAGGAAGCATTGGCTTCATCCACCATCTCCATGGATCTTGATAATGACCAGTTCCAAGCTATGGTCGGAAACATCACCACCCAAAATCTCCTCACATTCTTTGATTAGGACTTTCCCACCCAACCATCTCATAATCGCGCACTCCATCTTGAAGTCTTGGTGGATGGGGGTGTAGGTATAAACATTTGTTCACTCAAACTAATAAAGAATCCAGGATTCTCAGAAGATGCCATTGAAAAAGGTAAGGGCATCATAATAAGAGCATATGTTGATCAAGAAAGAGTGTCTCAGGGCACTATTCAGCTCCCTATTCAAGTAGAGCCAACCATTATGGAAACCACATGTCAGGTCCTTGACCTTGATTTTCCTTATAACATCCTCTTGGAGTGTTTCTGGATCCATGGGATGCAAGCTATCATGTCCACCTTCCATCAGTGCATCAAATTCCCATATCAAAATTAAGAGGTCATGGTCAATAGTGACCCCGAACCCTTTGCTTACTGCAAGAATTTGGAAGCAAAATACTAGAAAATCCCCCAAGTCTCAAAGAATGATGAAGGCCCCACAACTTTGTATGTAGACCCAATTACCTTGGTCTCCACTTCTGAGACAAAGAAACTTGCCATTCCTAATATATCCAAAATCAAATTCATCATACAAGACAATGGGTGTGGGGATTATAAAATGAAGAAAAGTTCCTTCATCATAGGAGAGTTACCTCAATCTCCTAGGACTCACAGGAAACCCCAACCAACTGAAACATCATCCCAAACCTTCAAAGCAGACCCTTCTAGATTCAGATATTGGGGGGATCTAAGTTAGGAAATAATAGATGAGAAAGACATATCAAGCTTGTTTTACCAAGATGAAAGGCTCATGCCTAATCTTACCATGGATGAAAGTAGCAAAGGATTACAAATGATGCTTGGTATGGGCTATGTCAGAAACAAGAAACTAGGATATAATAACAATGGTCTTCTAGTACCTCTCATTCCAAAGAAGCGTATGAGAAATATTGGCCTCGAATGTACCCCTCTAAAGGTTACCATACTTGGCAAAGGTTCCTCAGTTAGAAAGGTCAAAACTCCTCCTCAGCTATCAACATCCACCCTCCAATTACCAGTATCCATAGGTTGAGTCATTGACAACTTTACCTTTGACATAAATGATGTGTGTAGTAGTCATGAAGATCCCATAAATGACTTTCCCATGCTATTTGAGGATTCCTCTCTTCTCATGATTAGTACCTTGTCTTTTGAGTCAACAAATCAAACCCATGAAATAAACCTAGTCTATCCGCAGCTCATCGATTACAACCAATGAGGACCGCCAATTTTGGACACATTCAAAAATGATGAGGCACTCTCAAAATTCATGGGATTGTGGGATACAATACCATATGGAGATTACAAATCTCGGTTCAACATCATACTAGACACACATGCCTATTACGGGGAAACGATTGAATCCTTCAATCACAAAAGTGAAAATATGAGAAAAATCTCTAGGTTTTTTAGTGAAAACCACATCACGACACTCTCTGACTCAAAAATAGTAAAAATAAAGTATGCATCCAATGGTGAAAACCTCTCTAACGTAGGGGAGGATGAAGGATTCAATCTTCCTCTTAGTGCAATTCATCAAGAGAAGTCAGTAGCCTTAGTGGAGATGTGCAATCCAGTCAACTTGGGAACAAAAGAAACACCACACATAACCTTCTATGCAGAATCCCTCTTGACAGAAGAACATGAACTCTTGGTTGCTTTCCTAAGGGAAAGAAAGATAAAACTTGCATGGACCTATGCCAACATGCTTGGGCTTGATCCAGAAGTCATGGTTCACCACCTAGCTATATATCCTGAAGCAAAGCCAGTAAGACAAAAGCTAAGAAAGATGCATCCCCAGATAGCATTATTGGTCAAAATGGAATTGCAAAAACTCCTAGATGTAGGGTTTATACAACCTATTGATTATCTAGATACAACCGATTGATGATCCAGAGTGGATCTCCAATCTTGTACCTATTTCAAAGCCCACTGGGGGCATCTACATCTACACAAATTTTAGAGACTTGAACAAAGCATGTCCCAAGGATGACTTCCCTCTTCCAAACATTGATATGATTTTGGATATGAAAACAGGACATGAGATGCTATAGTTGATGGACGGATTCTTGGGTTACAACCAGATCATGATAGCAAAAGATTACCAACACAAAATGGCTTTCACTTGTCCATGGGGGACATATTACTGGAATATGATGCCATTTGGGTTGAAGAATGCAAAAGCTACCTATCAGAGGGCCATGACACTAATCTTTCATGACATGAACCAAAATAATGTGGAAGATTATGTGGATAATATATTGGCTAATTAAAAAAAATGACGGGATCACATATTAGCTCTAAGCTCCATCTTTGATAGGCTAGAAAAGTACAATGTCTGACTAAATCCAAAGAAGTGTGTCTTTGGGGTACAATCAGGCAATCTCCTAGGGTACATTTTATCCATGATAGGAATCAAGGTATATCCAGCCAAGGTCAAGGAAATTCTCAAAATGGAGGCACCAAAAACATTGAAACAGCTAAGAGGCCTATAAGGAAGACTCTAGTCCATCCATCAATTTATAGTGCAACTAGTAGACAAGGCTATCTTATACTCTCATCTACTCCAAAAATGGGTAACATACAAATGGGATGAGAAATGTGACTAGGCCTTAAATAGGATCAAAGAGTACTTACTCACACTACCAGTCCTCATGCCACCAATTCTAGGAAAACCCTTGATCTTATACATATCAACAATAGTAGCAGCTATTGGAGCTCTCTTGGCACAACACGATGAAAATGGGAAAGAGAGATCCATCTATTATATCAGTAGAAGAATAGTGGGGCATAAACTAAATTACACATCCATTGAGAAATCTTGCTTAGCAGTTGTGTTCGCAGCACAAAAACTCAAACATTACATGCTAGCACATCAAATAAAGCTCATTGCAAAGATATACCTACTCAAGTACCTGCTTTCTAAAGCAAGACTCATAGGGTGAATGGCTAAATGAGTTATGATCCTGACAAAACTTGATATTGAGTATGTGGAACATAAGGCTATTAAAGGACAAGCAATTGCAGATCAGCTAGCGGAGGCACCGATATACTCATAGAACCCACTTGTATCAGAATTCCCCAATGAATCAATCTTCAACCTAAGTGTAGCAGATCACTAGAAAATGTACTTTGATGGATCCTACACACAACATGGGTTAGGAGTAGGGATCTTCTTCATCACTCCACAAGGGGAATACATACCTAAAGCATACAAACTATCATTCTCATGCACAAATAACATCGCAGAATATGAGGCTCTTGCCATAGGGCTGAGAATTGCAGTGCAGTGGCAGAACATGGTACTTAAGGTCTATGGGAACTCACAACTCATAATCAACTAGGTAAATGATGAGTATCAAACAAAGGATGGCAAGTTAACTCCATACAATAAGTTGGTGGAAAGCCTCAAGGAATTCTTTATTGATATCATATTTGAGCAGCTACCAAGAAAAAATAACAGAGCAACAAACACAATGGCTACAATTGGATCACTATTAGAAATCCCATGCAATGTCCCAAAGAAAGAATTCCTCATAGAGCAGCTTCTCGTACTAGGATTCAAGGTACCAAAGTCTGAATTTGTGGGTGAAATCATTAGTCCTGGTTATCCCTAGTATCATGATATATACACTTACTTGAGAATAGGAGTCCTCCCCACAGATATAACCCTGAACCTCGAAAGAGCCTTTGTCAAAAATTTATCCTTTTTTTGTCATCCTAGGAGATACCTTATACTGTAGAGCATTGAAGGAACCCTTTTATGTTGCCTAAACGTTGAGGAAGCTTTGACTACCTTAACTGAGGTACACAATGGTATTTGTGGTTCACACTTGAGTGGTATGACCTTGGCTAAGAAATTACTGAGGATGGGGTACTATTGGCCTACAATGGAAAGAGAAGCACACGATTATGTCAAAAGGTGTTTGCAATGTTAGCAACATGGGGATCTCATCCATGCACCAGCTTAGGATCTCCACCCAATTGTCGCACCTTGGACCTTTTTGCAATGGGGGCTTGATATCATTGGAAAAACTACCCCCATGTCATCCAATGGACATAAGTTCATCATCACCACCATAGAGTATTACACTAAGTGGGTGGAATCCATTCCCATGACCTATATCATAGGAAAGCAAATATCAAAGTTCATCCTAAACTACCTAATTTTCCGCTATGGTGTCCCTTAGGCCATTATCTTAGATAATGGGACACCTTTTAAGAATCAAGATGTTCGTGACCTATGTGAAAAATTAAAAATCCAACATCGCTTTTCCAAACTGTATTATCCTCAAGGCAATGGCAAAGCATAAGCTACCAATAAGACCATCCTAAAAATCCTCAAGAAAATAGTCAATGACACTGGTCGTGACTGGTATTTGCAGCTGAATCCTGCCCTATGGGCCTACCAAACAAGCATCTGCACACCAATAGGTGCCACCCCATTCTCCCTAGTCTATGGGTTAGAAGCCATACTCCCTATCGAGATCGAGCTCCCATCCCCAAGGATATCATTGCAGAATCTCATCATAGATGAAGAATGCTAGGTATCATGACTGAATGAGCTAGAACTATTAGATGAGCGGCGTATGGATGCCTTAAACCATTTACAATTCTACCTAAACTGACTCAAGTGGAGTTACAAGAAGAAGATCAAGAGTCAGACTTTCCAAGTAGGAGAGCTGGTGCTAAAGGAGAATCATAAGAATGTTCCAAATCTAGATAGCAAGGGAAGTTTGAACCCAATTGGTTGGGGCCCTTCGTCATCATAGCAAGCTGAAATTCAGGGGCATATCAATTATCAACACCTAAAGGGGAACCTCTGTAGGAGCCCATGAATAGCTCCCATCTCAAAAAAATTTATGCCTAATCTTTCAAGATATAAACCAAAAAATACAAAAAAAAAAAAACATAAAAATCCAAAAAAATTAGAAAAAGGATTAAAAATAGTAAAGAGAAAAAATGTCCTATAGTGAAAACCACTTCGGTGGCGCTTTGGGCAAGTACCTTGGTGAAAACTTGGCAAACAAGTGCCTTGTGTAAATAAGCACTTTCCATCCACCAAGACCTCCTCGACTTTTTTTGCATCATCCATCCATCATGCTTCCATCATCCATCACATTCCATATTTCTATCAATCACCCATCTATGTTTGCATCATAACTTGGTCATGTGTTCATGTCATGATCCCTCTTAGTACTACTTGGCCCATTCTTAAGGTCAATTTGTCCTGCCTATATCAGAGTAGCTTATTGCATCATGTTGGGAGCATGTTCTCATCAGGTCAAATTCGTGTATATTCTTGAAGCCTTCTCAAAATAAAAAAATAAAAAAACATTCATAAAATCAAAAAAATCCAAAAACATTCAATCGGAAAATCCAAAAACATTCAAAACATATCGAAAATCCAAAAACAGGTCAAAAAGTCAGTCAAAAAAGTCAACAATAGAGTTGTCTTGTCAAACTACAAGTCTCTGAGCTCTGAACATAGGCAAGGTTAATCTTTGATCATCCCCCGAGACACTTAGGTCAGTCCTTTAGGAGTCTATCATAATAAACTGGCAATCCATTTGTTCATATCTCATCAATAAATGAGTTTCTTTCATTCAAACTACATGGTCTTTGCATGTATAACATAGGAAATTCTAATCTTTGATCAGCCCTTGAGGCCCCTAGGATAGGTCTTTAGGTTAGTCTCTTGGTCAAAATCTTAGAAAATCCCAAAAAAATTGGAAAATTCGAAAATCAAAACATTTGCAAAACATCTTGAAAATACCAAAAATAGCCTCACAACATTTCAAAAAAAAAAACTTAAAAAACATCCAAATATTTGAAAAAATCCATCTTTCTCATCTCGCTTTCACCCGCAATAAACATCACTCACAATAAATCAATCATCACCCTCAACCTTTGGTGAAACAGTCAAAAACAAGTCTAGCGGGTCAAAAGTGAAAACTCAATGTCAAGGTCTCAAGTCTAGGTCAGTAAGTAAACAAGTTGGTCAACTCTTGGTATCAATAGCTCATCATCCAATCAATCCCAAATCATCTGATAACATCATGTTCTAGGATGCATCCTTCCTACAATGGACATCAACATTAGGCATCACCGTAGTTTAGTCTTGGCTAGCATTATTGAAGAACATTAACTTGTTTGTTTGCTTGATCTTTGTCTTTTAACTTATCTTATTGTGTTCATTCCAATGACCTCTTGATGATGTCCAAACAAAGGGATTTAGAGAGAAAGGAATGGGGCAATGATCAATATATTTGTACCTATTGTGCTTGTTGGATATTCTTGTAATATAACCTTGGTCATATGTGCTTTGTTTGGATGTAGGGAGGGTGTTATAGGTGTCTTGTTGACCACATAGGAAAGCTTACCTTTCTATGTTTTGGTTTGAGATGTTTGAAATATCTGAACTGCATTTTAAATAAGGTTTTGTATGCTAGGTGTGAATAGGAGTACTCCCATCTGATTGTCGAGTCAAAGTCCATCACACTAGGTAAAATGTCATCCTATTTCTTTACACCTTGATGCA
Organism: Sequoia sempervirens; assembly: GCA_007258455.2. Classification (NCBI taxonomy): domain Eukaryota; kingdom Viridiplantae; phylum Streptophyta; class Pinopsida; order Cupressales; family Cupressaceae; genus Sequoia; species Sequoia sempervirens. Next base: position 257,152,784 of record VDFB02000017.1, on the reverse strand, counting down.
TTGTGCCTATGTGTGTTATCAAACATAAGGTAAATAGACCTTTTAAAATCACAATTCCTAATAAGAAAATCATCATCATCATCATCTTTAATAAAATTGGCTTGTTGGATCCTCTTGTCTTCATCTTATTTCTTCTGTCTTGTTTTTGCGCTAACATGGTACTATGACAGTTAATCAAAAACATCACCAATGCATCCATCCTGCATCCACAAACCATTAGCATAATGTGTAACATGTCATACATTGATTATCTCACATGCATTGCATTTCATCATTACATAATATAGATTGGTTATTCTAAGCATCTCATAAACCATACATTTGCATCCATTACACAAACATAAAAGTATCATCACATAGGAATTATTAAATCATATCATATGCATCATCAAAACATCCATTGCATAAATCACATAGGCATCATCATATGCATCATAACATTATAACATAGACATCATCATATCATCCATATATATACATCATCATATTATCCATTTGCATCATCATATATGCATTATCATATCATTCATTTGCATCATCACATAGGTATCATAATAAAAACATCATCACATCATATTACGTGCATCATCATGTCATCCATACATATTGGAAAATGTACTGAAAAAGAAAAAAGAGCATCTCATACATTTCATAATCATAGCACATAACATCTTCATCTATATAGATCTTTTAGTTTAAGCATTTTAAATCATTTGCATATCATAACATTTGCATCCACATCATCATAAAAAGTGCATAGAAAGATACTGAAAAAGAAATGAATCCATCCATAAACATTTGCATAATCATTGCATCACATCACCTAAAATAGAGTCATCATATTGTATCACATAAAACAAAGTCATATCATGTTATATATTGGAAAATAAGATACATACATCCATCATGCATAGATAAAATAGAACACATCATATCGGATCAAACCATATCATATTATATATCATAAAAAATGTAACTGTCATGGTACAAAGAATCAAGATCAAATGTGTGTATATCAATCAAATTATACAATCACCCTCGGGGCTATAAAAAATAGAGCCTGTAGATCACACAAATAATGGTGTCTCTGATCAAAATATGAAGCTAGCCCTGATGGCTGCTCCCCTCACCTGGCGAGTCCTACCTCTACCCTGTCTACTATGAGAAGTCTGGTGCCTAGGCTACTTGAGGCACTTCTTGATGATAATGAACTTTGTAATACTGTGCCTCTCTAATTGCCTCCCGAAACATTCATGTCGGGACTATCCTGCCTTGTGTGCTCTCGAGTTGCTAACGTCTCCCCATCTCTTGTGCCAACTAAAGCTTGATGGCCTATCATTACTGGATGGTCTAATCCTGCTCGTCTCTCACCTAAGCCCTCTCGGCTATTAAAGTGGCAACCTGTGCCTATAGCTATTGGATCAATGTGTCCCTCTGGTCTGGCTAAGGTGGTGGCAGTGGTGGTGGTTGTTGCTGATGGTCCCTCAAAGGCTGTTGTGGGTCCCTCAGGGCATCTCTCTATGGATCCCCATCTCTCTGTTGCCTATCTCCATCCCTCTATTGGTGACCATGCACTTGATCTTTTTGTCCCTACTATTCAGGAGGTGGTTCACCTCGTCTTTTTCTCCTCGGCCTCCTCACCCCTGCCCCCACCCTGCTGACTGGCCTCTAGGTCTCCACCGTGGTAAAGCTACCCCTAGCACTATAAATCTAATGGGAAGATGAAACCAATCTCGATATGCCTATGTCATCCTAGCATCTACCCGCCCCTGATCATATGGCCATGGCCTGGCCACCAGCTTCCTGAAACTATCCACTACATCCCCAGTTGGAATCGGTTGACTCCATGTGGTCTCCCTCATAGTGCGGGTAAATATGGCCACGTACTGGTCATCAAGCCTATCCTGTGTCTCTCTGAACTGCCTAGTCACCCAATTGGGTAGGTAACTCTCGATAATCGTGTGCTCCCTGCCTTGCATGAGCCTATCCTACCTTGTAAAGAAGAGTTGTTGTATGTCATCATACCAAGCGGGCATACCAAGCCAAGGCCTCCATGTAAAGACTGTCATCTCGTCAATCACCCTCCTCCAGTGAGGGATGTCAGCTGCTCCTATATGGATGAAGGTCAAACCACCTCTGTACCACTAGATTGTTGGGTCATCTGGCTCCATGTCAACCGGTGTAACTCGTGGGCTGAGCACTGCAATGTGCTCCCAAGCCCAAATGTGCAAAAGTGTCACTCCGGCCCCGATTTCCCTACTATCACAATATGAAAACTCTTGCAAATAATGGTAGAGGGAGGCCAGCATCACTGGTCCCCATGTAGAGCACTCTCTCCGATAGAGCATCCACTCCCAGGAAAGACCCCATCCTAGACTGAAATATCGTTCGTGCCAATCTGGTGCCACAAGGCCTAAGATAATCACTGCCACAATCAATTGGAATGGTGACACCGAGCTCCTATACCACTCTAGCTCAATCTATCCCTCAGCAAAGATAATATCATCTAGACCCATGACCTCATAATAGGCATCTGTCTTGATGTCCACGCCATAAATGACTCACTCTCCATGGATTGAAAATCGAAGGATGCACTAGACATCCTCTAGAGTCACGGTCGCCTCGCCTATGGGGAAGTGAAACGATGACATCTCACTATGCCATCTCTCCACTAGTGTTGTCATCATGCCAAGACGTGTCCTAATGGGCAGTGCATATGCAACATACTAGAGCCCTAGCACTCCCAGGTGCTCTTAAAGTAACTCGTGTAATCTAGTCAATCGACTTAAAATCGAAGACCTGTGCTCTCATGAATGTAAAATCTCTGCATCCTCCTGCACTAGTAAATTCACAACATCAAGTTTCATAAAAAATTAGGATCCTATTTGAATTTTTTGCAACCAAAACAACAAATGTTTGCAATGGTGTCACTATTTGAAAGCTCCAAACTACACCGTTGGAGACCTCAAAGTTCTAAACTTCACCGTTGCGGTGCAATTTGATCGTGCTCTTGTTTGACCCTAAACCCTAAATTCCTAATTGGACCATTGCAATGATATTTGCACATCCGGTGCACTTTGAAGTTTAAACCCTAATTGCTAAACTATGATGGCGGATCACCAGACTCAATAGCGATGCACTTTAAGGTCGTGTGGCATCGATTCTAAATTTTCAGCAATGCCAAACAATATCGCTTGACATTTTTGACCTTCTGACCCTAATTAATGTGCATGAAAAATGAAAGGACAAGGTGGGGTAGGGTCACAAACTGGTGGTCCTACACTTGGGAGTCGCTAGTACACTCACACTCACTCTAAAATGTGACATGGAAGCACTTGTTGCACCATCTCAAACAGTGGTCAAAGCTCAAAATTTAAGAATCTCTAAAGGCTAGGTCTACAAATGAATTGGAAGTGGCCCCTTGAGGCCTATTCAACCTTGAAATTTAGGGTTTTTTAACCCTATTTAGCTGTCCAACTAGGGTTTTGGACCCCTGATCCTATTTTTGCTCAACCGAGGGTCATTTTGCATCATTTTTTCACATTTTTGCATGTTTTTGGCATCCTAACCCCTTTTTGGACTTGTCAGGTGGTTTGTCCTCTTTTTTCACGAAATCATCCAAAAATCCAAAGTTTTGGCCGATCTCTCAAGGGGGCAGTATACCAGCATAATTCGTTTGCTAGGGCAACAGTGAGGCATATGAAAAAAATCATTTTTTATTTTTATTTTTATCTTGGTAATTTATTCTTTGAACCAACGTAGTAGGTACATTGCTTCAAAGATCAGAAAAATGTAGACACAGAAAATATAACAATTGATCTCATGCACCTAATCCTGATTTACTAACACCGATTCATCTTGAATCATCTCCTTTGCTAATCATTTAATTAAATAATCTCTATTTGATTAAATTCATCAAATTTCATCTCTTAATTAAATAAATCATTTAAAAAAAAAAAAAAATTGGCTATGCCACTGAACATTTTATTGATTAAAAAAAGTTCACAAGCCCTGGTTCAAAAGGAGCATACCAACAGGAAAGAACTAGGGAAGAAAACCTCAAGTTGTAGCTCCAAAAAGAAGACAAAAAAACTAAACTTATAACCCCAACCAGACCCAGAAAGAAACCCCATACATGAGAATATCAGCTAAACCCCCAGAGAAGCCTCCCACAGGAAAAAAACCCAAAAACAAGATACATTGGCTTGATATCAAAACCAAAGTAGATCATTTCTCCTCATCAAGTGGCAAGCTAGATCCAACTTCATAGTAAGATAGTGGGAAAAAGTGGTTCAAAGATAGTTTCAGTTTTTTCTTCTGAGTAGAAATATCACTGTTGAATGCCCTGATAGCTTCATCAAGCAGAAAATGAACTGCCAAAGATAGATTAACACCACTGGACAAGACCTCAGGAGGAAGTTTTTCCATAAGATGACTACACCCCGAAAAGGTTTGAAAAAATTTATCACTCGTAATTCCTGACCTGATAATCATAAGAAGATCTCCAAAGCAACCGTTAGAAAGAAAATAATTTATATTAATAAAACCAACAATAGGAAATGAATCATGATCCAAGTTGTATAAATTTAATGCTTTGCAAAAATCTGAAATAGATACCAACTCAGGAACAATATCATCATCACCAAGATCAAAGATTGCTTCAAGTTTTCCATGAACAAGCAAACTAGGGCTGAGATTTCCTTTTGAATTAATACCACTAAAACTCTATACTTTACAACCAAAGATGCCAAAGTGCCAACAAAAATGTAAACAAAAAGAAGCCAAGAAAGATCAAAGCACAACCCATATAAAGCACCAAGTATATCATTCATATGGCAGTGCCAAGGAAGATCGATCCCTTCAAACCACTTCCGAGCAGACATAGACTATATTATTCAAACTTTGTAGATTGCAAAGTCTCACGTAGCCACAGGACACAAATTAATGATTTCGATATTCAATTATTCCAATTAAGCCTCAATCATGTGACCACAAAAGAAGGCCACAAAACAATAATATTCATATTCAATAAATCAATAGTGCTTGTAGTGGAGAGAAGGGAAACACAATCAAAACCAAAGCACAACCATAGAATTCCTATGGTCGACAGAGCTGCCCCAAGAGATCACCACGAAGCCAATGTAATGGAGATGACCATAAAAAATGAATAATGTGATATACCCATGGATCGTAAAATATGACTGGAGAAGAAAATTGAAGCACCACTTCATGAGGCCAAATAAAGGATCAGCCAAGGTGAAGACCATGGCACAGCCGATACCAAACATAAAAACTAGATCCTAATTTGTAAACGAGATCTTGTTTGCTTCATAAATTCAGAGGAAGATCAATCTCATTAAAGATGATAAAGGATAATTCCTCATCAATAGCTCTATTTGCTAAATAATCAACCAAAGTGCTTGCTTCCCTGTAACAATGGGATATTAAAAATGTATTAAACCACTTTAATTGAGTTAGCACCTTGTCTAATAGATATTGAAGCTGCCAAACATATGTTTTTTTCCATGAAATAGCATGAAAAACAACCATGGAATCACCCTCAATCGATAGAGATTTAATTTATAGGGACCTCGCAATATCCAGGCCCATACTAAGGGCTTCAAGTTTAGCCATGTTATTTGTTCCCCATGGCAACATTTTGCAAGTTGCCTTAACAATTTTAGCTCTTGAGTTTCTTATAACTATACCAGCCCCGGATTTACTAGGGTTACCTCTTGATGCACCATCATAGTTTAGTTTAAAAGAATTTACTAGGGGAGGAAGCCATTTGTCTTGTTTGTGTGTCAAAATCTTATCTACTTTATTAGTGAAAGAACCATGGAATGGTAAAGTTTTGATGAGAGGCCACTTTTTAATTATGACACCATCCCAATTAGAGAAGGATTTTAAAGATTCAATGTTCTTAAAGATAAAGGATCTAACCACTTCAAAAATTGAGGATTCCAATTTGAACAACACCTCCTCAATAGTAGAGCTCTTGCAGTTAAATTTTTTGTTGTTTCTCTCATTCCAGATGCACCATAATAGTAAGGATGGTGTACCTATCCATAAGCAGTAGAAAAAGGAAGCAAAATGCAAAAGGGGCCAAGATTTAGATTGAATAGATAAGGCAGGGCATACCATAGAAACCCAACTTAATTTTGCAAAGATCTAGTACTAGAGATGAGTTGCAAAAGGGAAATGTAGAAAAAGATGATCCACAGTTTCCAAAAAATAACCACATAAGACACATGGGAAGGTAGTCACAAGCCCTAGTTTTTCTAACCTCTCAAAAATTAAATCCCTACCATTGATAGCAATCTAGGAAAATGCGCCAGCTTTGGGAAGGCAAGCTTCATTCCAAAAGAGAGTCTCTGGAAGATCAAATTTATTCAGTGAGTCCAAAAGAGAAATATATCCATCTTTGACTATGTAATCTCCTGACTTCGATTTGGTCCAAATTAGGACATCATCCTTAGGTGCAAAAATAATGAACCGTTTCCCCATCTCCTTCTTGTAAGCTTCTTCAATAGATGAGGGAATATTTAAGTTATCAACAGATTTCCAAGAAATTCTTGGAGTGGAGTCAATGTATTCAATATTAAAATAGTTCGCAACCAGAGGACCCCACATATTTTTTAAGAGCTCTTTTAAATTCCACCAATCTGTAAATGAAGAGAGAACATGATAACCATTCCACCTATCTTCCCAAAATTTAGTTTTTTTCCCATTGTGGATCAACCATGAAAGGTGAGGGAGGATGACAGATCTACATGAAGATAGAAAATTCTAGATTGTTGAGCCTTTAGGTAATGAGGAAGCCCTAAACCAAGATTCTTGTGGGAGTAGGTGAAGATATTTTGACATTAGTTCTGCCATCTTGACTGAGGATTTTTGTATAGTTTCCAAGTCAGCTTTGCACCTAGGGAAAATTTTTGAAGTTTGAGATTTCTTATTCCAGTTCCACCCAGATCTTTTGGCAAACAAACCTTATCCCAAGCAATAAGAGGTATTTTTCCTTTACCCGCAACATTATCATTCCACAAAAAGGAGCGTAAGATGGATTTCAGAATGTTTAGGGTATGACATGGGGCCTCTATAACAGGCATCATGTAAATTGGAATGACATTCAAGACAGATTTTACCATTTGAATTTTCCCAACAAAAGTTAGCCACTTGTGTTTCCACAGGGAAATTCTATCCAATATCAACTTGCAAATTCTCTCCCAAAAAACATGAAGATTATTTGTAGAAAAAAAAGGTACACCAAGATAGGAGCAGGGCAAAGATCCCACCGAATAACCTAGAATTTAATTAATCTATTTTGAATAAAATCTGGCACATTTAATAGGAATATTTCTGATTTAGAGGGGTTAATTTTTTGGCCCGAGGCTGATGTAAAATCTGTAATTATATTTTTTATTACCTTTGCTTCAGGTATTGAGGCATGCCCATATAGTAAAGTGTCATCTGCAAAGAGTCCATGAGTTTGAGCTTCTTGCATATTTGGGATTAGGATACCTTTCCATGCTCCTAAAAAAAATTCTCTTTTTTATTAATCTTCTTAGGCCTTCGATCATTAGAATGAATATAAATGGAGATAATGGATCCCTCTGTCTAATGCCTCTAGTTGAAGGGAAGAAACCACATGAAGAGTTGTTTAGTAAAACTGAAAAAATTGTAGTTGAGATGCAAGAGGAAATCCATTTAACCCATTTCTCTGAAAAACCCAGTCTATGTAGGACAACCAATAGGAAGTTCCAGTTTACCCTATCATAAGCCTTCATCATATCCAACTTGAGAATCATAGCTGGCATTTTATGTAATTTAATAGAGTGCAATATTTCATGGGTTACAATGGAACCTTTCGTGGAATCTTTCCCCGGCACAAAACCACCTTGTTCCTATGAGATAACATGTGGGATGATCTTCGCAAGGTGAATGGAGATTGCTTTAGTGAAAATTTTATAAATGGTGTTGCACAAAGAGATGGGTTTGAAATCAGAAAAGGTACTTGGAGAATCAACTTTTGGTATAATAGCAATGAAGTTATAATAAAGTTCTTTGAGGATAGTTCTATTACGTCTAGCTTCTTCAAGTGCCTGCCAGACATCAAAACCAATGAATTCCCAACATTTTTGAAAGAAATTGGCAGTGAATCCATCAAGGCCTGGAGCTTTGTCAGGAGATAAATCAAAGACAATAGTTTTAAATTCCTCTATGGAGAAAGGGGCCATTAACATAATATTGTCATTGCAAGAGACCACAGTCAGAATGGCCTCAAGAATGGAATTTTTGATTGAAACAGGTTCAACAGTCAACAAATTTCTGAGAAAAGATATAGCTTCCTTAGCAATCTTGTTATCATCTTCTAAGAGAGTTCCATCCATGCTTGTAATTGAGGAGATTCTACCTTTTTGTCTCTTAATTTTTGTAGAAGCATGGAAAAATTTGGTATTTCTATCACCATATACAAGCCATGTATCACGAGACTTTTGTCTCCAATAACATTCTTCTCTATGAAGAACTTCCTCAATTTGTGAAGTTAGAGATTTTTGAAGAGCATAAGAAGCCGAGTTCAAACCATTTCCCATCACAACATTATTTAAATATTTAATTTCATTATGAAGACTTATTTTTTCTATGAATATATTTCTGAAATGCTATTTATTCCACATTTTTATTTTCCCTTTTAGGAATTTGAATTTTTTAGCAATCTAAAACATCTAGGATCCAAAAAAGAATGGGGCATTTTTCCACTAGAACTTCATAAAAGGGATGAAGGATGAATCCCTGAACCACATTGGTTCAAATTTGAAGGGAATCTTATTAACAGCTTTATTTTCAATGATATTGAAGGACAACGGGAAGTGATCAGATCCTAGTAGACCATGAATGGTAAAAGATACATCTAAATCCAATTCTAACCATGAAGAAGAGAGTAAGAAATGATCCAAACGTTCAGCAATTTGATAAAAATATTTCCTTTTATTGGTCCAAGTGAAGGAACCATTCAATGGATTGTAGTCAAATAAATGATTTCCGCAAACAATTTTTTTGAAATTCCTCATTACTCTTTTATTTGGAATAGTACCTCCTATATTTTTAGAATCATCTACAACAACATTAAAATCTCCACCAATCACAACCAAGGAACCTGAGAGAGGTTGCAGAACAAAAGATATATAATTCCATAACTGTTGTTTCTCAATGGAAGATACATGACCATATATGTTAAATAGCCAAAGTTTGATGTCGATGAATTTACTTTTTACTATAGCAAGGCCCCAATTAGAAAAGGAGAAAATTACCCTGAGAGCAACATTGTTTTCATTCTAGAAAAAATATAGCCCCCCAAAAGCACCTAAAGTCGAGTGAGAATAGAATTTCCATTTGGACCATTTTGAGAATAGTGAAAAAGTAGAGCTTGAGTTCAATTTAGTCTCTTGTAGTAAAGCCACATCAAAATTTATTAAGTCGAGTTGATGCCTAATTAGGCACTGCTTGTTAGGGGCGTTTAAGCCCCTAACATTCCACGAAGTGAACTTCATTTTTCTTGAGGGGAGGGCTCTTCTCCCCTCTTCCCCTGAGTTTTATTTTGAGAAAGGTTTCCTGTAGCAAACTCCAACTGAAGGGTTCTGTTTAGCAGCCCCTGACCTTGTCATCAGGGGGCTAAAAGTCCTTTTCTTTTTTACAAGTTAAATTAAAGTAGTTTGAATCCTTGCATCAATCTCCAATTGAGTTTTCTTCTTCTTTAGTTTACACCCCCTTTTTGACAGTGAAGACAGGGGCATAGATGGAGATATAGGAGATTGAGAGATGGGTAACTTTTCTCTTAAAGATGGGCTTATAACCATGTCACCCATGCTAACCAATTGCATTGGATTCATAGATGGCTCCTCCACTTGAACATCAGTCATAATGGGAATATCAAGTTCTTTCTCAACTTGTAGCATGTCATTCTCAATGTTTGAAAGAATTTTTCCTTGAATTTCCTCATTGAAAGTATTCTTTGAGGCCTTAATTATCTGATGAATTTAATCAATCAATTGTTGATCCTTTGAAAATTGATTTGGAGATTTATCTAAGGATGGTTGGGCTGCAACTAGGCCCGCTAAGTCTAAGCTTGATTGAGTTTTTCTTCTCAGCCCAACAGGTTCAGACAGTTCTTTATGTCTTTTTTCTAAAAGACTTATGGTTTGCAAAGGTGAACAGACCATAGCCAAACTATGATTTATTCCAGACCAATTCCATAACCACCAACATGCACATGCATAAAAGAGAGCTAGGCTATTCAAAAGCTTGTAGACCACCCAAAGATCAACTTCATAGCCTACATGCAATCAAGGTAATAAAGACAATGCCTTCAATACCATGACAAAGCACCCAACAAAAGCACAATACTCCATGGTTGAATAACAACCCAAGCTTCTCCATACCATCGAGGAGCATCTCACATAGACACCTAGTATGAATAACTTTGCTGCAACACAACCACAAGCATAAAATCACACCCCTTGCATCAAGATTATTCATTGTCAACTAGGAGCCTCATACTACATCATTACAATATGATCAAATCTAGTTTCTCCATCTTCAACATCTTTCACGCTGTATGTTATCTCTTAAAACAAAAAGGAGAAAGGACTTCTACTCACCAAAGGATCAATCATCAGTCGACTCCTTCAGATCTCCTCAAGCTTTCCAAGCTAAGAAATCTTCACAGAAGGAATCCACAGAACCAATTAACACCAAGAATTCTTAAATGCAAGCACATGAAATAAAGCCACATGTGAGCCCATGCAAGTACATGCAACTCACAAACCTAAACATGTAAGAAAAATAAAATCCCAAAAGAAGGCTTTGATACCACTTGTAGAGAAATCATGGTCATCTCAAAACAAACATCTAAGATCAATAGTGCATTCAGTTACTTTCAAAACCATTAATTTACTTCAAAGACATGTACTACTATGCCACAAAGCAGAAAAAAGATAGTTGATTTCCCACATTAACCCTCCTGAGAAAAGCACATGCAAATACAACCATTTTCAACATGCATCAAATAGATTCAACTTGCATAATCAACCAATATGAAAGACAAAAGATATGGACACATAGATTTACATGGGGAAAACCCTTTTGGGTAAAAGATCCCACACTCCAAAATGATCAATCCATTGTATTATTCAACAACAAAAAAAGTTACAATACAATCTTAGGCTCATAGCCTTTACAAGAGTTTTCATCTTGTTCCACTCAAAGAATATAGACAACATAACCATTCATAATCCTCACACTATTACAATACTCTCACATAACATATAGTGCAGATACTTCTCCTCCCTCCTCCTCTCTACATTTTTTGTTCTCCCATCATGGCACACTAAAAAAGTTCAATGTTAATGCAACACTCATTTATCCAATAGTTATAGGCTGACCAGGAAAACCAACCGATTCCCAATTGTCAATCCAACCATCAACAGGTTCCAGCCAATCATTTTTTTCCACCTCAGCATCCATCGGGTCCCACCGAGACATTCTACACAAGTCACCGAGTCAACCATCATCATATCAGGGAGACACCAATTCATCTCCCACTGATATAGGGAAGCCCTGCCAACATTCACATTGCATCTTCATGTCTATCAGATCATCGATGACACAAGATCAAGAGTCTAGCTGAAGTCCATGAGTCTCACTGATGAGGGTCATTGGTCCATTGGGGGGACCACCTTCAGAGTCCTACCGATGAAGCACTGTCCCAATGATAAGACTCTTCAATACATTCACCACTCCATCATTCCATTAGTGGGACAAGCTTCAGTTTCCTGCCAAAGACACAATTTCCCACTAATGAGGATCCAATGCTATGTATAGGGCTATTGATGTGACAACTCATAGAATCCCACCAATGATTTCATCTCCCACTGACAAGCCTTTACCACCATACAAGTCACTGCTCCATTGGACCATCAGGGGAACTCAAGACAAAGTCCCACCAACAACATGAATTCCTACCGATGAGTGACCAAGGCAAGACATCGGGCAATCGTGGAGACTTCTTGGAGACTCCTACTGACATGACTAACTCCAAAGGAAACTGTTAGCGCCAAACTATGGAGGTCATCGAAGCATCAGGGGACTAAGAACAAGGTCTCGTTGATATGAGGAAGTCAGGCCGATAAGAGATAGAAACAAGACTTCAAGGAGCATATCAAGCCAATAATTTGAGGCAAAAATCCCAACACAACCTTTAATCCACCATGAAGGGATAGAGTTCATGTTTCAAAAGGAGTATTTTTTGAAGAAATAGTGAGAAATGTCAAGTGTTGATAGGAGATACAAGGGTTGCAAACAAGAAGAAAACAATCTTCATGAGTCACCATACAATGGAAATTCATAGTGTACCATAAAAGGCACATTGAATGTTTGAGAATGTGATTTGAGACAACATTCTTCACCTAGGAGAAAGGGTAAAATATTTTTCATTCAAGTCACCAAGAGATGAAGTCTTTTCAAGACAAAATAAAAATCACTAAATACAATCACCTTTTTTCAAAATATGACATTTTGAAAAGGAATTGAAAGTCCAAGATGCTTGATTGTATAGAAGGCACACTACCCAAACTTTTGAAGGATGCTAGTCAAGAATGGTGATAGTGATAAAAAAAATCAATACAAGGTAAAGGTCAATGACAATTGAAAGAACTTGAAACACAATGTGAAGAAAACTTTGGGAAGTGATGGAATTATATGCAACAGTAAAATCCCTATTGGTGGTAGCGACCTTGCATGAAATAGTAAATGGTTGGCCTCAGTTGAGACTACATTATAGTGCTTATAGATCATAGAATGGTGAAAGTATTAAGTCCATTGGGATAGTCCAGACTCTTGCAAATGAAAAATTTTAGTGCTCACTGAGATTCAAATTGCATATGATGATGAAGTAATGTTAATGAGGGCATGTTGTCAACATAGTGATAATGCCACAATGAAGTTCACATGAATGAAGTGAGGATTACTATGTTATTAGCAACTCTCAAAGGGATAATGGAACATAGGATGAATTAGGATGTGTTTAGGGTTTTACTATAGCACATGAAGTTGGTTGTTGAGGTTGATTGATAAAACTGTGGACCGGGACTTGGGATCAAATTGCTATAAATTTTTTACATTAACTTCCTCAGTTTGTTGCTAAAATGTCAATCCAAGGATCATAGACTTGTGAAAGGTATTGCGGCTATCTACCGAAGGGATGAAGATAGTCACCTAAGTGCAGATGAAATGAATCTAAGAAAATAAACACTCAAACTCAGGTACTAGAAGGAATAATAAACGGGTGCAATCTCAAAACAAATCCTAACTTAATGGAAACTCACTTTAAAAGGAATAATTGACAAATCCTAACTTAATGAAATTCACTTTAAAAAGGTACATTCAAATTCAAATATTTAAATATGAATTATCACTTTTGAATTAAGCAATCATATCTAAAGTAAATGCGCATTACAAACCAAATACCCTTAACTCTTATTCCATACAAAAATAAGACTAAAACTATAATGACTTATGCAATGGTACTCTAGCAACAGGACAGTGTAGAGCTGTTTTACCAGTCTTTACTCATTTTGCATACACAAAGCTTCAAAATAATACACGTTTGCATTGCATATTTAGAAGGATGAATAATCAAATTCCACACTTTATGAAACTAAATCAAAATCAAAACCATTAAATAAACAAACCTCACATAAACACGGTAAAGAAATAATTCAATCGGTGGCCAAGAGTGGGCCCTCCTCCTAGACAACTGACTGAAGAAAGCTTCATACAATCAATAGCAACTTTATTCACAGCAAATAAGAGTTTAAAATTGAAATTATAGTCTAATACAAAAATATTCCCTCGCCATCTGTGTTGGAGCTATATATATGATCCAATGTTTAACAACTAGGTACAATAATAGATATTATGTTTGGAATTTCAGCCAACAAACAAAAGACGAATAGGCTATGTGAAACCTTACATGTTGACCATATATCAAAAATAACTTTGTTATAACAACAACTAAAAAATAGGAGGGGACATATTTTCAGTGGTTTCCTCCAAACTAACAATAATCCTGTATGTATCACCGATTATTCTCCCAATAGCTAGCACATGAATTATGGTTTCCTCAAGAAAGTGCATCCTCCATACAGCTGGCAGTGTATCCACCATATAGCTAGAAATGCATCCTAAATCACGGTTTTCCATATTCCAAACATCACGGGATACAATGGTACTGAAATGGCCACTATGATGTGGAAAGACAAAGATCTTATCATGAAATAGATTTATGTAGCTGTGACAAGAAGTTCCTTCATAAAATGTGATAGGAAATCTATATGAAGAGTGACAAGAAATCTGTATGTTGTAACTTTATTAGTAAATCCAATCAATAATCAATTTCCATATATTTATCTCAAAACTATATTAAATATCTCTTTTATATATTTAATCATATGCAGCGTAAATGATAAAATGGTATGAAGATGGAATGGAAATGGAATGTGGCACAAAATGAGACATAAAGAGCTCTCATCAGAGGTGTGCAATAGTAATGGAGAAGAGAGTTGGTCAATAATGAGTGGAAGGAAAGATTTATTGTAACAATATGTGTATAGGATAAAATTTGGATGGAGGTAGTATAGCATAGAAGGGATAAAGAGACAAGACCAAGAGGGGATAATGGAACATATGGTGAAATAATAGAGGGTACAATGGGATGGGAGTCAAATGGGATAATGGAACATAGAATTGACTAGTAGAGATTAGTAGGATGGTCCAAGAGGGGATTGTAGAACATAGGGTAAACTATTAGAGGTTAATGGGATGAGATTAGGAGGGAATAAGGGAACATAGGGTGAATTAGGGGAGGATAATGGAACAAGACCAAGAGGGGATAATGGAACATATAGTGAAATAAGAGAGGGTAATGGGATGGGAATAGAATGGGGTTAATGGAACATAGGATAGACTAGAATAGATTAATGGGATGGGCTAATATGGGATAAAAAGATATAGCGTGAACTATTAGAGGTTAATTGGATGGGATTAGGAGGGAATAAAGGAACATAGGGTGAATTAGAGGAAGATAATTGGACAATACCAAGAGGGGATAATGGAACATATGGTGAAAAAAGAGAGGGTAATGGGATGGTAATAGAAGGCGTTAATGGAACATAGGATGGACTAGTATAGATTAATAGGATGGGCTAGGATGGGATAAAAAAATATAGCTTGAACTATTAGAGGTTAATGGGATGGGATTAGTAGGGAATAATGGAACATAGGGTGAATTAGGAGATTTCTAGGGTTTGAATATAGTACATGAAGTGGGAACTTGACCTGTGTGTAGTAATAATGGAGAAGAGTTATAGGATGAAACGTGGACAAAGATGGTATAACATAGAATGGATAAAGGAACATAGGGTCGAACATAGGGGATGATGGAACATAGGGTGAAATAATCAAGGGTACAATAAGATGGGAGTAGAAGGGGATAATGAAACATAGGATGGACTAGTATATATTAGTGGGATATGCTAGGAGGGGATCATGGAAAATAGGGTGAACCATTGAATGTTAATGGGATGGGATTAGGAAGTAGTAAAGGAACATAAAGTGAATTAGGAGAAGATAATGAGACACAATCAAGTGGGGATGATGGAACATAGAATGGACTAGTAGAGATTGTAGACATCAAAAATATACTGATTGACATCGCGCATCTAATCCTGACTTGCTAACATCGTTTCTTCCTAAATCATCCCTCAGTCTAACCGTTTAATCAAATTCCCCTATCTAATTAAATTCATCAATATTTGTCCCTTAATTAAATAAATCATTTTATCTGATTAAGTCAATTCCTTCTGTTAATTAAATCAATCCATCCGATCTAATTATCCCTATTTCATTAAATAATCAATTTATTTGATTAAATCTCTAAAGTCTATCCATTAAATTAAATAAATTAAAACCTTATTTGATTTAATCTAACATCATCCCTTTTAATTAAATAAATCAAAATCCTTATTTAATTAGCCTCTCATCATATTCCTCTCTTATTTGATTTAAATAAATCCATAAATCTAAGTCAAAATAAGTCACATCATCTAATCTCCTATTAAATTAATTAACCCTTGATTAATTTAACCTCACCCCATGTCACATACTCTAGATAATGAAAGTTTCACATGAAAATAGATTTAATTCATTTATTAAATCTCTATTTTCCTCACAAGGCATCTTTTGGAATATTCCCTCAATTTGAATTCAAAAATTCCAAGTCAACATGTACATCCAACAAGGAATTTAAGACCTCTTACATGTCCTTTGCCTTGAGCCAAGTGGCATTTATTGCATTTTCCCTTCCCTCTTACATGTCATTTCAATAAATTTGAATTTCAAATATTGGCATTTATTGGCACAAACCCCAAATCTTGCACAACCATCATCCATTCATAGCTCGACAAGTGGCACCATATCATTGGATAAATGTTAGTCCCACATTGCTCAAATTTGGACATTCATCCCTCTTGAAATCCTATAAATGAAGAGCTCCTCTCCTCATTTCATCATCCACAATCCAAGCAAAGTTACCATGCTAAAATACTTAGCCATTTCCATCCATCATTCGAATTCCTAGCTAGGCTTTTTGCAGATTTGGCTTGGAGTTCTCATCTTTGGTCAAAGTGGATCAACATCATCTTCAACACATCAAGATTTCATCATAGGGATTGGGAAAGGGCCAATTTTCACATCAAATTGGCACCAATTCCCCCATGGGATCAAGTGTTTGCTAATTAAATTAGGATTAAATCTAGTTTTTATCATTTTCTTTGTGTTCTTCATTATTTTCATTCCTAGTTTGATTTGTAAATGGATTTCATGGGGAATCCTTCTTTTAGCTTGTAATTCCTTGTCTAACTCATTTATTCATGTTGTTTTGCAGGTACTAGGAAAAGGGTTCGCACATTTGGCACTAGAAGGAGGGCTTGACATCATTATTTCTAACAATTTCTTGAAATTTCTGCGTTTTCTTGACACAGGAAATTCCAATGCGGGCTCATCAGTGTCGCTTTTTTTGGCACCGCGAGCTCGTCAGCGTCGTTGTTTTAGCACCGTGGGCTCGTCAGCGTTGCTATATAGCACTGTGGGAAAATAAATTATGCCACTGGACTCATCCCGCCAAGGAAATTCAAATTTTAAACTCCGCCGCTAGACTCGCCAACCTGCAAACAATTTCAAAAAATATTAAATAGCAATGCTTTCGAAAACTGCGACACTGGGCAAAAAGTGTGATGTAATTGTGCTCTCTATCCTGACACAGAGTGTCGCTGTAAGAGCGACGCTGGGGGGGACAAATAGCGACGCCTTCAAGAGTTGCAATGCTGGGAGACAATAAAAGGGAAATTTTTTTTTTTAGCACGTGCTTTTAATTTATGATTTCTTTACTTTCTATTTTTTGGTTTTTAATTTCTACGTTTTTTCTAGAAACTGACTGGTTTTCTTCTTTGTAGGTTGGAAAATGAAAACAAAGGAAGGAAGAGCATGGTGATGATATTTTTTCCAATCAAAGTGTTTTTTAACACTTAAGTGTTTTTTTAACACTTCTATAAGAATTTTTCATCTTCTTCTTTCTTAGAACACTAGCTTTCATTTGGGATTAAAAAAGAGTTATTTTTGTTTATTTCTTGCAAAAGGATTAAAAAGAATCTTAGGATCAACAACTTACTAGATTTTTTTTGTGGGATTAACAAATTGAACAAATGTCTTTTCACTTGTGATTTGGTGCTCTAAAATGAACTCACATATTGCTTTGAGGATCTAAAAAGAACAAGTTTAGCTTTGTTTTTGTGAGGGCTTACTTAGACTAAAGGCATTGAAAAGGGACGTATGTGCTTCTCTCGCGCTTTATAACGATCTTGAGAATCAAAAGGCCTTTTTCATGAATTTGGGTTAAGATAAAGCAATCACCTCCACACTTCGATTTGGGCTTAAAATTGAACAAAATCTTGTGCGAGTGTGAGTGGGGGATTTGTTGCATACATTCTCTCTCCTTGTTGCCAACAAGGATTGATTGAGTTACGAATATTTTTCTTCATTCGCTATTGTTTATCCTAGAGGGCCTGCCTTGGGGAAAAAGTACTCACCCAAGGGAATGACTC
This sequence comes from Sequoia sempervirens, assembly GCA_007258455.2. Taxonomy (NCBI): domain Eukaryota; kingdom Viridiplantae; phylum Streptophyta; class Pinopsida; order Cupressales; family Cupressaceae; genus Sequoia; species Sequoia sempervirens. The sequence continues at coordinate 257,134,569 of VDFB02000017.1, read as the reverse complement.
AACTGGTCACACTCTAAAGCCAAGAGTATTTCTAGTCGAGATATAAATGTGGATATTGGACAAAATGCCAATATCACGCAGTTGATTCCGACAAGATGGATCCGAAAGGGGACTCTTGTCATATGGGTCAATCTCCACGAACGGAAAGTCCTTACTAAAACCCATGTGCTAGAATTTTCCAAAATCCTTAACCTATTTGTTGGTGCAAGAACAGTCGTTCTGAAGCCACCCCACACTTTTACGGTCTTCTAGTAGAAATGGAAAGCATGCCATGGGAGTTTCATGGGTGTTGATGCTTGGCTGCCCCGTATAAGTGAGTGTCGTGGAGGGGAGCCAGTAGGGTCAAGCATCTAACCATTCGCTAGAGATAGGCATAGCTAGACTTGTCCAAGTGGGAATCCAACAAATATTGTCTTACACATCCATAGGATTGTACTTATTCTTGGGTTACAAAATGCATTGCTTGATCGAAAACATCTAAAAAACAAACACTTAACATCATCCAAATTTCAAACCCTTTTGAGGACAAATACAATTGACTCAATCCATATGTTATTGCTTTCCCTTGGGATTCACGTCCTTAGAGGTTTCTAAGCATTGGATTATATCTCAATTTGTCTCCTTAACTAAACAATAGGAAACCCTTGCCTTAAGTTCATTAAATTTCCACATAACATATCTTGTGGGTTTGAGGAAATTAAGACATTGGACATCTTAGTTTGGAAACCTAATTGAATAAAGTGTTTTTGGTAAAATAAAGACATTAAGCAAAGCTAAGAAAAATGAACTTTCATATGTGTTGAAGACTCCAAATCCCAAAGCACAAATCATTGGTTGGAAATCTGAAAATGAATGTTCAAATTAAATCATTTCTTGGTTACAAAGGTCATTAGGAAGCATTTGCATGCTCTTCAATACCTAAGTCTAGGAAAACAAAGTGTCCTTTTTCAGTTCATCTTAGGATCAAAACACATCAAAATATTTTTCAGCCATCCTTCCAAAACATAAAAGAAAAATCCATCTCATCATCACCTTTTGAAAAATCTTGAAATCATCCTTGATACTAGGCTTTGTGGAAAAATCAAAATCATCAATGTCATTGAGAACGAAATCCTTGAAAACATTAGCAAAAACACCTTTGGCTAGGTATGTGTAGATGCATCCTTTTGCATATACTTAGTCAAAGTTATCAAAAATCATCTTGTCTAGCTTAGTGTATGTAGATGAATCCTTCTTCATATGCTTAGTGAAACAATCATCTTGTTTGAATAGGTGTGGGTAGATGCATCCTTCTCCTCACACATATCCAAATTATCATCCTTTGAAAAAAGCTGTCCCTTAGATCATCATCAAACATCTTAGGGTATTTTTGTTCAAAATCCAAATCAAAATCAAGGACAAAATCTCAAAATCTCAAAATCCAAAATCAAGAATCAAAATCTGCAAGTCCTAAAAAGCCTAGTGTCTCATTCAAGATTTATTAAAAGCTGAAACATCCATATCATCCATCCCTAAACATCATCATCATATCATCACCTTTGATCCTCAAGGCATCCTAAAAACTTTATACTTTGGGACATAAAATAACGATCGATCCAAAGATTCATCTCCCGTATTCTCAAAGATTGATCCTTGTTTTATGGTTCTAACTAGATCTCAATACAAGAAGAGTGTGGAAGCCAACAAAGAAACACCTACTTCAAGCGATCTTAGCCAAACAAATGTAGAAATGAATCCAGTAGAATCAAGTAATCCATTGACCCTCTCATCATCGCAAAATCCGCAAGAAGAAAATCAAGGAGAGGATCTTACCTTTGGAATGTCTCACGAGGAAATGACAAAAATGCTTCAAAATCCAGAGAATCATAAAATCATCAACATCATGATGAGACTCAACCCTTCATTGTACATGCTTGAACTGGAAAAACAAGGGGCCAAGTTACCTTCAGATTTTGATGTAAGTACTATAGTGGAGACATCCTTTCCACCTATCTCATCCACCATCCACATTTCATCTACACCTCCATCCCAAAACATCACGCAAAACATTTCACAAATCACATTTGCTCCAACCGAACCCAATGTCAACAAGGGAAACACATTTCTCAATGCTCTTCAATCACATCCCCTTGTTAATAATCAAAACTTGGACGCAAACACCACTTTGGAACAAAGCACACCCCAAAACCCATTACACAAAAATGTTCCTCTCACATTCCATCATGATCCATTGTCATCATTCTTTCACGCAACTCCTCAAACACCTCTTCTCACAAATTCACAAGAAGAGGGAGATACATTCGAACTAGGGGGCTTATTCGACACCATGACGTTTTCACAACTCACGCCCCTCACCTTTCCACCTCTTCTGCCATTACCATTATCATCCGCACCACTCCTTGGTTTAGGGCTTCCTCCCCTACCAGGTATCAATCAAACCTACATCCCAACCATCAATCAAAGCATTGCACCAAACACACAAAATTTATCGTTGATATCGCAACAACAAACGATAAACACACAAGCAATGGCAACATCATCAAACACACCCCTAACATCACAAAGCATGGTCTCTCAAGGACCAATCACATCAATACCACTATCCAACACCCAAAACATTAACACAACATCATCATCTACCACCATTCCAAATCCACCACCACCTCCACCACCACCAACGTTCACCACAACAAGCCAATACGACGCAACATTGCAAGCTTCTTTTCAAAGAGGATACCAACAAGTTCAAAAACAAAAATCCACGCAACAAGCCGCTCAAGCCGCACAAGCTGCTCAAGCTGCACAAGCCGCATTACAAGCGCAACAAATGCAACAAGCCCAAGCATTATTGCAACAGCAACAACAACAAGCCGCCCAAGCCGTGCAAGCATTGCAAGCACAAAGGGTCACTCAAGCACAACTTTTATTGCAGCAACAAGCCACACAAGCACAAGCTCAATACCAAGCACAACAAGCACAAGATCAAGCACAACTTCTTGTACAAGCAGCACAAGTGCAAGCATATCAGCAAGCACTAAAGCAATACCAAGAGTAGCAAGAAGCGGCAGAATTGGCAGCCCAACAACAAGCGTTGTGGGAACAACAGCAAGCACACCAACAAGCTTTGTTGGAGCAGCAACAAGCGCAACAACAAGCACAAATCTTAGCGCAACAACAACAAGTGTTGTTCATACAAAAGAAAGTAGAAGCCTACTTTGCCCACTAGAACATACCAATCTTCGCCCACTAGAACATACCGATACCATCAAACAACGCACCAACCAATCCACCCATCCAACCTACGACTCAAACACCTCAAAACACTTTCATCCCACCCCTTGATCTGCAAAGTGATGTAACAACACAACTCAGGTTGCTTTCGCAACAAGTGCTCGACCTTCAATCGGGGCGAACAACCAAAACACCAAGCAACTTTTGTCCCTATCCATTCGATAGGAGCTTAGAGATGAAACCATTCCCCAAGGGATTTAAAATCCCATAATTTGAAAAATATCGAGGGATGGGAAACCCTGAAGATCACATTAGGGAATTCTAGGTTCATTGTATGGAGGTTGCATATGACGATACTTATTTGATGCGGCTATTCCCTAAAAGCTTGGCAGGTCCCACTATAGAATGGTTCTCTCGCTTACCTTTAGGAATTAGAACATTCCAAGAAATTAGGGATGCATTCATTAGAAACTACGCATGTAACATTGCAATGGATGTTCTCGAAGAACTATATGCTCTAAAACAAGGAAAGAATGAATCTTTTGCTTCATTCCTTCAATGATGGCAATCTAAGGCCAATCGAAGCAAGTGGACCATGCCAGAAGAACAACAAGTCTGTACAATCATCGCCAACCTTGAAAGCCTCTTAGCATTCCATCTCAAGGTTCATGGTATCACTACATATGAACAATTGATCTCCAAGGTGCTCAGCATCGAAAGAGCCCTTGTAACCCAACCTGTTGAATTGACGTCATATCATGAATAGCAAAACAATCGCCCATCATCCAATTATAACGATAAACCTTGTACATGGGCAAGAAACAAGAATGTTACTAATGATGGTGTCGTCGATGCCAAGGTGGTCATTAGTGGTCCACACCAACATACACCTGCACCACAAATCCAAAATCAATGCCAAAACACTCATCACACCACATACCAAGCCAACAACAACCCTACCATCAATAACCTCAATGATCAAAGAGGACCACCCCAGCACAAAAGTTATCCAAAATGCAAATACACCATTTTGGGGGAACCATTGGAGGACATAATGAAAAAATTGATTGACGAAAAACTTATCAAACCTCCTACATTCAAGAACTACCAAGAACTCGATGTCAAACCTCCTTGGTACAACGAGAATCAACTTTGCGAATTTCACAAAATCAAAGGTCACACCATGAACAACTACATGAGACTCAAAAATATCATCCAAGATCTTATCGACAAGAAAATCATAAACGTGGAACAACCCACAGGAAATCAGGATCTTAAAATCTACACGAATACGATGCCAAAACATGGCAACAAAGGGAATAAAAATGATAAAGGGAAGGGTAGTGTAAATCATGTGTATGAAACAGTCGTTGCCTCCCTAAATGAAGACTGCATGATCATCACCATCAAGGGCACCCATGCTGAAGATTGTGGAGTCACCACATGAGGCGGTAAAGTCACCATTGCAGGATCATCCCAACCTAATAGAATCCCTTCATCTAGAGTCGTTCCGCATAGCTACAATGTTGTAGAACAACTCAAGAGAACACCAACACACATCTCCATCATGGAGTTGTTAAAAATATCATCAGCGCATAAAAATATTCTTGAGGAAGCATTGGCCTCATCCACTGTCCCAACAGATCTCGATGCGGACCAATTCCAAGCTATGGTCAGAAATATCATAACGCCTAATCTCCTTACATTCTCTAACCAAGATTTCCCTGCCCAACCATTTCACAATCGTGCACTTCACTTGGAAGCCATTGGTCATGAGGTTATTGAAGCAGATCCATCTCACATGTTGTATCAAGATGAAAGACCAGCAACTAATTTACCAATGGATGAGACAAGCAAGGGCCTACAAATGATGCTTGCAATGGGCTACGACAAAAATCAAAGACTGGGACAAAATGACAATGGGCTCATAATACCTATCATGCCAAAGATGCGACCCATAACAAATCTTGGCCTTGGATGTACCCCTCCAAGAATAACCATACGTGGCCGAAGTCCTCCAGTTAGAACGGTTAATATTTCTCCTTAGCCAGTACTAGTACAAGTACACTCACCAATAGTCACAGGTAGGGACACACATAATTTTATAACTGAGCCCTATATTAGTAGCGATGATGAAGATACCCTGACTAATCTACCTAGGTTATTCGAAGATACCACCCTGTGTATGATTAGTACCTTGTCCTTTGAATCCGATCATCAAAATCATGAGATCCATTTAGTGTACCCCCAACTGATCGACTATGACCAACGAGGACCACTAGTTCTCGATACATTAAAAAATGATGAGGTGCTCTCAGAATTCATGGGATTGAGGGATAACATTCTAGAGGGAGATCACAAAGTAGGATTTATAATGGAGTTGGACACACACGCCTATTACGGGGAAACGATTGAATCCTTTAGTTGCAAAAGTGAGAAACTAAGAATCATATCCAAGTCCTTGAGTGAAAACCACACTATGGCACTCTCTGACAAGAAAATAGTAAAAATAAAGGACATATCCAATGGTGAAAACCTCTCTGAGGCACCCAAGGATGAAGGGTTCAATCTTCCCTTAAGAGCTATTCATCAGGAGAAGTCAGCAGTCTTGGCCGAAAAGTGCAATCCAGTCAACCTACGAACAGAGGAGACCCCACATATCACATTCTATGCGGAATCACTATTGTCAGAAGAGCAAGAACTCCTAGCAGCATTCCTAAAGAAAAGGAAAATAAACTTCGCATGGAGTTATGCTGACATGCCGGGACTTGATCCAAAGACTGTGGTCCATCATTTAGCAATGTATCCAAAAGCAAAACCGGTCAAACAAAAGCTCCGAAAAATGCATCCTCAAATCACTTTGTTAGTCAAAATGGAGCTCAAAAAGTTGTTAGATGCAGGATTTATCTGACCAATTGATTATCCAAAATGGGTGTCAAATTTGGTACCTGTTTCAAAACCTGATGGGAGCCATTAGAATTTTTACGGACTTCAGAGATTTCAACAAAGAATGTCCCAAGGATGATTTCTTGCTTCCCAACATCGACATGATAGTAGACATGACAGGGACATGAGATGCTATCACTAATGGACGGATTTTCAGGATACAACCAGATCATGATAGCAAAAGAGGATCAACACAAGACGGCTTTTACTTGTCCATGGGGGACCTACTACTGGAACATGATGCCATTCAGCCTAAAGAATGCAAGAGCAACCTATCAAAGGGCCATGACACTAATATTCCATGACATGATTCATAAAATAGTCAAAGACTATGTCGACGACATTCTACCTAAGTCAAGGAAAATACAAGATCATATAGCAACCCTAAGTGCTATCTTTGATAGACTGGAGGAATACAAAGTCAGACTAAATCCCAAGAAGTGCGTCTTTGGTGTACAATCAGGTAAATTGCTAGGGTACATAGTCTCCATGAGGGGTATCGAGGTGGATCCAGCAAAAGTAAAAGAAATCCTCGAGATGGAAACACCAAAGACATTAAAACAACTGAGAGGCCTCCAAGGCCGACTTCAATCCATCCGATGATTTATAGCACAACTGGCAGACAAGCAGAATCCATATTCTCACCTACTTCACAAGGGGGTAGCATACAAATGGGATACAAAATGTGAAGAGGCATTTAACAAAATCAAGGAATACCTACTGACACCACCAGTGTTAATGTCACCTATCCCGAGAAAGCCATTAATCTTATATGTGTCAGCAATAGCAGTAGCCCTTGGAGCTCTCCTAGCTCAGCATGATGAAAATGAAACGGAGAGGGCCATCTACTATATCGGCAGGACAATGGTCGGTCACGAGCTAAATTACTCATTCATCAAGAAAGCTTGCCTCGCAGTAGTGTTTGCATCCCAAAAATTTAGACATTACATGTTGGCACACAAGATAAAGCTCATTGCGAAAATTGATCCCCTCAAGTATCTCCTATCAAAGGCAATGCTCATAGGAAGAATGGCAAAGTGGGTAAGGATATTATCAGAGTATGACATCGAGTATGTAGAGCGGAAAGCCATTAAAGGTCAAGTTATTGCAGATCAACTGGCAGAGGCACCAATTTATGCTGAGAATCCTCTTCTATCTGAATTTCTAGATGAATCCATTTTTAACCTCAATGTAGCGGACCACTGGAAACTATACTTCGATGGTTCATACACACAACATGGATCAGGCGCTGGTGTCTTCTTCATCATCCCACAAGGGGATTTCATACTGAAGTCATAAAAACTAGCATTTCCTTGCACTAACAACATAGCGGAATACGAGGCTTTGACTATAGGCCTCAGGATAGCAGTGCAATGGAATATCATAGCTCTCAAGGTGTACGAGGACTCTCAGTTGATCATAAATCAGGTCAATAATGAATATCAAACTAAGGATGATAAGCTCACTCCATACAAGAAATTGGTGGAGACTCTTAAAGAATCTTTCATTGACATAACATTTGAGCAGATTCTAAGAACCAACAACATAGCAGCAGTCACTATGGCTACAATTGGGTCCCTATTAAACATCCCTCATAACGCGCCGAAATATTAATTTCTAATCGAGCAGCTTCTCGTTCCCACATTCGAGGTACCAGAATTAGAATATGTGTGTGAAATCGTTGGTCCTGGTGATCTTTGGTACCATGACATCTACACATATCTTCGCATAGGAGTCATACCCACTGACCTCCCATCAAGCCTAAAACGAACCTTTATAAAAAAGGAATCTATATTTTTCATCCTAGGTGATACCTTATACCGTAGAAGCATAGAGGGTACCTTGCTACGATGTTTAAATGTTGAGGAGGCATTAACCGCTCTAAATGAGGTTCATAACAATATATGTGGCTCACACTCAAGTGGAATGACCATCACCAAGAAACTACTGAGGATGGGGTATTATTGGCCCACAATGGAAAGAGAAGTGCATGATCACGCTAAAAGGTGTTTACAATGTTAGCAGCATGGGGACCTCATCTATGCTCCAGCTCAAGAGCTTCACCTGATCATCACACCATGGCCTTTTTCGCAATGGGGCCTCGATCTCATTGGAAAAATCACACCCACCTCATCCAATGCCCACAAGTTCATCATAACTGCAACTGAGTACTTCACAAAGTGGGTGGAAGCCATACCCATGACGTATATCACTGGGAAGCAGATCTCAAAATTTATCCTAAACTATCTCATCTGTCGTTACGGTGTCCCACAAGCCATTATCTCAAATAATGGGACACCATTCAAGAACTAGGAGGTTCATGACTTGTGCGAGAAATTCAAAATCCAGCATCACTTCTCCACCCCGTACTATCCCCAAGGAAATGGCCCAGAAGCTACGAACAAAACCATCCTCAAAATCCTCAAGAAAACAGTCAATGACATAGGTGGTGGCATCTGCAGCTTAATCCCGCCCTTTGGGCTTATCGAACCAGCATCCACACACCCACCGGTGCCACCCCATTCTCCTTGGTCTATGAATCAGAAGCTGTACTCCCCATTGAGATCGAGCTCCCATCCCTCAGAATATCATTGCAAAATCTCATCACTGATGAGGACTACCGGGTGTCAAGATTAAATGAGCTAGAGCTACTGGATGAGAGACGCATAGACGCTTTGAATCATCTACAAGTCTATCAAAATAGACTCAAATGAAGCTACAACAAGAAGATCAGAAGTAGGACTTTCCAAGTCAGAGAATTGGTCTTAAAAGAAAATCAGAAGAATGTCTCGAATCCTAGCAGCAAAGGCAAGTTCGAACCCAATTGGTTAGGGCCTTTCATCATCACAGCAAGCTATAAATCAGGGGCATATCAGCTATCAACACCGGAAGGGGAACCTCTGTAGGATCCCATGAATAGCTCCCATCTCAAAAAGTTTTATGCCTAAATCTTTCAAGGTATAAAACCAAAAAATCCAAAAAATCAAAAAAGTCCTAAAAAATGGTAATTCTTCAAATACCTTGTGGAATTTATGGCTTGATCTACATCATCCATCCATTTCGCTTCCATCATCCATCACATTCAGGTCTCCATCCATCACTCATCCACTCGCATCACACCATAGCTTGGTCCTGTGTTCGTATCATGATCTCTCCTAGTACTACTCGGCCCATCCTCAAGGTCAGTTTATCCTGCCTTTATCAGAGTAGTCTATTGCATCACGCTGGGGGCACGTTCTCATTGGATCAGATTCGTGTATATTCTTAAAGTCCTCAAATCGGAAAATCCAAAAACATCAGAAAAATAAAAAAAATCCAAAAACATCAGAAAATCCAAAAACATCAGAAAAATAAAAATAAAAATCCAAAAACATCAAAAAATCAAAAAATCAAAATACATTCAAAATACATCAAAAAGTCAAAAAAGAGTCGTCTTGTCGAACTACGTTGTCTCTGAGCTTGAACGTAGGCAAGGTTGATCTTTGATCATCCCTCGAGACATTTAGGTCAGTCCTATAGGAGTCCGTCATAATAAACTGACATCTCATCATGTGTATCATCATCTGTAAATCGGTCAAGTCATTAGTCGAACTACGTGGTCTTTGCGTGTATAACGTAGGCAAGGCTAATCTGTTGATCAGCCCTCGAGACCCCTAGGATAGGTCTTTAGGTTAGTCTCTTGGTCAAAATCTTGAAAAACCCCAAAACATTTAAAAATTGAAAATCAAAACATTTGCAAAATCTCGAAAAACACCAAAAATAGCCTCAAAATATTTCAAAACATCAAAAACATCCAAAATATTTGAAAAAAAATCCATCCACCTCATCTCGCTTGTACCCGCAATAATCACCATCCATAATAACTTGATCGTCATCGTCAGCCTTTGGTGAAACAATTGGAAACAAGTCTAGCAGTTTAAATGCAGAACTCAAAACGTCAAGTCTTAAGTCTAAGTCAGTGAGTAAGCAAGTTGGGTATCTCTTCATATTGGTAACTCATCATCTGAATTTGTCCCATATCAATCATCCCTTATAAACAAAATGACGTGCCGCCATCCACTAACATGTCCTAGGATGAATCCTTCCTACAATGGGCATTATCTTTTGGCAATAAGTTTCGGTTATCATCTTAGAAAACATATCCTCTTTCTGTTAGCGGTATTGAAGAGCATCAGTTTGTTTGTTTACTTGGTCTTTATCTTTTGACTTATCTTAATTTGCGCTCATTCCAAGGATGTCTCGATGATATCCCAAAACAGCGGATTTAGAGAAATAGGAATGGGGAAATGATCATTATCTTTTGTCTGTTGTACTTGTTGGACGTTCTTGCAATATAACCTAAGCGAATACTTGCTTTGTTAGGTATGTATGGAAGAGGTCTAGGGCAACTTGTTGACTATTACAGGGATAGGTTTACCTTTCCGTGTTTTGGTCTGAGGTGTCTGAAACTTCCGAAGTGCATCCTAGCAAGGTTTTCGTATGTCAAGTGTGAACAAGAATACTCCTATCTGATTGACGAGTCAAAGTCCATCACACTGGGTACAACGCCATCCTGGTTTTCTATACCTAGATGCATCGTACCATGTGTGTTATCAAACATAAGAAAATTTGGCCCTTTGAAAATCCCAATTCCTCGGCAAGTAATCATCATCATCATCATCATCTGCATTTGTGTCATCTTGCGTCTTGTTGAAATGACTTCTTCTCTCCTTTCTAACCGTGCTAACAAGGTACTATGACAGTTGATCATCATCACCATCATCATCATTGATCCTGCATCCACAAATCATTAGCATATTGCATAAGCATATCATATAGAAATCATACGCATTGCATAAGCATATCATATAGGAAACATCGCATTTTAATCATCATATAAACAGGCTATCATGAACATCCATAAATAAGTGCATCCATGTCATTGCATTTCACCCATTACATTACATCTCATGGCATTATATCGATCATTGCATAAACACTCATTTGCATTTCATTCATATCTACCATCTAAATCATCACATAGCATCTATAAAAGCGTTCAATAATCATTTTTGCATAATCATAAGCAATAGGTATATAAGCATTTAATTCATTACGCATATCACTTTGCATTAACATATCATTGCATCACATACATCATCATTTAGTATAATAACATTTGCATCTCATAAAACTATTTCAGTAGCATCATATCATGATCATCACATCATATTACATACATCCATAAATCATCTCATAATTAAGCATATTCCACACATCATTGCAAATACCATAAATCAAATCATTTCACATATTACATTGGCATAAAATAAACCATCATATAGTTAACATTATTGCACATCATATCATAGGTCAGCATAATATAGATCTGTTAGTCATAATCATAACGCATACATCATTAGAAATAAATGCATCCATAAAACATCATTGCAAAGCATATAGAAATAAACCATCCATGCATAAATAAAAGAACACATTGCATCACATCAAAATCATCATCGGCTCATATATATATCATATCATCAACTGTCATAGAATAAAGAATAATCAGATCACTGTACATATATGTCAATCAGTACAAAACGCCCATCAAGCTATCAAAAAAGAGCCCATAAGGCATAAAAAATACATCATAATATCTCGATCAAGCCCGATCTCCATGGATGCTGCCCTCGCCCCTGTCACCGTGACCCTCTAGTGGTCTATGGCTGGCCTGCTCTGAGTACTCTGGGACCCAATCCACTCTAGGTATAGTGTCGTGGTAGGCTCGGCGGTAGTACTCTATCTCTCGGATAACATCCTTCTAAGATCAAACCGACACTATACCCTGAGATGAGGAGGCTGTCATGCTCTCAATCTACTACTTGTGGCCTAGCTCTGTGGCTGCTTGTAGCTCTGCATCCTGTCTCTACTGCATAGCCTAATCCCTCTCTGCTCTGAGCTGCTCCCTCTCAGCCTGTGCTTGGTCCCTCTCGGCCGTCACTGCCTGAACCTATGCCTGTAACTACAAAATCAGGGTATCTCGTGTGTCTACCTTCCCTTCTGGCTGTACCCGTGGCTGCACGTGAGGCTGGTCCTCACCCTCAGCTTGTGGTGGTGGGACTGGTAGATCCTACTGCTGGTCTTGCATGTGGACATCTCCCTAACCTGGTGGGACTAGGGGCACAGCTGGTGGATCCTATCGAATCACGACCCTCAGTCCTTGTCCTCGTCCTCTCCCCCTGCCTCTGACCCTGTGCGCCTCTGGATCCTCACCTGGAACAGTCAACCAAAGAGGAGGTCTGAACCAATCCCTGTAGGCCTGTGTGGTGCCCAGATCTGCCAAGCCCTAATTGTAAGCCCACGGTCGGGCTACCAGCTATCGAAAGCTATCAATTGCCTCTGCGGTAGGAATTTCAGGCCCCCATGACACATGTGTCATGCTACATGCAAACACGGCTACGTAGCTGTCATCCAGCTGATCCTATGGCTCCCCAAACTAACGTTGTACATGCCCGGGAAAATACCGCTCGATCATGGTGTGCTCCCGCCCCTGCATGTATCGATCCTGGCGGCAGTAGAAGAGCTGATCTGCATCGTCGGCCCATCCGGGCCGACCAAGGTATGGACGCCAAGTAAACACAAGCATCTCATCTAGGACCCACCTCTAGTAGGGGATCCCATGCTCTCCAATGTGTGTGAAGGACACACCACCTCTGTATCGTGTCACGAGGGAATCCTTTACCCCCATTGGAACCAGAACGACCCGTGGATGTAGCACAGAGATGTTCTCCCAGGCCCAGATATGCAGAAGTGTCACTCCGGCCCCCAATGCTCTACCATCCATGTATGTGTATCATGGAGATCCCTATAAAGTGAAGCCAGAAGGACGGGTCCCCATGCAAACCGAACTGGCCTGTCCCAGACCATCCTCTCCCAATAGTATCCCCAGCCTGGACTAAAATACCGCCCTCGTCTGTCTGGGGCAACCAAACCCGAAATGATCACCGCAATTGCCCAGCGGAAAGGGGGTACTATAACTCTGTACCGCTCCAGTTTGATCTGACCCTTGCAGTAAATAATATCTCATGTGGTGAGGACTCGGGTGCAATACTCGCGTCCCTCCTCCATATTGTAGATCACCTGTCGGCCATGAATCGGCAACCGCAGAATGCTCCAAATGTCCTCCAGAGTGATAGTCGCCTCACCAGTGGGTAGATGAAACGACGATGTCTCACTGTGCCACCTCTCGGCCAGCGCTGATAGCATCCCTAGGTGTGTGCGCATGGGCACTGCATACGCAATATGTCATAGTCCCTGCAGCTCCCAGCCGATCCTGGTCTCTTTCGCTAAAGTCTCGTAGGACGCTCGCCAAATCCTGCGATCGGTACTCCTGAGAATAGAGCTCCCTAGGCCTGTCCTGCATCAAAGAAAGTCAGCATGTTAAAAAATTTGAAAAAATCCTAGCCTAACTCTCCAAGCTTGCCTCTAGCGGCGCAGTTTGTGAAGGCGTCGCAGTTTTAGTTTCCTCAAACTTCGATGCTAGACTCAAATTTAGCTAAATCGAGCCGACGTGGTGCACTTTAACCCCCATTGTCACAATTTGCATGAAAAGGGCGCCGTCGTGGCGCACTTTCTCCAAACCGGCTCTCCGAGTCCGAGTTGAGCCCAAGCCCAACGGCGGAGTTTCTAAACTCCAAACTGCACCACTGCGGCACTAAACAGCACCCCTGTGGTGCAAAAAGGAAATTAGCGGTGCACTTTAAACACCGAGCGACGCTATAATAGCGCCGCTGGAGGCAAGCTCATCTTTAAACATGTAATAAATGCGTTAAAATGAAAAAAACGAAGCTTCAGTTAGGGTCACATACCGGGGCACCAATGTCAGGTGGCCGCTGGTAGGTCCGAACTCAGTCCAAAATGTGTAGAGGAAGCTGTCATTGAGCCATATCGTCGGAGGGTCAGAGCTTGAATCTCAAGGTTTGCTAGCGGAGGTGTGTGAAAATGACTTGAAAGTGACCCCTTGGGCCCCTTTTAAGCCTAAAAATTAGGGTTTTTTGACCCTCTAGGGCTATCCTGCTAGGGTTTTGGACCCCCGAACCTATTTTCATCCGTTCGAGGCTTGCTTTTCATCGTTTTATTGCGTTTGGACACGTTTTTAGCCTCTTGGACCCCTTTCGGACCTACCGGGCACTTTGTTACCTTTTTTTGCGAGATCACCCAAAAAATTAAAATTTTCATCCAATCTCTCGAGGGGGCATTATATTAGCATATTTATCTCACCAGGCAGCAGTGGGGCAAGTTTTAAATATCAAAATTTTTTGGCTTTGATCGAGATCGTTTATTCTTTCTACCAACGCAACAAGTGCATTGTTGCAAAGAGGGGCAAAATGTAGACATCAAAAATATACTGATTGACATCGCGCATCTAATCCTAACTTGCTAACATCGTTTCTTCCTAAATCATCCCTCGGTCTAACCGTTTAATCAAATTCCCCTATTTGATTAAATTCATCAATATTCGTCCCTTAATTAAATAAATCATTTTATCTGATTAAGTCAATTCCTTCTGTTAATTAAATCAATCCATCTGATCTAATTATCCCTATTTCATTAAATAATCAATTTATTTGATTAAATCTCTAAAGTCTATCCATTAAATTAAATAAATTAAAACCTTATTTGATTTAATCTAACATCATCCCTTTTAATTAAATAAATCAAAATCCTTATTTAATTAGCCTCTCATCATATTCCTCTCTTATTTGATTTAAATAAATCCATAAATCTAAGTCAAAATAAGTCACATCATCTAATCTCCTGTTAAATTAATTAGCCCTTGATTAATTTAACCTCACCCCATGTCACATACTCTAGATAATGAAAGTTTCACATGAAAATAGATTTAATTCATTTATTAAATCTCTATTTTCCTCACAAGGCATCTTTTGGAATATTCCCTCAATTTGAATTCAAAAATTCCAAGTCAACATGTACATCCAACAAGGCATTTAAGACCTCTTACATGTCCTTTGCCTTGAGCCAAGTGGAATTTATTGCATTTTCCCTTCCCTCTTACATGTCATTTCAATAAATTTGAATTTCAAATATTGGCATTTATTGGCACAAACCCCAAATCTTGCACAACCATCATCCATTCATAGCTCGACAAGTGGCACCATATCATTGGATGAATGTTAGTCCCACATTGCTCAAATTTGGACATTCATCCCTCTTGAAATCCTATAAATGAAGAGCTCCTCTCCTCATTTCATCATCCACAATCCAAGCAAAGTTACCATGCTAAAATACTTAGCCATTTCCATCCATCATTTGAATTCCTAGCTAGGCTTTTTGCAGATTTGGCTTGGAGTTCTCATCTTTGGTCAAAGTGGATCAACATCATCTTCAACAAATCAAGATTTCATCATGGGGATTGGGAAAGGGCCAATTTTCACATCAAATTGGCACCAATTCCCCCATGGGATCAAGTGTTTGCTAATTAAATTAGGATTAAATCTAGTTTTTATCATTTTCTTTGTGTTCTTCATTATTTTCATTCCTAGTTTGATTTGTAAATGGATTTCATAGGGAATCCTTCTTTTAGCTTGTAATTCCTTGTCTAACTCGTTTATTCATGTTGTTTTGTAGGTACTAGGAAAAGGGTTTGCACAGAGATAAATTGGATGAGCTAGGATGGGATAATAAAACATTTAAGGTGAACTATTAGAGGTTAATGGGAAGTAATTAGGAGGGAATATTATACCATAAAGTGAACTAGGCAGTGTCTAAGGTTTGAATATAGGACATGAAGTGGGAGCTTGAGGTGTATAGTAATAATGTATAAGAGATTTGGTCAATAATGAGCAGAAGGAGAGGTTTCTTGTAAGGATATGTGTATAAGATGAAAAATGGGGGAAGGTGGTATAATATATAAGGTGTTAAATTGGGATATGTGATATAAAATGGTTAAAATATGCATGATGATAGGAATGAAAGAATGGGATGGACGTTGAATGGTAAATATAATTAGGATCTCACAAGACCAACCAATGTTTGTGTTTCTCATCAAATTTTTAGATTTGTATACGCAAATTTATGAAAACTAGCTAACATTGTTTTACAACACCATTAATGAATAAGGGTTACCTGAGTGAAAGTTGTTTGAGGATGTGAATAGTGAGGTGTGGAGCTCGAAGGTCCACCAAGAAATTGTTTGACATCCAAAGCATCTTATGAGACAATCATTCAAATAACATTCAACTGTTCACATGCAATAATTATTTCTTTAATACTAGTTGTATACTTGTGGACTCAATGTTGATAATGAATAAGGGTCTATAGGAATGGTGCACGTATCATCAACACTCTGAGCTTGAAATTTCATCATATTGATTCTACTAATTTAGTTATTCTTAAATTTCAAAATATAATTTAATAAACAAAATTAAATGAACTTGCTAAATTTTACCTGAGTATAAATACTGAATGTTTCATTCAATAATGCATCTGTCATAGCCATCTCCTCTACAACTAATGTAGGTTGTGTAGCTGTATCCCAAGCACTCTGATAATCGTACATGTAAACAACACCACAAGCATGATAATGGTAGGGTGGAACTTCAGGCCTAGAAGGTTGGTCTGCATCAGGCTTTGCTAAATGCCTCACACATTATACGATGATCTGAGTGAACAAGCTAATTGACTCCAACATGTCCACCTAGACACTATCCTTCACAATGGAAGAAATGGTGACATTCTCCACCATGGGTTTGGCCAATGGTCTCAGTTCTAGCTATGGATTACGTCATGTACCCGGTCTATCATGTGTGGAGCCCCCACCTCTACCCTGAAAGTCTAAGATGTCAAAATAATTTGGCACCTTATTGAGGATAAACTCACAATAGAGTTTCCTCAAAAAATACTATGGTACCGTATGGTTATTGCATGGAGGTTGGTCAAAACCCATCCACCATCTCTCCCAAAACTTATTTTTTATCATTTCATGGTGGCACTAATGGATTGGGAACCTCCTACATGTGTGTGATAATGGTGTGTTGGTTCTTGGGTTTGTAAATAGGGCACACAAGTCAACTTTGCTAAAAAAAAAAAAATCACATCTTCATATGAAAGACCCATAGCATAAAATTTTCTTAACTCATCCCTCTTATTCGACCAAAAATTTATTTTCTCACTCATTTCTCCTACATGTGATACAATTGACTTCAACGATTTAGAAAACCCTCTCCTTAAAGGGTGGGTTTCAGCATGCTTAATTAATCTACCAATCAATATGTTGCTATGAAGAACACCGTATATGCTTCCCATAAAGTTCTATACTACTCATTTTACCAATCCCATTATAGACATCTTCCCATTGGTTAAGATCTCACCTGAAAGCATCAAATGTACCACTGTCTAATGTAAAAAATGGTTTTGTTGTGGAGGGGAGGAAAGAATGTTGAATAATCACTACCAAAAGGTACCGCTGAGAAGAATGTGCTACCAAAAAGTAACTGCCCATGCTACAACTATTCACCGACCAACCGCTTGGTCACCTCTGAGCCTTAATAAGGATCCTGGTGCTTCAATTTCTACTTTTGTAAAATCCTCTAGGTTGAGTAAGGGGGGATAATCTTCTTTCGTGTTGCCTTTATTCATTTTATCATTGAACTCTTTCTAGAAGACTTCAAGTGCCTTGAGGAAGATCTCAATTGTGTGTTTCTAGCTATTCATGAAGTTTATCTCATGTAAATTGACTGGTATTGTGCCATCTTCTAGAAGTTTAAGGAACTTTTGTTTGGAGACCTTCACCATCAATGAAACATGAACAATAGTGTTATAGAGTATGAGTCTTCTGGAAGACTTAGTAAGTGCATGACTACAACCATTAAAATTATCATCATTTCTTGCCCTCCATATTCCCCACAAAATTTTAGTTGATAAGCCAATCCAAAACATCAATATTTCCTTCCTAACTTTACATTTTGATAGTGAAAGAATTATGTCTAATTTGAGAGTAGAATTTTCTTCCCAGATATTCTGATTATGGAAAAAGAGATTCCAAATTTATTTTGTGTAAATGTAATAAAAAAATATGAGATTTAGTGTCTCAGGTACTCTACATATATGATAAATTTGCAATTCATCTTCCTTTGATTTATAAGGTAATCGCTACATAATTAGTAGCCATCTGAAACAAGATTGTTTTGATTCAACTATATTTGACCATGAGTTCTTTAGGGAAAAGGCCCATTTCTTCTTGCTCAAGTTAAGATTCTAGATCCTATTTAGGTAGGTTTGAGTTTCCTGCTAGTTTGTGAGGGAGTTACAAATCAATTTAGCACTAACTTTGGATAGTTTGGTACCATCACTCCACTTGAATTCCTTGAATTACTCAGAAATGCTTACACAACTTATTGGGCTAGATATTTTCTTGTAGGCATCCTTAACTATTGAATAGGTCCTCCAATTAGTTTCTAGAAGCCCAAATTCTTCCCTTAGAAGGATCTAACTCTTTAGCGACCCACCAAAAAAAATTCCATTGAGTACCCTTATTCCCTTATTGGCCCATGCCTTGGCCAAGAAACCTTACAGAAGGGATAGAGGCTTCCCTTTGTGACTTAGATTCCACCATATTGACTTGTGAGAAGCCAAATTATTGCTATTAAGAATGTTGGTGTTTTGGATGTGTGATTTTGAGTACTCCCAAGCCTTCCATATACTCTTGAAGAATGTTGATCCTTCAGGGGTGATAGGATGACTGCAAGAGAGGAGGTCACACAAAGGAAGCCCTTTCCAGGATTTGGCATGCTTAAGAGCTACACATTGTATATTGTTTCTAACCAATACTTTCCACGGCTCCTCCCCTTCCAGTGATCTAAGGATCCATTTAGTTGCAAGGGCTATACCCTGAATTTTGAGATATTTTATACCCAACCCACCTTCTGCCTTACCCAAACAACACCATCTCCACTTCACAACATGCTTCTTCTTTTTACCCTTCCTGTCTGACCAAAGGAATTTACTTATCCTTTTCTAAATCATATCCACTTGGTAGTTACTAAACAACCAAACATAAGCATAGTATAGGTAGTAGGATGCCAGGATTTTTTGACATATCTAGATTCTCCCTGCTAAAGATAGGAAGTGTTTATCCCATTTTCCAATCTTCTTTTCAATTCTCCCTTGGATCCATAACCACATATCCATTAGATTTGAGCATATGGAAAATGGTATACCCAGGTATCTGACATGTTTTTGGGGGCCTCCCCATTGCAAACTGAATTTGGATAGCAAGCCTAGCGGTTTTTCTTGCCAACCTAGTATGACTAATTTGGAGATGGATATTTTTTCTCTAGAAGAAACACATAAAAAATCAAGTTTAGCCATCATATTAGTTATATTCTCTTCATTAAGTTTCACAAATAGTGCAGTGTCATCTACAAACTAAATATTAAGTAATTCATTTTGATTGGGTAGTGAAATACCAATTACCTTTGGGGAGGCAATGTTAGATTGGAGGATGTAATACAGTGCATCTGATGCAATAAAAAATAGTGTAGGGGCAAGGGGACAACCCTGCTTGATTGACCTTTCCAAGAAAAATTCCTCTGTGAGACAGTCATTGACTTCATCTTGTGCCACCACATCTCTAAAGAGAGTGACCACCATTTTGTAGAATGCTTTCGGGTGTTGCAAGAATGTAAAGATTGAAGGTGTTGTCATTTGATGTCAATCGGTCAGTTGGTTATCTACTAGTTGTTTTATATGTTGAGGATATTGAGAAAATTGTAATAAACATATGTTGTAGGTGTTCTGTGGTTGCTCCAATTTTTGGTCTAGATTTTCTCATGTGGTTTTGCAATTCAGATATGTTGTTCATGATTGTGAGAAGGTTCTATATTCATATTATTGGTTGCTAGTTCATGGTACAATGCAAGTTGTGCTCACCAATTGTGAACTATGGTTCTAATTGGTTCTAATTGAGGTCCGAGAGAAATAGTGTTGGTTCAGATTTCTCTTTGATGAATTCTTATGTCATATGGTTCTAAATTTAAGTTGCCCTGATTGTATTGAAGTTAATTTTGGTATTTGGAAATTTCATGCTTAATGGTTCTATGTGTTTTACTCTAGTGTGGCCAACCTTGTGTGAAATACTACTTTCGAGAATGATAAAGCATGTTGGATCTATTCGGGTCCCTATGAAGCATGTGTTTGGGTCACCCTCTTCTAATTCCACCCTAGGATGTTTTGGCACCAACCTAATTTGAATTTGGATTTGGATAGCCGACTTTTGATATGTTCTATAGTTGAAGATGGTATAAATACAAGATGAGTTAGTAATGAAAAATATACAAGAGCAAAGAAGAAGCATGATAAGAGAAAAGAGAAAGTGTAGTTTTGTGTGACATTGATTCTATTCAATAAGAGTGTGTGTTGAGAGTGTGGGAGATCAGCGTGATGTTGAGTTTCTGGATGTAGTGAGTAGAAGGAAAACTCTATTATTCATGCAAGTTGATTGAGTGACTATGGTGGAATCATTTGTTGCATTGGGATTGTAGTCTCTCTATAACAAGTCTTCTTTTTCTTCTTTGTATCTCTATGGTAGTGAGCCCTCTGGGTTGTATCCCTATTGGACAATGAGTCCTTGTTCTAGACAGTGAGTCCCTATTTCAAGCAGTGAGCCTTTTTGTAATTGGTTTTTATATTCTCTATAGTGCAAGTTAATCCACATTGTGGTTTTTCCCTCATTGGGTTTTCCACATAAATCTGGTGTTACTATGTTTATGTGTTGGATTTGAGTTTCTACAATGGGATTTGATGATTAATCATTCAAGTAGTATTAAGTATTAATTTAGTTATTGAATTAAATGTTTAATTTTGTGACATTTGTTTCACCCCCCTCTCAATTGTCCTATTCAACAATTGGTATTAGAGCTCAATCCTTTAGAATAAGTTTAATAGCTTGAAGGAGATCTTGGTAGGTTGAAAAAAATGGTGAAGGGATCTAACTTGGATGAAGAATTAAAAAGCGAGACTTCAAAGTCTAAAAATGAAGATCTAAAAGAAAATGTCAAGCAAGCAGATGAATGCATTTAGAAACTAAGGAATCAAATCCAAAATTTCAAATTGAAACATAAAGAAGTTAATCAGGAACTAAAGGAAGAAAAGGAGACTATTGAGAATCTAAGAATGAAACTTGAAGAAAGAAACAGTATGGAAGAAAATATGAAATTAGCAATTGAACGAAGCAAGATAGAGGAAGGATGCTTGAAAGAGATTATCAATCAAAGGACAAAAAAATGTGATAAGCTTGAATAAGAAGTAGTAACCCTAACAACTAATCTAGAAAAAGTGAAAGATCATGAAGATAGGTTCAAGACAAGTTCTACAATGCTTGATGAGTTGATTTCATCTCAGAATCATGCAAAGGATAAAGGTGGTCTAGGACCTGAAGAAAGGAAAAGCTCAAAGACTAAACTAGTTTTCAACGAAGTGAACAATCAAAGGAAATTTCAAGGCAATACTTATCAAAACAAGAACCGAAGGAACAATATAGGAAGGTTTCCCATCTAACAACCTAATGCTCAAAGGTACCCATCCTTTAATGGTTTTTGTTTCTCATGTAGTAAATTCAAACATAGAGCAAAAAAATGCAAAAGTAGGATGAACCAAAATAGAATGAGTCAAAATGTTGGGTTCTTTGTTGGACAATGTTATGTTTGCATAACAAGTTTGGACATAGAGCTACTAAATGTAGAAGCCAATTGATGATGTTCATGGGTTTAATACTAGCAGAAGAATTCAATTGTTTCAAGGCTATTGTTACACATGCAATATCTTTAGACACAAGTCTAATCAGTGTAGGTCAAGGATAAATACGAATCCATTTGATCAAAGATATGTTATGTGCTACAGTTGTAACAAATTAGGACATATCTCAAAATCTTGTAGGAGAAAAGTTGGGAAGAAAACTAATCTGGAATAGAAGATCAAACTTATGAACAAGGTAGATCTAGAAGAAGTAAGGAGAGAGATGTCAATAATTTGGAGGAAGAAGGAATAACCTGAGAACAAGGATGAATCATATAATCTTGTATCTACATTTTGTGTAGATACCTCTTCTAAGAACTAAACCCAATAGTGGTTTTAGGGGGAGCGGCCATAGAAAAATCTAACATGCCCCCGATATATGAGGTGTCATGTGATGACACAAGGATAAGTAATGTAAAATATTATTTTGAAGGTATTGGAGAAAATTCTGGCAGAAAAGATGCAAATCAAGAAAATTGCAGAGCTCTTCTTGGTTTACAATGTATCTAGCAACTTAAAAGGTGAAAAGCAATGAATGCAAAATTAAGGAAAAATCATACGAATTCAAGAAAAGTATCATGAATTGGAGAAAAGGGAAGATTGTGGAAATGACTCAGTTGAATCAGGTTCTAGTATAATGGTTTCATCATTTGGAAGTTGATCTGGTAGCTTTGGCTAAAGGGAAGGTACTGACAATGCAAAGTACTAATGATGATGTCATAAGCAATAAATTACTTTTTACGATAAAACCATAAAAGTGACAAGTTAAATAAGGAAGTTGAGTGGTCATTTTTTCACATTGCAAATTGAACGAGCTAAGGAGTAACATGTAGCTGAGAAATAAGGAGTTAGGGTTGTGGCAAGAAAAATTATGGAGAACAAAGTTGAAACAATAGAGTCAAAGGAAATGGTGGTATTTGATCTGAGCTATGAAAAATTGAAGAAATTAAGTTACAAATCGATGAATTTAACCATGAAAAGATTCAAAATTTTGAAGGTTCCCTTTCAATTGAGCAAATACAAAAGGTCAAGAGTCTAGAGCACAAGGATTTATACATTTGGAGTGAATTTCCATAATTTTTGGATACATATATTGTTTGGTTTGTCCTAAGTAGAACTCAAGGTGTTCAGATGATCTTTGACAAAACCTATGGGATTACAAAGGAAGCAATTGCAACAATTATAGGATTATGTATAATGGACCCATTCCAGTGAAAAAGTCAGTAAAGAACAAAGAGTTTGAAGCCCTAACTGGAGTGACAGGAGACCAAAGGGCACTTCAAATTCATACTATAGTCGACCTTGTGATAAGGTATGTGGCATATGGAATTTCATATAAGGTTTATTTCAGAAATAGGGAAGGTTCTACTTCGGTGATTGTTGTTTATGTTGTGCATCAAATGGTTGAAAAGAATGAGGATTTTGACTTGTGTGAGTTAATGAGGAATCAATTAATGGAAAACATTACTATGACAAAGGAAGACAATTACCCTTTTCATTTTGGATCTTTGGTTATATATTTGATGATGTATTTTTTGAAGTCATTACCATCAAAAGAGAATGTTTTGTGGAATTCAATTGTACCGGTTGGTAAGTAGGTCTACTGGTATCTGGAATGTCTAGAAGAAAAGGAAAAAAATTGTAAATAATACTTTGTAAACAAAATAATTGCATGGAGCTATGGCATGGTTTCTAGTCTAGTTGGGATATTTGAGTCAGGATCATCCTCTAGGAAATGGAAAGCAAGAAGAATCATTTCAATTTCCCTCTAGAAATAAAGAAGCTAAAGAAAAAGGAGAAGAAAGAAGAAAAGGAAGCAAAGATTATAGAGGAAATTGATCTAGTATCAACGGATGATAATGAAGAAGATTTTACTAAAGAAAATATATTGAAGACTCTTGTGCAATTTGATGGACTATAGAAAATTGGAGATGCTTGGTTGTCCCAACCAACATACAAACAGGATGAGATCACAGACACCTTGGATACTTACATAATTCATAATGATATTGATCTAAGTGAATTGAAAAATGTCTTACCAGAAGTATTGATTGAGAAAATTGAAGATTGACTAAAGGTATTGTTATCTAAGGAAGTAGAAGAAAAAGATGAGATTCAATTGGATTTGGAAGAAAAATGTGGGAATGCATAGAAGGAATTGACTAGGAACATAAATGAATCAAAGAAATGCATCAAAAGCATAAATAATGTGTATAGGTATTGTCTTTGGTGGCCTAATGCTATCAAAACCTACAGAACAAAGATCAATGCTATTGAGCTTGAGCTAGATTATATTGGAAAAACATATGATATCCTTAACGATAGGGATAGAGTGCAGAAGAAAAGGATCAATTCCTTATAGTCTGAACTAGCAGGCATACTGGTATAGAGGGATAATATTATGAAGGCATTTTGGAAAGTCAAAGAGATAATTGAATTGAAACTGGAACAACTTTCTGGTCTTCTCATGGAAGATGAGAAAAATGAACAAAAAATCACTATCTTGGATACTCTTTTGGAAACAATTGATTCGATAGTGATGAAAAAAAATATTTATTTAAACATCAGATTGACAATGAATTCCTAGAAGACATTTCTTTCGAAATCAAAAGAAAAATACAAAGAGATATTTTAGGAGAAGAGGGATTGAGGTAAAGAACCATTTTTTATATCATTTTTTAAGACTATTTTTGTGTAGAAAATTTTTGAACTAAGGGGGAGATAAATCAACCTTCCTTTGCCATTGATGTCAAAGGGGGAGAGAGAACATGTGAAAAATGAAAATCATTACAGCTCAACAAAAAGAGAAAACTACAAAGGATGTTGTTGGTTTTTTACATCATGTGTTGCCATCAATGACAAAGGCAGAGATTGTTGCAAGAATGGAAAGATTGAAGGTGTTGTTATTGATTTCAACTGATCAGCTGGTTGTCTACTAGTTGTTGTATATGTCTGAGGATATTGAGAAAATTGTAATAAAGATATGTTGTAGGTGTTTTATGGTTGCTCTGGTTTTTGGTCTGGATTTGCTCCTATAGTTGTGAAGTTTAGATATGTTGTTCATGGTTGTGAGAAGGTTCTATATTTAGATTCTTGGTTGCTGATTCGTGGTACAGTACAAGTTGTATTCACCAGTTGTGAACTGTGGTTCTCTTTGATTCTGATTGAGTTCTGGGAGAAATGGTGTTGGTCTGGATTTCTCTTTGATGAAGTCTTATGTCATATGGTTTTAAATTTAAGTTGCCTTGATTGTATTGAAGTTAATTTTGGCGTTTGGAAAGTTCGTGCTTAATGGTTCTATGTATTTTACATTGGTGTGGTTGACCTTGTGTGAAATACTACTTTCAAGAATGATGAAGTGTGTTGGATCTATTTGGGTTCCTATGAAGCGTGTGTTTGGGTCGCCCTCATTCTAATTCCACCCAAGGATGTTTTTGCGCCGACCTAATTTGAATTTGGATTTGGATAGCTGACTTTAGATATGTTCTAAAGTTGAAGATAGTATAAATACAAGATGAGTTAGTAATGAAAAGTATACAAGAGCGAAGAAGAAGCACGATAAGAGAAAAGAGAAAGTGTAGTTTTGTGTGAAATTGATTATATTCAATAAGAGTGTGTGTTGAGAGTGTGGAAGATTAGTGTGAAGCTTAATGTTGAGTTTCCAGATGTAGTGAGCAGAAGGCGAAATCTATCATTCATGCAAGTTGATCGAGTGATTGTGGTGGAATCCTTTGTTGCATTTGGATTGTAGTTTCTTTGTAACAAGTATTCTTTGTCTTCTTTGCATCTATGTGGTAGTGAGACCTTCGGGTTGTAGCCCTGTTGAAGAGTGAGTCCTTGTTCTGGACAGTGAGTCCTTATTTCAAGAAGTGATCCTTTTTGTAATCAGTTTTGATATTCTCCATAGTGTGAGTTAATCCTCACTATGGTTTTTCTCTCATTGGGTTTTCCACATAAATATGGTGTTACTGTGTGTATGTGTTGGATTTGAGTTTCTACATTGGCATTTGATAATTAATCATTCAAGCAATATTACATATTAGTTTTGTGATTGAATTAAAGGTTTAATTTTGTGACAACTAATTCATCCCCCCTCTCAATTGTCCTATTCAAGACCAGGAATCTGAAAGCCTCTAACATCAACCTGATAAAGCTCCATTCTACTCTTTCATATGCTTTCTCGAAGTCAATCAAAAGCATTGCTACCTCCTGATTTGATATCTTACCCACTCCATTGCTTCCCAGCTGGTAATTAAGTTCCACAAAATGTATTTTCCTTTGATGAAGCTAGTTTGAGTGGAGTTGATGAATTTTGGAAGGATATCCACAAGTCTTTTAGCCAAGATCTTAGCCAAAATTTTGTAGGAGACATTCAACAAGGTTATTGGTCTCCAATTCCTGATTAGGGTCTTGTCCCCCTCTTTGGGCAGCAATTTTATTATTCCTTTATTTATGCATTTACCTAGGGAGTGTCTCTCTAAGACCTCTTGATAAACCAATAACAGGTCATCACTGATCCACTCACAAAATGTTTTATAAAAATTCTACTAGGAGCCCGTCCTCTCCAAGAGATTTGTCATTTTGCATGGAATTGATTATAGACTTGATTTATTCTTTGGAAATGTCTTTGCACAACTGGTTTGCATCCTCATGCCCTATTTTAATGGGAATGATATTCTTTATTAAATCCCTTGCTTTAGAGAAACCTTCCCCACCATCTCCAGAAGTGACTAGGTCTTTGTAGAAGTTAAAAGAGAGACCTTTGATGCTTTCTTGTTCAAAGATGGAAAAATATTCCACCTGAACTTGCTCAATGTGTTCCTTAACACCTTTTTCCTTCAATAATTTGAAGAAAAACTTGGAGCCTTTGTCTCCATTCTCCAACTAGTTAAGATTGGAACTAATCCTGAGACCTTGAATTCTAAAATTATGCACCTTCCTCAAGGAATATTTCACAAACTTGAGCTTGATCACAATATCCTCATTATCAAGGTTCTTCTAAAGGTTGTTTTTGGCATGGAGAAGGTTCTCTTGCAAGAGCCCCTCCAACCTTCTCCTGTCTATTGCTTTATTTCTCCCTACTACTTGAAAGATGGAATTCCAGGCCTTTATGTTTAGTTCCCACCTATCAATAACACTTAACCCCTTATACAATCCTTGGTTTATCTTCCTTATGGATAACATGACATCAACACAATCACTATCCTTGAGGAGGTTTGTGTTGAGGATAAATCCCCTATTTGTCTTCCTGCCTCCCTCAGGCCCATTCTTTAGTATAATTTTGACTTTTACAGGATGATGATCCGATAATGTATAAGGATGCACCTCTATTTTGGATCCATCCCTTAGAGGTTCTGCAATGAAATGATCATCATTAAGATAGAACATATCCAGTTAGTGGTATATTCTTTTATTAGCCCTCTGTGTTACACCATGTGAATCAAATTTTGTGAGAGTCCTTTTTCCTCCCTTCTATGAGGTCTACCAACTTCAGTTTGGATTTCATCCTTGACCAAAAGAATTTCTCGTTTCCTTCCCATTCCATATCTACCCCTCCAACATTTTTTTCTTGATTTTCAATCATGTTAAAGTCTCCACCTAGAATCCAGGGTATATTTTCTAGGTTGCAGAGCCAATTCCAAAGATTGATTCTTTCTGCATAATCATTTGGTGCATATATTGAGTAAAGGCTAAGCCACTCTTGTTTAGTTTGACCCATACCGCCATACTACAAGGGGAAGTCCTTGACTTGACAACATATTGGCTCCAAAATTTAGAAATAAGAATAGTTGCCCCTCCTTTTCCCTTCACATGTTGAGTTACAAAGTGGGAGGCATCCCTATAGATGAAACTAAGGTTGGTTTCTAGATAGAACCCTACACATTTGAGTTCTTGAAGGAGCACAACATCCTTGTTTTGGCATCAACTGATAAATCTTCTCACAATCTACTTTCTGTCTAGGGACTACATCCCCCTAATGTTCCATGTTTGCATTTGAGAGTCATCAGATATCAAGGTGGGGTTAGGATATCTTTCAGTTCTGAAAGTATCAAAATATTCGGGCACTTTTGTTTCAACCTCCATTCTTTTTGGAAAGGGGCTTGTAATTATTCCACTTGTTTTCTTTCTCTTTTGATTTGAAAGTGTTTTCATGCTACCTTTCCCAATTGGAATTATAGTATCCTTTTCTTTTCTATGCCTCCCCCTTGGTCTGGGGCTAGTTTCACCTTTGCTAGTTCCTTTTCCACCATTATCACCTTTAATGACCACTTCTTTAACTAACTTTGGTTGGGTGGAATCCCCTAAGGAGTCGAGATACTCTACACCCTTTACAACACTGTTGTCACCCCATGCTTGACCACCCGAGACCACCTCACTCCTACTCATTGAGGTACCATCAGTGCATTGTTCACATGTGTCAATGTGATCAGAAGCATTTTCCTTTCCCACCACATTGATCGGGTGCCTCATAAGAAGTCCATCGGTGATATCTTAATGTGTACAAGTGGGATGGGCTTTGGCCTCAAATGTTGTAACAATATCAACAACTTTATTTGGTCCCTCTTTGTTTTCCACTCCATCATTACTGCCAGCATTGGGTTTTACCAGCTTAAAGTTTTTTATTAAAAAAGTCTGGCACTTTTGTGTTTCAATAGGTTCTGAGTTCTTTTCCAATCCCCTGTTTTTTCCAGAGCTAGTTGTTGTGCATTTTTCTAGCCACCCTACTCTTTTTTGTTAGATGAGTTGGTGTTTAATTCTAGGCTGCTTGAGCCATTTGGGCTATCAACTGTCTCAGCGGAAAATTTTTTACAATCTAGGGCTGCTTCCTTGGGGTGGCACTCATTGTTGAGCCCCAACACATTGTCAAAATCTATGTTGTCAAACTCATGATCCTCCTCAGTCTCCTCAAAAGAATGTGAGGAGTAATCAGAATTATCATCTCCCATTAAGGATTCAATTTCTATTAAGGTGTCCATCCTGTTGGGATTGCTTTGCATGTTTTCGTTGTAATCCCAAGAATTACTGGCTTCACTTCCAAAACTTTACTGTTATCTTGTTTTTCGATTAGGGTTTCCCCTACTTTCCCATCATTGCTATTGTTTACCAGCACCCTGCTTGGAGTTCCAGGGTACAGATTCAAGCTTGATGCTTGGACGAGTTTACCAGATTAGGGTTGGATAGAGGATTTGTCTCCCACACCATCCCTAAAAAAAATTGGGTTTTGCTTGTTGCCCGACATATTAGCCCCTGATTATGGACCCTTACTCCTCCTGGCAATTATCAAGCAATTTTTCCTCACATAACCCTCTTTGTGGCATAGATAGCATGTGTTTAGTCCACCTAGGATCTCAAGGGAACATTTAGTGCAATTTTCATCTAGGGGGTCAAGGGAACATTTAGGGCCGGGATTTATAAGTCAAATTGTAACTATGTTTTTTTTGACACCATGAGTTGAACATCCATTCGTATTGTCATAAGGTCATTGCAGAATTTGTTTAGATTTGACCTCTACCCACTCACTTGATTGGGATCTCTTTGTATGACAGTGACCCCTTACTTGTTGTTGATGAAAACTATATGTTGACTGTTATCTTTTATGGTTTCATTGCTCTTATGAGGGGCTGCCCTAAGGTACTTATGACTATGCTCTTTAATATGGACTATCCCCTTCATCATGATGTCACACATTGTTGATGACTATCCATATCTTCCTGTGATCCTCTTTTATAGCTATTGGGCTCAACCCTTATGGGAGCCACATTTTCTCCACATACTATAATTCTCATAAGTTATCATGTAACTATCCTGCAATGGTTCTTGACCTGTACTTGCACATTCAAAAAAATGTTAGAAAAAATAAGAAGCCCAAAGCTTCTTATGATGAATGGATGATTATTTTTTTCTTGAATCAACATAATGCTGATGTATCTGATCTTGTGATGCTTTTATCTCTGAATTTCTGATATGATGCTTAATAAGAAATAGATTGAATGCCTATCTATTTGGTATGTAAGAGTGTTGGAATCTCAAGCTCTAACACACTTCCTTTTGACCCTTTTAGGTACTTCATGTAGACAACAATAGAAATTTGAGGAGGGACTAAAGATGAAGTTGATCAACTATGGGGTTCGTCATTTAGGCAATGACAAATCCCTCCTCTCTTATATGTCATTCCTTTCAGTTATTCAATCTCCTTTTATTATTTTATCATATCAGTTATTCCCACGGCTTGTGTGGGAAACCTATGAACATATTATTTTGCAATGAATATAACAACTATTTTATGCAAAGTTTGAAAATAATCTCACTTTTCTATAAAACAATTGCATGCAATAAACTGAAAATTCTTTCTATAGCATTGTTTGAATGAACATATGAGATCTTTAGCAAAAAATTTGTGTACCTTTCTTCTCTTCAAGGTAGAAAGTATTAGTGTTGTACCATCCTAACTTGAATGGGATGAAAATCAAAATTTAGGTAACAATAATAATATCTAGTTTGTAAAATATGGTATGACTTCTTTATTATTGTATTTTGTTGCTTATAGATTGATTTAAAAAAACTTGTGTTGAATTTGGAGAAAAAATATATGAGGAATTAGGACTTGTTTTTTTTTTCTTGGAAAAGGATTGCTTGTGGCTTGCATTCAAAGGATGATCTCTATTACTGAAATATTGCATATTTCATAAGGTATTTTACCTTTTTTGTAAAAGTACATGTATTCCTTAAATGAAATTATTATTTATCCATGCTCCAACTTATATATGTGTATATGCCTTCATTGAGTAGGTTCATTTTGAAGTTTAGAATTGGATCTAGTTTTGTTGTTCAAATTCTATTATAGGTTTTTTTTTTTTTAAATTGTAGATCCACACTAAAATTATGGTAAAAATTTATCATAATTTTATGTAAATGAAAAAGTGTGATTTCCTTATGCTTGGAGTCTAAAGGCTATAATTATGTTTTTTGAAATTTTATAATTTAAAATTTGGAGAAAATATTAGGTGTGGTAAAAGTGGAATTGAATTGCATGGTTCTTGATATTTGTTATCAAAAAATAGTATTTTTGAATTTTAGACCATGTTAAACCTTTATATTTTGTGGGATAATATTTTTTTATGAAAACATTTAATTTTATCATTTGGAAATGTGTGTCATACTATAAACATCAAATTTCACATGTCAAAACCATTTTAAGTATTTTAGTCCATTAGGGTTAGGATGAGATCAAGAGTTAGGAGTAGAGTGGAATCTCATCACCCACTTAGATTGAAATGAAACCCAATAGATGTGGTATGTAAGAGGATAAAGCATACAAAAGAAAAAAATTAATGGGATCAAAAATAAATAAATATAATTAAGATATGATATTCTTCTAGTAATAAACATCCTACTAAAGGTTCATGAACAATAGTGAGTGACATTATCACGATCCCTTTGTAAATGTTAGAATTTTTTTTGAAACATTATCAAAATCCTTTAATTTGATTATTAAAAATATTATTGAGGATATTCTATTGTAGATAGGGGCACACTTCTCAAATCCATGTTCTCTTAACACCATTGTGATGACACACTAAATCTTATATTTAGTATCCTCTTCCTTCAAATTGTCAAGTCATGACCTATATCAAATAGGTGTATGTGAATATCATGTGTTGCAATTGGTTGTTAGTGTCATTCCTCATTATATGTAATTGGTTTGTATCATGATTGCAATGTGCATGTTTAGTAGACGTATTTTATATGATTGGATCTTATATCATACATATATCTTATTATGTATGCATTTGTAAAATTATCCTATTGGATACCTCCCAGTTTAAAGGGGCGGGGCTTAGGGTCCCGAATGATTAGGTTGTTTTTATCACTATCCGAGCCAATTGGATAATTAGTAATTATTTAGAGAGCATGCATAGTTCTTTTGGTTCTTTTGTTATATATATTCATTGATAAATTATTCATAAATATATAATTGAGGATATTTTTAGTTTTATGGATTGTTTTTTATGTGTCATGAACTATCTTTACATAATATTATGTAGACTATTGGTTGGCTAGACTCTTGCACGTTCCCTCAATTAGATGTTATTTCTCCCATTTGAGTTGTTTAAGATAAACAAGATGATAATAAATATGCTAATGATGTTTGGGACCCCCTATGGAAACTTCAAACCTTTCTAATGTATAAGGAAAACCAATTGATGAGGACCTGCCTCCTCCCCACTCTACTACTACTATCATTGCTTAACATTCTTTCATAATTGTGTTTTTATTTTATGCTCTAGGCTATAGTCTCATTTGGGATTTCAAGATGTGGCTATTTATACGCATCCTTTTTTCATCAATATCCGTAACATTATATTTAATTCTAGTAGGATATACACTATTCATTAAAAACTAAAAAGAAAAATTAAAAAATATTTCACAACAAATTTTTTATTTTCTTTTAACTTTTTATTTTTATTTTTCTTTCTCCAATATTTTTTCCTTTTTTCTTTATACAATGCATATAAGGAATAATGATTATGAAGGGGAAAAATCATCTCTCAATTTGTGGCAGAATAACTTTTTAATGATACAAAATTTAATTGGAAGAAAATTTTAGTGATAGCTTTAGAATATTCATCCATTATATATATATATATATATAGAGAGAGAGAGAGAGAGAGAGAGTTGCATACCTTCTGACCTCTCTAAATTAATAAATAGTGGCAAAGAACAAACAAATCACACACACGCACACAATATTAACTCTTGAATATTATTACTTTATATATACATATATTTATGATTTTTAGATATCTACATTTATGATTTTATAGATTTAGATTTATTATTTTATATATATTTACAATGGTCAATAATTTTATATATTTATATGATTGTATGGTTTTATACATTTAGATTTATCACTTTATATATACTTACAAAATTAAGATTTCTACATATAAAAATAATGCAACATTAATTTATTAGTTTAAATGATTGTAACTTTTAACTTATATAACATGTAAATAATTATCTTCAACTATATTAAATGATAAAACATTTTTTTCAAAATTATGTACATAAATATATATCATTGGATAACATTTTTTTCTTAAATATATTTTTTTTCATTTTCTAGTATGAAAAATACATATATTTAAATCTAAAATAGAATTAGATTGATAAATAAATAAAATAAAAAAACTCCACTTTTTAGAAAGATGATTGAGATGAAGTAAGATATGTAGTGTTAGATTAAACTTGATGAGTTAAATCATTAGATTTTAGTAATTTTAATGTAATAAAATTAATGATAATATTTTTATTTTAGATGATGATGTCATCTTTTAACTAATTTTTGTCACCTCATTATTTTTATGGCATCCTTCGTAGAAGGCCCATTTTACATGTAAATTTTCTCTAATATGATTTTGATGGTTGATTAAGTTGGAATCACTAGTGGAATGCTTGTCAAATTGAACCTTATGGATTAGTGGTTATGATTATTCATGCATGTTTCTTGTTACATTGCTATACAAATAAGTAGAAAATTAGATTAAATATGAATTTATAGAATTTGTAGATTTTGAACTTTTTATTTTGAGGCTTATTAATGTTATAACTTAATGTTTCAATCCACTAAAACAAACACTTTAGTAAAGGGTGCTATTACATGTTTGTTGTTAGACCCTTTTAGGCTTGCATTGGCTTAGCCATGCAGAGTAGCCTTCAAACTTGTAAACCTTGTCTTTGTTTTGGAGTTTGAAATTTAATATTAAGGGTCAAATGTGTTAGTAGGTGCATGTAAAGGAACCTTTTGACATTTTCAATATCAAATTTAGAATTACCAAGAATCTCACTATTCATTTGAGGTCTTGTGTGCTGTTTAGAATTACTTGTTTTATTAGGGGTAGTTCTACTAATGAAAGGATTGATTTTAGAATAATCAAGGACAATTCGCCACTAATAACAATAGCAATTCTAATCAAGAGTGGTGATCCTAAGGTAATGAATACTTCCTAACATTTTTCAAAAAACAAATCCTAAAGAAAGATTAATTGTTAGGGTCTACCTTATTCCCCTATCAATTTAGTTTGATAGTATTTCATGTTCTTTGTTAGCGGTTAGAGGAAACTCTACCATCTCACATGGTCAACATGGTGATGTCATCAAATAGTAGAGTTGACACTTTTACTTGTATAGATGTGCTTTGTGCATTGACACCATGTACTAGGAATGTCATTCTATTGTATCACAACAATTTTAATATAAAAATGTATATTATGACACATTTATATTACAATTGTATCATCAAAATTTTACTTATATTAATCATTGAAATCATAAAACATTAGAATAATAGTTTCATGGAGTGGGTGGCAATATTAAGAATACAACTTGAGGCTTAAAATATAATAACATGTGCATATCCTAGCATTTATTAAAAACTAACTTTTAAATTACGACTCGGCGTAAGTAATGCAACCGACGTTACGTCGAGCCTCAATAGTTTATACGCGACTGCTTCAAAATCTAAGATGACAAACATGTTTTCATCCATTCAGTGTCACAAATGAATTAGTTGCAAGCTTGTGGCGCCTGCCAATGGTTTTTTTAACGATACAGCTAGGGATTGGAGGAATGACATGCTTATATATAGCTATAGTAGTTGGTTGTATTTAACTTGCGCTGTGGAGCAGCAGTTTTTTGATCTCTTCAGCTGGAATATCATTTCCCATTGATTGCTGCCAAAAATCCAAAGTAAGGCCATTTACCAGTATTAGGGCTTAAGCTTATGAGCAGGAAAACGAACTCAAGGTAAAATAAATAGTACCTCTGCTTGAAAAACGTCAAGGGAAAATCCATTGAAGCAGCTTATGACAGCTTGGTTGACATCAAGACCAAGTACATGTAGTGCTTGCATTGTGGAGAGAAGCAAACCAGGCTTTCTGGAACAGAACATGTGAATATTCAAGGCCTTGCCTTCTCTATTCCTCACTTCCACCTGCAAGTATAGAGAATATATCAGGAATGAGGAAACATTAATCGAAAACGACAATTAGAGAATCAATAAAACTTGTTTTAATGAATAAGTGCCTATTATCAATTTATAAAATAGTATTACACAAACTAAAAAATGGATGAAAAGAATCACACTCCAAGAGCCCAAACGGAACAGCTTGAAATGAAACAACATTACATAAAACTTTGGCAACATTTTTTCACTGAAATTCGCATAAACCTATTCAAAACTTAACCAGAATATAAAGCAGAAACGAAGATTTTCTTTGTACATAATGAGAGGATGGGTGATAATAGTTGCATCAAGCATTTTATCTCAGTCAAATAGGATATAGATGCACCCTCTTCATTTGGAGCTTCTTTACTGCTAGCTATGATTTTCACAATGAACCCAAAAGGTTCAGTCATTCTAAGTAAGACATTTACAGAGAGGAATATAAGGGCATTATAATGCTTGGAGAGGGGAAGCTGATCGTTCACAGTTGTCTACCACTTTAGTGGCAGCTTTCTCTTGGGATACACTACTTATTTGTTTAAATTTGTTTGTACTCTTGTGATTTTGTCTATTCAGAATTAGATACCTTTGGTACTTGACATGGTGGAAATGATGTATTGTTAGTGATTCCACTGTCCTCTTTTTGTTCTGTTGTGGACATTAATATGAACTTCTAGATTCTCTCAATAAATGAAGTACAACTCTGGCTCACCTTTGCTGGCTGTGTGTCCGGATTAAGTAGTGAAAGATGAGAGTCTTTCTTATCTCCAGAGAGAGAAGTCAGGTGTATAGGTGTGAAGCGATGGGACTTTGAGGAACCAGGTAGATAAGGAGCCTCTGAAGATGGCATCAGCTCATTATGCAGTTCATTAATACGTTGAAGAAGCTCATTCATGTAGTCAACAGCATCTCCCAAAATTGAGGCCCTGTCCATCTGTTTAAAAAAAATGAAAAGCCCAGAGTTATGGTTATGGTTGGTTCACGGTAAGGAGCTGTATTTACTATGTAGCAAACTTTTCAAACTTCTACACATATCTGATGTTTAGAAAATAGAAAATGGCAGACAAGCTGTTCAGTCACCTACTGGACATTTGTTTAGAGAAACTTCCCCAAACACCTCTCTATGGGAATATTTACTCAAGCCATTTGTTTTGATCCTTGAAACCTCAAACCCAGAATACTACTACATAGAAGCTTACCAGTATGTGCTTTTGTACTCTGGATATACAATAACATTCATCTAAAGGACAACTCTCCCTTAACTGATCTCTTAGAAGGAGGACCACTCTTAGGTTTTCTGAGTCATCATAGGAGACAAAGAGAATGTCTGTTTTTGGAAATTAAATTACTCTGCATCTTATTATCTGTACAAAAAGGTACTCTATTTGAAGCATGGGCTAACCACAGACATAAAGAATTGTCTATAAGAAAATACCATCTACTGCAATGCACTGCACAACTCCCAACCAAAAAAAATTAAACAAGTTACCCTGATTAATCAGGCAGAGGAGATCGCCATACCAGGCAAACTAAATTTCATTGATCTTAATGGAAATTTCTGCTGGCAAACCCTGCTAACGGCCAACTTTGTAGCTCAATTCTAACAAACATGGCCAAACTAGAGCTTTAAACATTCACAGTTATAGGCATACTTACCTTGGAGATCTTGGGCACCACTGAACGAAGCATCAAGAGGCGATCGTTCACCTTCTTCCTCCTCCTCCTTTCTGCCATGAGATTCTTAGCAGAAAAACAGTTGAGATTCTTCTTCCCTTTGCTGTTACAAACACCAACTTTACCCAAATCAGAATTATTAGCTCCCCCTTCAAAACCGACGTTACCAAAGACACAGTGCTGCTTCTCATTCCTACCATCTGCAGATTTCCCTCCATTAATTGCAACCAATTCACCCACTTCCCCATATCTTTTCTCTCTCTGCTCATCACCATTAATGCAAGGAGAAGCCTCCACACTTCCAAACCCTAATGAAAAACAGCCCTGAACATCATAATTTCCAATACCATTCATCATCCCATTAATATTGTTCAGCATTAAGCTTAATGGGGTTGGTGAGTAAGCCAGAGATGACCTCAAAAGAGCCTCTTGATTCCCTTGACTAGCGTCAAATGCTGGAGAATAATAACAGCATTGTTTCCCTGTGAGATAATCATGATTGTAACTGTAGTTCCACTTGGATTCTTCTTGTTCTCCATGAAGAGCAGTTGCTGCATTAAACAAAGATAAACTCTCGTCTACAGAGTTAAACCAAGCCATTTGTATAAAGTTATAAATCCTTGTGGGTGTGGGGGCAGATATATCCTATGATCTTTACTCGTTTGCAAAAGCTTACATCTTTTGAGCACCTAATTCCCACTCCATTTCAAACTCGCCCTGATTTCTCGCGTGCAGCGTTGGAGCGTCCTTTATGTTCGAGTTTCTTCTCAAGCTTCTTCGAAAGCTTTAACCATAGTTGAAGACTAGGGTCAATATTAACTCGAGAGAACTGGCCATCCCTTAACACATACATTTCTACATGCGTAGGCATAAATTTACAAAGAAGATACGATGCGTGATATTCAAGGAATATTTTATTGTGCTTATTTTAGTACTGGTCAAAGTTGTATTCTTCTCATATATGCTAGGCCAGTGGAAAAAGCATAGATTGTTTTTTTTTTATTTCTTATTTATAATGAATATATCAACTAGCAATTGCACCTTGGTGTGCAATGGGTACACCGAAGAGGTTTGGAATGTCAATTAGGATAAATTTTGGTCTTAGTTTTTTTTCATAAATTTGTGCATAAGGTCAATTGGTCATAGCAACACCTCCTTTTAACAATGGTACCAGAAATCTTGCTCATTTTATATGTAGGACAAGAAGTGTTGCAATTAGAAACCATGCCCATCCAACTATTGAAGGTCTAGCGACAACAATATTATCTTTAGTTTTGAAACCTTTATGCAAATGCTTGTTGACAAATCTCTTTCAATCATAGAACTTCCAACAAATTTTATTAAAAAATATTGTCTTAGTGGATAAAACATTCAACAAATACACAAGAATAGAGTCACATAAACCAAATTATGAAGAAATCCATGTGAATTTTATCTAGCAAATATACAACAATAGAGTCACATAAACCAAATTATAAAGAAATCCATGTGAATGGAAATGTTTGTATTTATTTTTTCTCTTCAAAATTTTTGTGCCCCTCTTCGTATACGATGATGATATTGATTTTACATTTTCAATTCTTTATTTTCCCTTTTCAAACCTTTGATACCATCCATTGGGCACTTCACACCTCACTTCATAGCCTAGCCTTCTTATTTTAAAAAGTTTTTCTAATTACATACACCATCAGTTTATGAGATTAGACATTTGTAACCACTTGTCTTCATCAACCCTGCAATATCTCAATTCAATTTAGCTTTATTAACTCAAACTTGTCTCATTGTTTTTGATAACATACAAACCTCCTCCATTTCTCAATAGAATTATAAAGTGGATCGTTGTATAAGAAAGATTTATGAAAAACAATCTACAAGGAATTAACCTATCTCATTGAGGTTGAAAGATTCTTCACTTTCTGATTGCTTGGATTTTTCTAGATGGTGTTTCAAAAGCTAAAATTTATTTTTAATGAAACCACACTTGGAAATTTACGTATTGATTGAATTTGCAAAAAGATGCTTGCACTACCTTAAAATGTGCTTTATAGTCTAACTTGTCCCTACTTTATCCAATCAAAACTTCCTCTATTGAATGTCCCTTCAGATCCTTAGTGGTTTACTAGAACAAATTTTGCAGGAGAAATATTATGAAATGGTTAAAGTCGTTTGAGATGCAACCTGAAAATAATTGAATACACATAATAAAAACCATTGGAGAAGTGAAAGGTCAATACCAAGTAGGAAGAGTTTTGAGGAGCGAAAACCAATAGTGACGGGGAAAGCATAAAAAAACAGCAAAAAACAACCAAAAAATGGCTCAATTTATTAAATTCCAAGAATGTAATTTGGTGAAATGAAATGTTTTATGTCTCTTGTTTGGGAAGATTGACTAACCTCTAATATGTCTTGGGTCCAATTTTTTATGGATGCTTGCATTTTGAAGATTCAAACAAAAATAATTGAAATTTCTTTGTTGGGTTTTGAGTCATTTTGGATAAGATTCTTAAATGGTTGTTCATTTTAGAACATCATGTGTTTTGCTATTCTTGTGCAACCATTGGAAGATGATATAGAATATCTCAAAGAGAAATTTTTAGGGGCACGCAGAGTAATGCTGGAGAGACTAAGTTCAAAGCCAGAGAAGGAAGCTCATATGACAGTGCTAGAGAGGTGAGAAGGCATGCAGGAGAAGAATCAATAAGACAGTCTGTGAGAAGAGAAGAGGAATTGCCAAAAGAGCCCATGTAAAACTTGAAGTAGGCAGTGTAGAGAATGCATGGGCACGTAGCAGCAAGCAAGGAGATGAAAGAGGGGTTGTACATAGTTTGAAGAAGAGAAAAAGGCTCTATAGAGAGGGTCGGTCCAAAATGAAGCCCACGCTAAGGTGAACGTGTAGAAGGGAGAGAGGAGGGCGCCTCATCCAAGGGGAAATTGGAATTATGTAGATTTGAGTATGAAAAACATATAAGGAAGGTTGTGAATAGTTCCAAAGAAGGTTATGCACAAATTTCTAGAATGATAAAATTGTTCATTGAAAATGAGATTGCTAAGAGGATACGAGGAGAAACCACACTTTTCCCATTACAAGAAACCACACTTCCTTATTTACAATGATGAGGAAGCCGACATTTCTAAAACCGCCCACAATTCTTTTGTAAAAAATTAAATTAAAACTAAAAATATATGAATATAAAAGAAAACTAAAAATATATGAATATAAAATTTAAATAAAGCTACACATAGTATCCATGTTTTGTGAATAAATTGTCAAAAAAGCATATAAACAAAAAAAGACAATAATTATTAATATCCATTTTGAATTTTCTATTCAATACAATTGACCAGGTTGGTTAGATCAACGGTTCTAAAACTTTGATTGGTAATTCATGCATTGCAAACATTTGTCCTCCAATAGCTAATAAATTGTGATATAGTAGTTTAAAGTTCAAACTACATCATAGTCAAGTACTAGAACAAATCCTCATGTATCTCTCCTTGGAGAGCATCTATATCATCTCTGGATCTATATGTCAATCCCCTTGCTACCATTGTCACCAAGTAACAAATAACAAAAAAACAGTAAGGGTAACTCCATAAGCATCCAAATCAAACTGGTCTTCCTCAATATCCAAAAATTTGATCAATCTCTGGGTGACAAGAGATACAAATTGGAATGTGCAGTACACTAATTTCTCTGCCCATTTTTTCTTCAAGTTAGAGTAGGTTAGGGTTAGCGGCAGGGTTAATTTAGCTTAGGGTTGACTTTTTTTTATGATTCCCACTTTCATTCTATAAACTGCCCAGAAATGCCGGGCTATTCTTGGAAATACTCTAGAAACACGAGTGCCATTTCTGAGTTTTTGGAAATGTTTCAATTAAGATCAGCATATATGTTTTGAATTCATAAGTTAGATTCTTTGACCTTCATTTTAATATAATTTATTTTCAGCTTGTACAGCTGTTCATTGCCTCGTCGTAATGTTTTTTAAATTTCTCAGTATCTATTTCATTCATGTTTTTTTAAGGTGAACAATCGACTTACTAAATAATATATTTATGTTAGTTTTGGGTAATCCTCACAGCCACCATATTAGTTGGGAAGGATCCTTAACCAGAAGCTCCCAAACCGTGAAGGAAAAAGTGGATGATGTATATGATCCCACGAAAGGCAAGAGATGGAGATGGAGGTGGAGAAGGCAAGGGATATGGAGAGGAGGGGGAGAGATAAGGTCTTTATGCTTTAATGGATGTCCATACCTTGTTCCAATGCTCCTAGTTTGGCACAGGCAGGGAGAATGCTGGCAAAAGCTGTGGAGTCTGGCTATACACCTGCCAATTGCATTTGCTTGAAAGCTTCTAAAAAAATTTTAAATTCCATTTTGTGCATATATCCTGCATATATCCTGCAATCATTTCCATGAGATAACCTCTATTGGAGGCATTCTGTCAAACGGTTTACGTGCCTTTTCTATGCTTCCACATTTTGCATACATGTCTACTAGAGCATTTCCAACTATAATATCTCAAAAAATCCTGATCCTCCTTCCATGATGCTTTGAAGGATGTCCATACCTTGTTCCAAAGCTCCCATTTTGGCACACACAAGGAGCATACTGGCGAAAGCTGTGGAATTTGGCTTTACACCTGCCAATTGCATTTGCTTGAAAGTTTCTAAAGCCTTTTCAACAAATCCATTCTGTACATATCCTGCAATCGTTACACTCCATGAGATGATATTTTTTTCAGGCATTCTGTCAAACAGTTCACGTGCCTTGTTAATACTTCCACTCTTTGCATGCATCTCTACTAAGGCAGTCGCCACCATGATATCTGACAAAGTTCATCTATTCTTTATTGTTCGATGGATGTATATACTGTTCCAAAGCTCCCATTTTGGCATGGGTAGGGACGATGCTAGCAAAGGTTGCGGAATTCGGTTTTAAACCTGACAATTGCATTTTCTTGGAAATTTCTAGTGTTTTCAACAAATCAATTTTGTGCATATCCTGCAATCATTGCAGTCCACGAGACTACATCTGTTTGAGGCATCTTGTCAAACACTTCACTGCCTTGTCTATGCTTTCACATTTTGCATACATGTCTACCAGGGCAGTTGCAACTACAGAATTTGGCGGGGTCCTGCAATGCCGTCTGTAAAAATGGTGGGTTATGGGAACAGGATTATCATAGCTTAGAAGACGTGAGATGCTTGACTGGATTACTGGCCCGGTAAGGTTTAATACTACAATCCTCTTATCATTTTCTTCCATAGCAGGCAAGCAGGGCACGTTGTCATTGTTGTTTTGTTCTTCGTTCATATCCTTCTCAGCAGGGCACACCGAATATTGAATGCGATATCACTATTGGAAGTGATTTTGTGCTGTAATACCTCGCGCTAAAAAAAAAACCGATGCAAGTCATTCAATGGTGAACAGGCCAAAAAAACCGACGTACGGTGAATAGGGGAAAAAACCGCTGACTGAACCTACGAAAGTCGAACGGCTGAAATCGAACTGCTGAAATTATTTGAATTGTCTCCCATCTTCTTTTGAGCAATTTGAACCATCGATCGACGAAGTTAGATTGCACTGCTTTTATTAAAGGTTCATCAGGGAATGTGCAGAAGCCTGTCAAATCACCATACAGTTGTTTCGTACTAAACACCAACTAGGCCTGCGTAAGATGCAAGTTGCATTTCAATATGATAGACGTACAATACACTCATAGAGTGTTGTAACACAAGCGTCAGTTTCATTTTTGAAAAACGAGATAAAGGAGTGAACGTCGAGGATCAGTTTGATCGTCTCCGGGAAGTATTCAGCTGTCGATTTAATATTTTCGGTTGGTCCATCTCATAGTGGATACGCCTTCGTGGATACGCCTTCGGCGTAAACTTCGGCGTAAACAAGGCTGCAACTTGATATTGGATATATCAGCCATTATATTAATGAATAATCCAATCACTAGAAAGTTCTTCATTTTAGAACACAAGAATTTATTTGTGTAAGAGAATAACATTTTGGTGTAATTTCTTGTGTGGTCAAAGGGTATTGTAGCATGAATTAAGTTCAACTATTCGATTAAGAAAAATGTTGAGATGACAATCAATTTTTGGAGGGCTAGTGTTTTCTTTGGAAGATAATTTTATTTTTTTCTAAGTTGTTCTAGGTTGATGGCTTCTTGGTTTGGTTAAGCGATTTCAAACTCATGTAAAATGGGCCTTATTAAATTTGCTTTGACCCTAGTACAAATAAACTTGATAGTGGGAGAAAATGAAGGAAACACATGCTTTACTTTAGATGCTTGTCATGTGTTGTTCTTGTGTTTTTCTTGGACATGTTAGCAAGGAATTTTCACCACATGATGTTACCTTGAGTGTAAATGAATTAAGTAAATGCTTTGATCCAAATGTAAGAAATAGATAGCTATCCTACGTTTTTTGTATTTCTCCAAGTTGAAAAGTGAACTAATTAGCTAATGCAATCAAATGAATCTAAATACAATTTAAGAAAAAAAATCCATTTTTATTTTGATTTTGATTGATTTAATTCATTGATTGTCTTGGGCTTCTACTAGCAAGGGCTTTTCACTTGTCTTATCTTGTTGGCAATAGTTTTTTGAGATGATTTTGAGTAAATATGCTAAATTGAAACTAAATCTATACTTAATTTAAACTATCTAATGGAACAACACAAATAAATTTTATCTAGGTATTTAAAAATCACAATATAGTGATAAAACATCATCAATTTGGACAAGATTGAAGCTAATAAATCATTTTCTATTCTAATATTGTGAACATGAAAATTTAATCAAATCAATTAGGCTAGAAATCAACTAAGAAACAAAGTAATTGATCTAATTAAGTCATATTCCAATGAAATTCGTGTAAATACTAAGAGACATTAAGGAAAATATGAAATAACAAAGCTAATTCAATTCAAAAGCCTAATTAATGAAAGAAAACCTCATCCCATTAGGGGGTTAATGTTGGATCTTATGTGGAGTGCTTAGTCCCAAGCCTAATCCATGTTGAATGATGCAAATCTTGATGAAGGTTGGATGAATGGATATCAATGGTGATTCACAAAAGGGTAATTGGTCTCAAAAGGTGATTGTAAAATCCAATATAGTGTAGGTGCTTAAATGTTTGTGGATAGAAATTCATGTAAAATGAATACTATTTATAGACTTTTAGAAGGAATCAATGGTTTCAAAGGTTAAAAATGAAGGAGAGAAGATGGCATGGATCAATGATCAAATCAAGGATTGAGATTACTCAATGAAATAGATCAATGATATTAATAAAGGGTTCAAATTGCTTGAGAAAAATGCAATCCCTTAATTTTAAGAGCATGTGGGAGATATTTTCATGTAGAGGGAAATTTTTGAATTCAAATTGGAGGATATTCCCCTAGAATATTCTTTCAATGATTGGAGGAAATTAGAATAAATTAGTCAATTAAATAATTAAGAAATTATTTAATTGTGCAAATGGAGGGAATTTAGATCTTTAATTAAACAATTATAAATCATTTGATCA
This sequence comes from Sequoia sempervirens, assembly GCA_007258455.2. NCBI lineage: Eukaryota > Viridiplantae > Streptophyta > Pinopsida > Cupressales > Cupressaceae > Sequoia > Sequoia sempervirens. The sequence continues at coordinate 257,090,371 of VDFB02000017.1, read as the reverse complement.
AAGTGGGATTTAGGACATTTAATTAAACAATTTGCATTATTTAATCAAATGAGAGGACTTAAGACATTTAATTAAATAATTTACATTATTTAATCAAATGAGATGAAAATTAGCATGAAAAGGTGAATTAATCAAACAATATTAATTTGTATGTAGAATTTCTGGAAAAAACTGTGTGCGAATTTTTGGATCAACGTTTCAGATCATACTCCATGATCCATCATCAGGATGAGAAGTAGATAGAGAGAAGTGAAAAAGAGCCAACAGACTTGGATATAAATTAAAGGAGGGGGAGAGTTTAGGCAATGTGCATCTCAACCTTCCCAAACTCTCCCTCTCCTTTAATTTATATCCAAGTCTGTTGGCTCTTTTTCACTTCTCTCTATCTGCTTCTCATCCTGATGATGGATCATGGAGTATGATCCAAAAATTCGCACACAATTTTTTCTAGAAATTCTACATACTAACTATCATGGACTGTGGAAACAAAATGTTATTAATATTAATTATCTGATTAATAGGAGGAATTGGTGAATTTAATTAAACAATTGACATTATTCAATGAAAATAGGTGAATTGGGAGAGAAATAGTGTTAGTAATTGAAATCATATGTGTGATATGATCAGGAAATTGTTAAGTGTCTACAAATATAATCTTTGTCAAAGAACTAATCTAATAATGAACAAATTGGAACCTCACACCTAGAAATCAGTAAATGGGATGTGAGACCTACCTTTCCAATACTAGGGATTTATATGACTTATGTGATTTTTGTGTTATTCACATGGAAATTTTTTGATTATGGGATGTTTTGTTATCATAGATTTTGACTTTAACACATTTTTATGTTACCATGTACACATTATACTCATGCATGTATGCTAATCCTCATTGAATATGGCTTTGTGGTAATATGTAGATGATCGAACTAGCTCGTGATGACCTTGCTTATTGTTATTTTATGAGTTAATGATTTTTATGATTAGATGGATTATGATGGTTCACATGTAGTGCATTTATGTTCAATTATCTTTGAAGTTGATTTTATTAATGTTATGGTTTTTGTGGCATGGAATGAATGTATGCAATGGAATGCTTAATTTTGAGATGTCAATATAGAGATATCACATGTTGTTATATTTCATGCTTTAATTTTAATTATTGATGATGGATTAACTATTGCAATTTAGTGTGTAGGTTTAGTCCATGGCTAGTGGACCTGGAGATACTTCAAGGTGATAAATGTGCATTACTTATAAAGACGACCTAACATAATTGGAGAGGTAAAGGTCTTATTTTTTTGATTATTTTGTGATGTGGATATTATTCGTAATGTGCTAGTATGATTGTCCTTGACAATGTTTAGTGTTTGTCTTGTATGAGCTTGGGTGTGGGTGTCATGAAGTGGTAATGGACCATTGTGTGAGTTGAAATTTAATTGCATGTTAAACCCAAGTTTTAAAGTCTAATTTAATGTGTCTAATTTATGTATTAATTGTTTTTCATGACCCTAGGTCATAGGTCTTGGATATAGGAACATTTTTATGAGCTTAAAAGTTAATTTTCATGTTTTATGACCCCCTTTTTGGAGCCTATTTTTAAATTTTTGATGAGATTCAAAATTTAGCTAATTCATGTGGCTTTCAAGCATGCCAAAAGAACCTTACACCAGAAGTGTGAAGGGTTGAGTTAGTGGGAGATGAGAGATCAATTATGAAGGTGACACTTATCACCTTCACAATTGAAGATGGAGGATTAGGGCTTCTTGATGGGGTTTTGTTTTTGGGAGGTTTTGGCATTGGGATGGATTCATTCTTATTGATTTTCTCTTGCTATCAACTTTGAGGAGAGTGTAGAAGATTGTTGGGTGAAGAGAGGCTTGGAATTGCTATTGGTTTCTTCTCCAATTTATTACCAATTTGAGGTTAAATCAGGTTGGTGTTTCTCCCTTAGGCTTCTTTATGAAATATATGAGAATGCATTTCTTCTTGTAAAAATGTGGTGTTTTATTTTGTTGGTTTGATGTGTGTTGTGTTTATGTGTTGTGAAATGGAAGAAAATCTACCATATTATGGTGATTTTACTTCTTGTTTGGGATTTTAGTAGGAGAGATGTCCCTTGGAGGGGATTTGGTTTAAGGGGTATGATCATCCATATTATTCATATATATGACAATGTGTGAAATACTATGGGTTGAAGATCATGGCATTGTGTTGAATGATTTGTGATGGAGAAAGAGTTGTGGGAGAATGATTTTGGAGGAATTTTAATATGTGAAAATTTGAAGGAGTTGTATGGTTGGTTATGCAAGAAATTTTTTCTATTTTCCCCTCATGGTTGATGTCCCTACTCCCCCTTTTCAAGGCTCTTGTAGAAGAGCCTTTGTGTTATGTCATTCGTGTTGTTAATGACTTGTATATGTGATTGTTTGTGTTGAGTTGGGTGTAAATGTGGTTGGGAGATGTTTTGTAGTTGTTTTCATATATGAAGTTGATATAAAATGTCATGTGTTGTAAAAAACATGTCACATTTTTGTTTCCTCTAGCTTGGGGGTGGGTTATTTTAGCCCTATGGTTGGGAGGTGAGCTCCCATTGTTATGGAAATATTCTTTTTTGTTTATGTGTAGGAAATTAGCTCAAAAAGAAGGTTATTTATGGGGAGGTTTTGGCTTGAGTTTACACATTTCTATAGCTAGTGTTGTAACAAGATGTGTTGTTGTTATTGGTTGATTAGGTGAAGGCTTCTATGAGTTTTTCTTGCAAACTTTCCTTCTATTGTAAAGAGTTTCACACAAGGAAAATAGTAAAGAAAGTTAAATGTGTAGATTGTAAATGTGCATCAAGAGTAATTGTATTTAATTATATAAAGCCTCCTTGTTGTAAGTAAAGTTTTATTGTTTAAGAAGGCTAAGAAATGACCATTCTATAATGTATTTTGCAATTGCAATCTCCATAGAAAATTTATAGAATAGCTAGAAACCTCCAAAATAAAGTGGTTAAAATATGTTAGTGGAATGTAGAAGAATATAATATTGGTATGATTTTAAATTTGCATCTTATTATTTCCCTCGTAAGAAAAGAAGTTGTATATAGTCACATTGTGAACTAGTTGTAGTAACCCAAAAAAAAAATATGCATGTTACATTTTGATGTATTTAATTTAATAGTTATACATTAGCAAAATGCACAAAATATAATATTGTATCTCCAGATTCTTATAAGTCATTGTGGGTTTCCTTTTAGAAATTGAATGACATGAAGTAAACATTGGATATGAACTTTCTTACGCATAAAGAAATTTTGGTTTTAGATAGTACTATGGTGTGCTTATTGTAAGGGAAATATGAATTCTTTCTTTCAAACAAGCCAAAATGGAAAAATGCTAGTATAGGAGTTTCCTCCTTCCTATCAATCATGCTTTTTTTGCCACCTTGATATGATATTGCAAGAGAAAACACAAGAAAACAAAATGGCACCTCATTCCATTCAAAATGGACATGAAGATATAATTTTAACAATAGTGAAATAAATTGAAGCAAGTGAAGATTATTAGTGGCATTTATATTATAGGTGTAGACATCTGAATTTGACCATTTTCGTATGGTCAAATTCATCCCCTTTATTCATCTATTTCATATCCCTCATCAATATTAATTAAATGATTTATTTAATTAATATTCCCCCTTTTCCTAAGGTTCTTGAGGTATTTAATTTAATAATTAAATACTTTACCTTTCACCCTTTCCTCTCGAAATTAAGTAAATACATCAATTTACTTAATTTAGTCATTTGGCCTTTTGAATTTAAATCAATTTTTAAATTCATCTTTTTCTCTCTCCTTGTCCCATCCTCCATAATCTCCCTTTAATCTGGATTAGTTTAATTAATCCATGATTAGGATGTGCACACCCTTAATCAGGATTAATGTCACATCCTCCATAACTTGCAACTTATCATTAACCCTTCATTAGCCTCCTTAACCACCTATTTGCACAACCTTAATCATATGATTAGGTCAACCATTATCCACATGCCATTTATGGCATACCTCTAAGTCAACCATCATAAATGCTTTCTCCATTTGGACAAGGTAACCTCTTCCCCATGTGGATTATTGAGGAATTTTAAATTCCTCATATGTCACATCTCCCACATGGGGATAAGGACCTCCTTTATGAGGAGATCTTGTCCCAATCCCAAGGTACTTTCAAGTACCTCCACATCATCTTCCTCCTTTACACCTCATTGCCACATGGCAAGATGTGAGGGCTTGTGAGTTCTCAACTCACCTTAGCCCTTCATCTTGTCCATGGTGGCTAAATCCTAACCCTCCATTTCTTAGAGGAATTTCCCCTAAAATTAGAGGATTTTGACCTCATTTTCATTCATTCACACATTCAAGCACTCAACTTTTGTATCCTCCATTGCTACAACTTTGAAGCTCACTTTGCATCCATTTTGTGCACTTAAATCCAAATACCCACCTTCACCATTGCATCCCCCATTGCATTTACATTATTTTACATCTAGTTTCATGTGATTTTCCATTCGAAGGAGCACACAAATGATCAAATCAACAAGACCAACCAACCAATTGACTTGGGCAAGGTAACTCATTTGTTTTCATCTTTTCTTTGTTCAAGTTTAACTAGGTCAATCTTGAGGTGTTGTTTAGTGTTTTTCTTCCTATGCATTTCATTCGTTTTGCATTATTTTAGGGTAGAAATCATGCTGCACATATTTTTAGCATGCCTGGTGGGACCCACGTCATGGGTCTTTTCTTTCACATTCTCTATTGTTTGGTTTTATGGTTCAGGTTTACTCACAGGGATGAATCTGCCCTAAATGGGAGAATTTGCACCTCATAGGGATGAGTTTGCATAAAAAAACAAGTGAATCAGTAGAGATAGGTGAACTCGCTCACAACAGAGGCAAATTTGCATATGGAAAATTCACCCATTTCCAAAGTTTAGGCGAATTTGCAACCCTTAGGCGAGTTTTCTTGAAAAAGAGGTGAATTTTCCTCTTGCAAATTCACCCATTTGACAAGTTTGGGTGAATTTTCTCCCTGTCCAGGAAATAGGCGAATTTGCACTTGCAAAGGGGTGAATTTGCTTCTGGTTTCTAAGACAGGAGAACTTGTTCTGAGTGCAGATAGGCGAACTTGAGTAGTAAGTAGGAGAATCTTCCTAATACAGGGGCAAACTTTCCTCCAAGAATAGGTTAATTTTCCTGGGTATGTGCAGGATCATCATGGAAAAAATAGGCCCGTAAGTGGCGAAAAATTCAGAAAAATTAGTGTTAGGCAAATTGACATAAAAATTTGAATAAGTTATCTATATTATTTCAAAAATATGTAAAAATAGAATTTGTAGAAAATTGAATGTAGTTTCTAAACTACTAGATTTTTATTTTTTTAAATCTATTTGGTGAAAATTTGAAATTTCAATGCAGTAGTACTTAAATTTCAGGGAAAAAATAAGAAGTAGGTGTCTGTCTGACCACCCTAACCACAATAAAATGATAATATTTTTTATAAGATTTTAGATATAAGTAGAGGACTCATGTCCCGATGTGATACACAATTTTTTGTAATTTTTTTCAAAGTAAATAATTAATTATGAATTTTTTATTACAACTTTTTAAAAATATAAAAATTCATATGTCTAACCACCTTAACTTGGTCAAAAATTCATGAAATTCAATTTGTATCTTTTTAATCCTATAGTATGTGAAGCATAGAATGTGATGCATGTTTCAGATTCAAAAAATGTGATACCTTTGAAAGTTATAGATGTTTTTCAATTAGCCTATCAATTAAGACTTTAGTCGTAATTCAAATAGAAAATGTATAATAATTATTTATTAAATTCAAAGTAAAGCATAATTTATATTGGTGGAAAGCTAAGAATCTCCTTTAAAACCCTTTTCATTTCATCAATTTTGGATTAAAAAAGTTGTCACCACATACCCTACACATACCCATCATATCGCCACTTTTTGGCCCATCATGATCCTGCACATACTGCCTCAAATAGAGGCGAATCTGAGGTAAAACAAAAACCTAAACTTTTTGTTTCTAGTTTTTGTTTGGCTTCGTTTTAGGTACTAACTTGCTAACTTGTTTTTTTTTTTAGTGTGTCTTGTTTTTAACTAATGTTTTGTGCAATTATTTCTCATTCGTCCAAGGCTGAAGGTTCGAAACTACTAACATTTTCCTGCAGAACAATCGGTCCCAACTCTTTTAGTTTAGTTTGCTTGCTATTTTTCATACTAGTTAGGCACATGTAGACTTAATTAGAGGGTCAATAAACCTTGTTTGTTATGCTTGAGAGTGACTGTTGACGTATCCAATCCCATTGCGCCACTTAGCGATCTTGGGTGATGAGAAATCATAGTTACTCTAGTCCATTTGTGTATACCTAGGAGGTGCTAGTATGTCTAAGCTCTCCCCTTACGCTACGTGTGAGCCTAGGGACCAGCTAAAAATGTCTAGTATCTTCTTCTCTTAGTGGGACCTGCTTGGGGATTTCATCACCCCAAGGGACGATCCCAACCATGTGTTACCGACAGGGTATATAAAGGGGGGAGAGCGAAAGTTGTACCTCAATCTCGTCACGTCGTGTCTGGTGGAGCGTCAAAGCTAGGGTGATACCTAGATAAGATGTGAAGAGTTGGTCTGAGTTTCTAGTACCTCGTTGGGGCTCCCGAATCACACTTGTGATGGGTTGGTGTTCACAATTGTGCCCCACGTACCGTGCGTATATTGAGGACTCCCTAGAGAGCCTTGTTTTGCCTAGATAGAGACCCATGTGTTAGCCACGGCTTGGTGTAGTGCAGGTGATGTGCACCATAACCCGAAATTACTCACTACGTACTCCCTTGGGTTGAGATAGGAATCCTCGTGGTGGACTACAATAGTCTCTAAGTGAGAGTGTGAAGGTGAGCCTGTGGTGTTTGTTGATGACCCTGTGCCACTAGAATTCTAGCTATCTGCCTTCCCAAGAAAGGGTGATCCAGAGAACCACCCCAGTATCATACAGTATTAACCTTGGGTTGTCCGCTCAAGGTGGTGGGCCTACATCAAGTTTGTAATCCCATATCACTGATTCTAGGATTGTGCTGCTTGGAGTGTCTTCTCTTGTGATACTAGTGCATTTTGTTTCAGTTGAGTCAGCTTTACCTTTTGTCTGTTGCTTGCTGTGATTTTTCCCTTTGCCACAATTAGTTGTTCCACATCCAATCCAGTCCAGGTCGGTCATTTTGGGCGAATTTTTCCTGTGGGTCACTTTTTTGGGCGACCTCATTTTTGCCTATTTTCTAGAATAGGCGAATCCCTTTATCTTTTAGGCCAATCTGTTTAGCTTTTAGGAAAAAATTTCAATCGTTTCCTATCACATTCACCCATTTTCTAGGAATAGGAGAATTTGCCTCTTTCTAGGGTGAACTTGTTGTCCATAGGGGCGATCCCATTTTTGGTCCAAGTCATTTCATCAGTTGTTTCTTGCCAAATTCTCCCATTTTCTAGGAATAGGTGAATTTTCCTCTATCAGAGGTGAATTTGTTGTCAACAAGGGTGATCTCGTTCTTGGTCTGAGTCATTTTTGTCAAGTCATTTTTTGTTGAATTCACCCATTTTCCCAAAATAGGAAAATTTTCCCTTATCAAGGGAAAACCCACTCTCAGTCCAAGTTAGTCCACCATTCGTTTATCTCTCAAATTTTCCCATTTTTGAGGAATAGGAAAATTTTCTATCATCTTGGGAAAATTTTCTCCCTAAACCGGCGATTTTGCCTCTCTGTCTGAGTCTTTCTCCATCCGTTTCAAGATTTAGGCAAGTCCATTTGTTGAACAAGCGATCCCATTTTTAGGTGAATCTGTTCCCTACCCATACCATTCAAGAAATAGGTGAAGTTGTCACCCTATTAGGCAAGTTTGCAAATCAATTATGCCCATTTACATCCAATTTGGGTGAATCTTTCATAGTTTTGGGAAAATTTGCTAGTTGTTTAGGCAAATTTTTCACTGTTTTGGGTGAATTTGTTGGCTGTTTAGGAAAAAAATTCACTATTTTAGGTGAATTTGTGACTGTTTGGGTGAATCTACTCCTTGTTTAGGCGAAACTATTAGTGTTTTGGGAAAATCTACTCCTTGTTTAGGAAAATTTGTCACTAGTTTAAGTGAATTTGTCACTGGTTTAGGAAAATCTATCTCTAGTTCAGGCGAATTTGTCACTATTTTGGATGATTCTGAAACCTATTTAGGCGATTTTGACTACTATTTAGGTGAACTTGCTAGCATTTTAGGAAAACCTAACTGTCAAAATTACCTATTTCTGGCTTGTTTAAAGTTTGGGCGAGCTTGCTCACCTAGATAGATGAATTTGCTTAGCAGGCTCACTTGTTTCTTAAGTCATCTCTAATTTGGGTGAATTTGTTCCCCTAAACAAGCAAATTTTCTTGGCATAGAGGAAAGTTTTCTCATTGAGGATAGGAAAATTTGTGTGATAAACATGCGAAGTTTTTATACACAGAGGCGTATCCATTTCCCATATGAATTCCAGAGAGTGAATCCTTAGGACCACTGAAAGCTTGTTTTCCAAGTCATTTATCGTGATCAAAATTTTTTTATCACCTTTTGTTTGTTCGTGATCTTCACTTTAGTCCATCTGCATTTTCCAAAGGTAATCCATTCATCATCCAAATCATATAGGAACGTCTTAGAACATCTCTAGGTTGCATATCCATCATTGTTTTCTCGATCAAAATCCCCTAAACTTCATTTTAGAGGTTATTATCCAAATTGGCTTAGGTGTCTAAATCTGATCATCATCATCCGCATCTACTTAGGATTGTCATACGCCCCGAGTCAGTCATCATCTTTGGCCCAATCAATCCATTTCCATCTTGAGGTGGATTCGGTGTTGTAATCATCTGTTGGTCCTCTAGTCTGATCAATCATTACCTTAAAGTCACCTAGGGTGATTTTTGAACTTGGTTTAGAATCCCTTTTCATCATCCTATCTAATCCATCATCTAATCTTAGCAATCCTTTTATCTTGCCAATCAATCTAGTCCAATCCAATCCAATCATATCCTTATCCAATCATTCAATCTACCGATCCTTCATCCAATCCAATCCATCCTTCAATCCTCACATAGATCATCTCTGCACTACATCTTAGAGTGTAGCTTCATCTTCATTCACCTGGTAGTTTTGCACTTTCATGCCCATTCAAACCTAATCACAAGGAAAGAAGCTAATGGAAGAACAACAAGGTCAAGGTTCCTAGCCTAACATCCCCCAGGATCCCAACAACAGTGCCTCATTGTAGTCCAATACTGATGTCCAAAACACTTCACCACCTAGTGACAGGAACATGGTAGTTCAGCCTGAAGTCATGGTTGATGAGTACCTTAGTAATCCCGCCAATGTTTAGATGACATATCGCCTCCTCAACAAGTGTGGGGACAAGATTCTCACCACTTTACTCATGAAGGGGATCAAATCACCACCTGATTTTGACATGATGTAATTTACTAGCGCCTAGTCTCTTCCAATGCCTCAAGACTCATAGAATTTGCAAAATGTTCCAGTAAATTTGTATATTCCCGAGGGTCCACCCATAGATAATTCGTATCAACTTGGGTTCAAAAATACCGTGATGTATCAAGTCACAAGTTACCCTCACACTCCAGCCCCAAGAACACAACCTGATCCAAATGACCCCCTTGCTTATGGAATTTCACAGAATATTCCACCACCACCACCTCCCATGCCTATCCAGCAAGGTCTGACCCCTATACCATCTGCACCACCACTTCCGCCTAATCAGCCAGGTGAACCACCCGTCAACATTGGGGGCAATCCTTTCCTCGCGTTGATGCCACATCTAGGTTCTACACCCATACCTAATTTACTACCATCACCTGTCACATCTCAACAACCACCCCAAGGAAACATCCTTGTGTTCCAACAACCTCTTGTTAATCCTTAGCAATCTATTGCCTCATAAGCATTTTCGGAGCATACTATTATCCCCTCCCAAGTGCTACCACAACATACCACTACTGATGCTATCCCATCTCAACCACCTCATCAAAAACCTCTGCAACAAAACATTCCAGTTTCATAGAAAAATGTTCCAGTCCCACAACAACATACTGTTATTCCTATGCAACCCCCACATCAGGTGACATAGGCTACAACACAGCCTCAACAACTGTTGCAAGGTACCTCAGTGTTGATCCCTTAGCAACATACCACTACCCCTGCTATCTCATCTCACCCTCTTTACCAACAACCACCACAACAACAACAACCACCTCAACATACTTCAATTCCCACACAAGCGCAACGCAATCCCCTCACGCAATACCTTTTATCATACATTGAGCACATATGTTATCTATGCTACCCCATCAAATCCAAACCCCAATCTAGTTCCTCAGAACCCTCTGCATTCTCAACAACCACCTTACACCAACCCTCAATAATCACACTCAAACCTCTACTATCAAATTTTTAATCCGTAACCACCCCCATATACCACACAACAACCAAACGTTGCATATAACTACCGGTCCAATCCATATCACACCCAACAACAACTACCCTATCAACAAGGTGCTCCGTTCAGTTCCTATTATCAACAACTGTCATCATATCAACAAGGTGCTTCTACATCGTCATACTACGAAGCTCCTTTGCAATACCAGCAGGGTGCCCCTTCCACCTCATATTATCAGCAACAACCACCTTATCAATAAGTAGCCTCCACTTCCTACTATCAAAATCCATCATCCTCCTCCTATCCACCTTACATCAATCCACAACCACAATCCACCTACATCAACCAGTATCAACAAACACCTTCATATACACCTCCACTAGCATATGATCAAACCACTTCTGCCCCATCTTCATCATACCAACAATATCTGCCCTACAATTAGTCCAATCTGTCTAATTTGACTCCCCCAGCACCTACCAATAAATAATGGGAAGAAGTCAAAGCTGCATTAAAAGAGTTACAAGTGGGGACTAGCAAACAATTGTTTAATTTTGAAGACATTTGTCCATATCTGTTTGATCCCTCAATTTCATTATTTCCTTTCCCCAAGCATTTTGAGATTCCAAAATTTGATAAATACAAAGGAACTAAAGATCCCAAGGCTCATCTTTAGGAGTTTTATACGTATTGTCAAGAAGTCTTACACAATCACAATTACCTCCTGCAATTATTTCCAAGGAATTTACAAGGGATAGCTCTTGATTGGTTTCTAGGTCTTGAGAAGGGCTCCATCAAGTCTTTTGCAGATCTTTCAAAAAAGTTTGTCTCCCACTCTCCTTTAATTTGGAGAAAGATGTTGATACTTTGGATCTCTTGAAAGAGAAGCATCATGAGGGAGAAACTTTTACAAGCTACCTCCAAAGGTGGCGAGCATTGGCTGGTCGGATGAAATCCCCACTTAGAGAAAAATACATGGTCACCCTTTTCGTCGAAAAGTCTCATCCAGATATGGCACATAACTTTAGGCTTCATTGTGTCATGACCTTTGCCGAGATAGTGGAGAAGGGTCCCATTCTTGATAGAGCGCTTATTGTCAAAGGGTTAGTCAAAAGTTTTAACTCTAATAAAGAAAAGTCGTCTAAGGATAAAACACGCTACTAGAACAAAAATAATAACTCTGTCAATGATGGTGTCACTGACACCAAACATGTCCAAGTAGCCAATGCTTCCTAGAAGCCACAATATACTCCTCCCCAACCATTGATTCCTAATGCCATATCAGTGCCATAGGGGGCACCTCGTCCTCCTCAATAGTCCAATTAGAATAATCAAGGGAATAAAAAACACCAATTTACTCAATTAGGAGAACCTCTAAGTGTAGTGTTTAATAGGCTCCTTCAGGCTAATTACCCGATCACTTATCCCATGACCAAGCCTCTAGATGAGTCCAAGCCCAAACCATCTTGGTATAAAGAAAACGAGTATTGTAAGCTCCACAAAATCAAAGGGAATACATTAAATAAATTTCAAGGCTTAAAAACCTAAATCAGGGATCTTATAGATTGGGGTGATATACATGTGGATGCCAACCAGGCTTCCTCGTCTAATGCTCAACTTCATATATACCAAAATGCTTTCCCTAAGCATAACCAAGGAGCTAGCACATCAAATGCCAACCCCAGGTCTAGTAATAATAATAATCAAGGTAACAGTACAAACAACATCAGTTACAAGAATGTGCCATTTAATTATGATGGTATCATCATGCACATTGAACAAGCAGAACCACGTGTGTCTATGATACACATAAAAGGAAAAGACCCATAGTGTGTTGTTACAACCCACCACACTCGCATCACTATTCTTGGAGCCTCTACATCCACCCAACCACCTCGTATAAGTTCCCAATATAGCATCCTTGATCATCTAGAAAAGACCCCTGCCTAGATATCCATTCTTGATTTGCAAAAGCTTCTCTTGTGCACCAAGAAATTTTAACCAAGGCCTTACAGGATACCCATGTCCCTAATGACATCAATCCTACTCAATTCTAGGCATTGGTAGGACATCTTTCGGCCACTTATCAGCTAGGATTTAGTTAGAATGGAATGCCTTGTATTGATTCCAACCATAATCACCCTCTCTATATTGAAGTCCTCGTGGCCTACCACAAAGTAAAAAGGTTCTTGGTAGATAATGGCCTTGCCCTGAATCTTTGCATGTTAAAGTTTATAAAATAGATGGGATACACTCATGTTGACTTAAATAATCAGGTCATCACTATCAAGGCATATGATAATGTAGAGTGTGATTATGAGGGAACAATTTGTCTTCCAATTTAGGTTTGGCCCATTGTGCAATACACCACTTGTCATGTCCTTGATCTAGACCTACCTTACAACCTTCTCCTTGGCCAACCATGGATCCATGCCATGCAAGCCATTCCATTAACGTACCACCAGTGTCTGAAAATCTCGTTTAATGAGATGAAAGTTACAATACATGTGGATCCACAACCATTTGAATATTTCCGCACACTAGAAGCTTCCTTTCCCCATTCTCATTATTATCCAGGAGTAGAAATGGGACCACCTCATCCATCATCATCCTATACATCTTCTAACAAACTAGCCATCACTTCATCTACTCCATCATCCACATCTGATTCCACCATTACCAAAGTCTAGATCATTGACAAGGGATGTGGTGAATATGAAATGTGTACAACATTAAATGTGGCAACCATTCCACCATCACCACATACATATGGCCAACCTTCTCAGTTTGTGCCACAACAAGAAGAGAAGAAAATTACCTTAAGCTCTAAGAATGTAGGATCTAGCACCTTCCGCTCTCCTAGGTTAAGACAAGATACACTAGAAGATGACATCAACCAATGGGTATATCGTGAGGAACCTGAACCCTCTCCCCTTTTAAAGGAATATTTCTAGGAGACATATCCTTACTCAGCAAAATTAGAAGACAAGTATAATTATCAGGGGGGAGGCCTTGGAATAGAAGAGCAAGGAAGAAAACAACCTATTGAGCCTCTAGTACGATCAAGATACTTGGGTTTAGGCCATGACACAAAACAAAAGGGTCCTATGTCATCAACTAGAATGCCTCTAACAATGTTAGTATGGACAACGGTATCCTCGAAGACATGCCAAAAGAAGAATCCATCATATGTGCATACGATGACATGGATCACATGGACCTTTACTCCATGTTTGATTGCCTCTCCATCTGCTCCATTAGCCTTTCCCTTCGCCATCCCGAGCTTATTGACTTTGACCTACATGGTAGTGCACTTGTTGATACCTTTCCCTCAGTTGATGCTTATGTAAATCTTATGGGATTGGGAGAAGATGAATGCCCTAACCACAAAAATAAAAGGAAACAAAATAAAAAAGGGTCACCTAGTGAAAACCTCTCTGAGGTGCTTCTTGACTCAAAAAAAGTAAAAATAAAGGGTGTATCTAATAGTGAAAACCTCGATGAGGCACTTGAAGAAGGGGATGTTTATCTTCTCCTTGTGTGAACTCAACTATTTGAATGATAATCTATCCTGATTAAGGAAACACAAGAGGAAAATTTGGGAACATAAGAAGATCCAAAAATCACCTATGCAGCCAAGTCACTATCAGAGGAAGAACATTCCACCATTTTTCAACTTCTCAAAGAGGGAATCAATAATTTTGCATGGGCCTATTTGGATATGCCAAGTTTGGATCCTGCTCTAGTCGTACATCATTTGGATGTCCACCCAAATGCTAAACCCATCAAACAGAAACTCAGGAAAATGCATCCTCAAGTAGCTTTGTTAGTCAAGAAAGAGTTGGAAAAACTATTAGAAGTTGGATTCATAAGGCCCATTGACTACTCTGATTGTATCTCCAACATAGTTCCAGTTGCTAAACTAAATGGGAACATTAGGATCTGCACCGATTTTTGGGACCTCAACAAAGCCTATCCTAAAGATGACTTCCCCTTGCCGAACATCAACATGTTGGTTGATTTAACTGCAAGACATGAGATGCTATCCCTCATGGATGGTTTCTTTGGATATAACCAGATCAAAATAGCATCTAAGGATCAACAAAAAATTGTCTTCACTACACCTTGGGGCACTTTGTGTTACAACATCATTCCCTTTGGCCTCAAGAATGCAGGGGCAACCTACCAACGTTCCATGATAGTCATCTTCCATGACCTCATTCACATCATAATGGAGGATTATGTTGATGATCTGTTAGGGAAATCAAGAACAAGGGAAGAGCACCTGATGATCCTCAAGAATATTTTGAGCACCTAGAACACTATAAGCTATGACTAAACCCAAAGAAGTGTGTCTTTGGGGTCACATCTGGAAAATTATTTGGTTTCATCATCTCCAAAAGAGGCATAGAGGTTGATCCAGTGAAATTCAAGGCAATCATGGAAATGCCTCCACCGCACAATTTAAAATAGTTAAGGAGTCTTCAAGGCAAGCTACAGTCCATCCAACAGTTTATAGCCCAATTAGATAACAAATGCAAATCATTCACTCATCTCCTAAAAAAAGATACCGCCTTCAAGTAGGATCAATAGTGTAAGCTTGGTTTCAACAAAATCAAAGAGTATTTGGCTCATCCACCCATCCTTATGCCACCAATTCTAGGTAAACTACTTCTGTTGTATATTTTTTCTACTTCAATTGCACTAGGGGCACTATTGGCACAACATGATGAGTCATCAAAAGAATGATCAATTTACTACATCAGTCAAACCCTAGTAGGCTATGAGCTCAATTATTCTTTGATAGAAAAGGCTTGCTTGGCTATGGTCTTTAGCTCGCAAAAGCTTCGACACTATATGCTTAGTCATCTCGTGAAGCTGATATCTAAGGTTGACCCACTCAAGTATTTTTTATCCATAACTACTTTAACTGGTCGCATGGCTAAGTGGGTTATGCTATTGAGTGAGTTTGATATTGAATATGTGGACCAAAAGGAAATTAAAGGGAAAGTAATAGCGGATCAGCTGGCAGACACTCCTTTGGTAGATGCCTATCCCTTGGTAACTAAATTTCCTGATGAAGAGGTTCTTACTGTCACAAAAGTAGCTACATGGACACTCTACTTTGATGGGTTGTACACTCACAATGGAGTTGGAGCAGGTATCTTGTTCGTCACCCCACAAGGTGATTATATCCCAAATTCATTCAAGTTAGCTTTCCCATGCACAAAAAACATAGTAGATTATGAAGCTCTCATCACTGGTCTCAGAATCGCAATCCAATGGAATATCACTCACTTAAGGGTATTTGGTGATTCCTAGTTGATCATCAAATAGGTTAATGATGATTTTTTGATAAGATATGACAAGTTGTTGCCTTACGAGCATGTGGTGGATGACTTCAAAAATAATTTCACCTCTATTCAGTTTGAGAAAATCCCTAGAGTCCAGAATAAAGTAGTTGATGCAATGGCTACAATTGGTTCTCTAATTGGCAAGCCAAACGATCGAATAGACTGCGAGTTCCTAGTCGAGCGAATATTAATCCTTGCTTATGACATCCCTGAGAGCGAAATGGTGTGTGACATTTTAGGTCCTAAGTCGCCATGGTATCACAACATCTACACATATCTTCATGATAACATCTTACCCCCTGACCTTCCACATAACCAATGAAAATATTTCATCCAACACACTTCTCGTTACACTATCGTAGGTGATACTCTTTATCATTGTGGGTATGATGGAACGCTTCTTAGGTGTCTAAACGAGACTGAAGATCACACTATGTTAACTGAGGTACATAGTGGTGTTTGTGGGGCCCAGTCAAATGGCATGGCCTTAGCTAAAATACTTTTCAGAGCTAGTTACTATTGGCCTACGCTAGAGCATGACTCTTGTGAGTTCATGAAGAAATGCTTACCTTTCCAGCAACATGCAGGTTTGATACATGCTCCTACCCAAGATTTGTAGCCCCTCATAGCACCATGGCCCTTCTCTCAGTGGGGTTTTGACTTAATCATAAAGATATACCCTCCATCTTTTGATGGCCACACCTTCATAACCATTGCCACTGAGTACTTCACCAAATGGGTGGAAGCAATTCCACTCTCTCAAATTATAAGAACTCAGATTTCCAAATTCATCCTTTTCCATATTCTCTGCAAATATGGAATCCCATCCACCATCATCACCAATAACGGAAATCCATTCAAGAACCAAGCCATGAAACACCTATGTGACACCTTTCACATACAACATCGTTGGTCCACACCCTATTATCCTCAAGGTAATGGCCAAGCGGAGGCTACCAAAAAAAATTGATCAAGATCCTTAAAAAGGTGGTTAACAATACTGGTAGAGATTGGCACCCTCACATCCATCCTACCCTTTGGGCCTACCACACTTCCATCTGCACTCCTACTGGCGCCACTCTGTATTCTCTCGTTTATGATTTTGATGCAATCTTTCCGATTGAGGTTGAGATCCCCTCACTGAGAATATCTTTGAAGAACCTCATCAATGATGATGATGCTTGGTTTGCAAGATTCGGTTAGTTGGAACTCCTAGACAAAAAATGGATCAACGCATACAATCACCTTCAAGCATATCAGAATTATCTTAAGAGGAGCTACAAAAAGAAGGTTTGTCCTCACCAATTCAATGTTGGTGATCTAGTTCTTAAGGAGAATTAGTGTACCTAGCAAGACCGAGACAAGAAAGGGAAATTTGAGGCAAATTGGTTGGGTCCCTATGTCATCACATCAAAATATGGATCTGGGGCATTTAGACTTTCCACACCTGAAGGAGAGCCCCTAGAGAAGCCCATTAAAATCATGCACCTGAAAAGGTTTTACACCTAAGTTAGTTGGGTTATCCTATCCTACAAAAATCCAAAAAATACCAAAAAAAGGTAAAAAATTGTCAAAAATACAAAAAAAAAGGTAAAAAAAAATCCAAAAATAGTAAAGAGAAATAATTTTTCCTATGGAAAAAACCACCCTTGATGGTGCCTTGGATAAGTATGTTTGGTGAAAACTTGGTAACATGTGCCATTTGTAAAGGGCTTAATCATTATCTACCTTGCATCCCACTTATCTTGTGCTTCCATCCATCCTATTCTCACATCCAATCCAAGTATCCTTTCGGTCTAGTCCTTTCATCCACATCCCTTTATCTGCCCCTTGGTATATTTCACTTGAGCATTGAATGATCATCACCCGCTATCCCTCATCTTGAGCTTGTACCCTAATTTGTCCTTATTGTCGGTCGGTCTCTCGCATTCATTTAGGTTCCTCCATCATGTCAGTTTTCATATAGGTGTCATCCTGTCATGTCTTTTGTAATGAATCCAATTGCTTACGCCTTCATCTGGTCGTGGTCTTTTCCTCCCTTATGGCTATCCTTGTTGGTTTTGTAGTATCTTAGATAGTACGGTCTGCAAACTAACTTGGATTAGCCCCTTGGGCTTTCATCCATCATGTCGTGTTAGTCATTCATCTTTTGTTTGTCTCGTTTTGTCTTTTGTTGTTGGTCTTTTTCGAACTACGTTGCCCCTACTCTTTCACATAGGAAAGGTTGATCATTTGATCTGCCCCTGAGGCATTTGTCCATCCAATTTTTTTCCTCCATCATGGTCTCCATTGTCCTCTTTCTACTTTTATTCATGGTCTTTTATCAAACTACGAGGGCTCTACCCTTTCACGTAGGCAAGGCTAATATTTGATCAACCCCTAAGCCCCTAGGTCTTTAGGGTGTGTCTTTTTTGTGTCCTTGATGCAAATTCAGGGTAGAGGAGATTCAATCAGTCTTCAATAAAACAACCTTTGCTATTACATTTAGCCACCTTGAAATCCTTAACACTATCAAGGTCTTTAGTCTCCAAAACTCATCAAATGGACTTATCTCTTAAATAAAACCACTCAAGGACCATTTCACCATAAATCTAGTACCTACTTAGACCCTCAACACCTTTCCCAAGCCAAACATATAGTGTTTCTTTGCAACTTCTTGGAGATCCTTCAATCTTCCCTGTAAAAAGGCTACAAAATTAGCCTTGTTTTACAAACAAACTACTCTTTAAACTTCTCCTAACACCATAACCTCTTGGATAGTCATCAAACATGTCTAAAAACACTCAATTTCACAATTTTTAGTCAATTTCTCAGCCTCTTAGCCATCGTTCCTTGAAACCCTCAATTTCCTTCCAAACACTTAGGTTTTTTAAGTTTTCAGCCTTCTAGGGCCTTCCAAACCAAATCAAGGTGTCAGATTACTTATATAAGGTTTGCATAGGCATTTCACACCCTTTACTACATAATGCCAACAACAAATGAACAAACACATCACTATCCTACCCATTCTTGCATGTACAAGCCTTTATTTTGCATTGTGATGGAATCCTACGGTCTGCAATCTACTTTATTTTCATTCCAAATCACAAAGAAATTTGTCCTAATCTACCCCCATACCTCCCCACTGGGCAAAAGGCTAGAACAGTAAGTGGGGAAGGCCTAGTACATATTGAAACTTCAAATGGTGCTTCACTATTCTGCTCAGGAAAATTGCAAAGAAACAACAAAGAACACTATAAATCTATGAATGAGACTTCAGTATAGGTTCAAAAAATTGTTAGTTCCATCTCTTACAAGAAATCACAAGATATTTAGATCATAAAAATGCCTGTACAGCCTATACAATGCTAGAAAAACACAAAAATACAGAGGAAATGAGAAAAAATAGAGAATTAACACAAGTAGGCTTCTTTTTATTCAATGATTATTCATTACCACTGATCCATCAACAGTTCCTCATGCCTTTTCCTAGGATTTTAAACATTTACAAATGAATATGGTCTTCCACAATGCCTTTAACCACCAAAACTAACTTTTGAGAAACTCAACAAATTTGTTGCATTAAGCAACTCACAAATTTGTAACTTTAGACTCCTCCAACCTAATGACTTTAGCTAATAACTTTTAGACCATTTTAAAATTACTCCTAATACATCATCTCAACCTTCACCCTTTGCACAATTCCTATAAATTCATATGTTTTCCATTAAGGCTTACAAATCCATGTATTGACACAATTCAATGCCAAAAGTGCATTTGTGCACATTAACCACCAAAACACACACAAATTTCCTAATAACATGAAGGAATGGTCTATTAAAACTTATGAAAAAACCTCTAAAACCCCTAAACTCACCCAAACACTTCATTACCAAGACATATTTTGAATGATGGTTGTAGGTGCCCTTGCACCAGTCTTGTCTCTTGTGTCTCGTGTCGTGTTGTCAAGAAATGTCCTTGTCTAGCTAGTTCTTAACAAACATCCCTTAGTATCATCAAATTCATTTAGTTTTGAGTATCCTGCATCATGTTGATCTTTTAGTTTAGTCTCCATCTTTGGTCTTAACAGGATGCATCCTTCCTCATCAAACCACATCAATCCCATCCACCTTTTGATCCTATGGAAAAGGACATTTGAAATTGATTGCTTTCTTTTGATTCTTGTGGCATTTTGTTTATTATTTGAGCTTCCTATCATAACTTGTCAGGCCTGCCATGATCTATCATATTATGGTGTGTTTTGACTCGTCAACATAGGAGCATATCTTGATCTTTTCTTTGTTTTTGTCTTCTTGGTTGTCCCACATAGTACCCACCAATATCCTTGTTGTTTTGTGTTACGGTGGGGCATCCTTTGTGCTTGTGGTTATCCCAAAGCTTGGCCTGACCAAATTCATCATGATTTTGGGGTGTTGGGATAGCCTTCTTGTTTGATGTGTTTGTTTCATGCATTAGACACTAATCTACCTTGGTTACACGTACCCTGGCATCTAGTGTCTTATGCTATAGCAAAAATCAATGCTCTAGAAATGGAAAATAGCATTAGGATTGCATTTCATTTTCCATTCCATTGCATTTATCCATAACCTATGACCTATGATTTTGGTTGTGCAAACATTCACCTTCCATCTCCTCTTCTTCTCAAGATACTTACAGTTCTTGACAGGTGTAATTTCACACCCATCCTCCCTTAATTTTCCAATCATTACATGGTAAGTACTTTCCAATAAGATAAAGCAAGTTTAATACGCAAATAAAGTTGACCTACATCCACCTTAATCACTATGCAAGCCCTTATTTACACTCATGTCCATATTGCATTTCATTTAGCTATTACTGTTTGTAAGGAATTTAATTGCATTCCATCCCAAATTCTAGGTTCATGGCATTACATTTCATCCCATGTGCATTGGCGTCTCATATTCATTTTAAGTTGTTTAGATTAATCTTAATTGGTTATTCTAAACATCTTATGATTATTTTATTATCAATTCATTACATGTGTTGCATTTCTGCCCATGTGCATTATCATCACATATTCATTTTAAATTGTTTAGATTAATCTTAATTGGTTATTGTAGACATGTAAAATGTACTGATTGACATTGTGCATCTGATCCTCACCACTAACATCGTTTCATCCTGAATCATCCTTCGGTCTAACCATTTAATCAAATACCTTTATCTGATTAAATTCATCAATATTCCTCTCTTAATTAAATAAATCAGTTATCTAATTAAGTCACCTCTTCTCGATAATTAAATTAACCATTTTGATCTAATTATCCTATTTAATTAAATAATTAATTTTATTTGGTTAAATCTCTTAAGTCTATCTATTAAATTAAATAAATTAAAACCTTATTTAGTTTAATCTAACATCATCTCTTTTAATTAAATAAATCAAAATCTTTATTTAATTAATCCCTTATCACATTCTTTTCGTATTTGATTTAAATAAATCCACAAATTTAAGCCAAATAGGTCACATCATTTAACCCCTTCATTAAATTAATTAACTTTGATTAATTTAATCTCCTCTCATGTCCCATCCTCTAGCTTTTACCACTTGCACATGAAAATAGATTTAATTAATTTATTAAATCTCTATTTTCCTCAACAAGGCATCTTTTAAGGAATATTCTTCAAGTTTGAATTCAAAATCCAAGTTGACATGTACATCCAACAAGGCATTTACTCTCTCTTACATGTCCTTTGCTTTGAGCCAAGTGGAATTCAATGCATTCTTCCTTCCCTCTTGCATGTCATTTCAACAAATTCAAAATTCAAAAATATGCATTTATTGGCACAATCCTCAAAACTTGCACATCCTCCATCCACTCATAGGTTGACAAGTGGCACTTTGCCATTGGCTAATTCTTAGTCCCACATTGCTCTATTTTGGACATTCATCCATCTTAGCATTCTATAAATAAGAGGCTAATCTCCTCATTTGATCATCCACAATTTGAGTAAACTTACTATGCTCAAATCATTAGCAAATTCCATCCATTATCATTGAATCTTAGCTAGGTTATGCAGATTTTTCCATTGGAGTGCACATCAAGCATCAACAAAGTGGATCAAATTTTTTCATCAAATCACCATTGCATCATTGGAGTTGGGAAAGGGCCAATTTTCACATCAAATTGGCACCAATTCCCTCAAAAGATTAGGAGTTTGTTTGATTTAGAATAGGATTTGATATGCGTTTAAATTTCATTGTGTTATTCATTTCATATTCTATCTCTTTTTCTATTCAAATGAATTTCTTGAGGAATCCTTTTTCTTGCTTGCATTTCACCTTCTAATGTGTTTGTTCATGTTATTTTGTAGGTATTAGGATTGGGGTTCACACAGTTATTCTAAGAATCTTAGGTTTATTTTATCATCAATTCATTTCACTAATATATCACATAAATCGCCACCTGCATCACAAATCATTAGCCCCCTATCCATAGCATATAATATCATGAATCATTCATCACATCCGACATCATGAACATTATGTATCATACATATCATCCATCACATCCTGCATCATAAACATTAGACATCATACATATCATCCATGTCATTCACATACACATAAATATAAATCATCATCAACATATACATATATCACATCATCATCATGGTCATCCATAATAAAATCACATACATACATATGTGCATAAATAAATCATCCATCAAACACAAAATACTATAAATAAGGGCTATGGCACATCATATAAATATCAAAATATAATGTCCATCACATGATCCATAATAAAGTCCATCATCTCATCAAAATACATATCCATCATATACATCAATAATCATCGACTAAAGTACAAGTACAAGGCTCTGAATCAAATGTGATCTTTGTCACTCTGTACTGTACATCCATCCTGCACCTATCAAAAATCTATATCTTGTCATCTATCCTCTATCATTCCTACCCTACGCTGCCCATATCCGACCTCTATGACGAGTCTGGCACTGGCCCCCTGCATGGGGGCATCTCTCAGTAGCTGTTGTATCCCTATGTATGTGTCCCTAGTGACCGTGATGGTGCTGGAATTTGTGGGACCACTCTTACATAGGGAGGTACACATCGTGCCTGGTCTAGAACCACAATGAAGTAGGTCATTGTATAATAGCTTGCCTCTCGTATGTACTCATCCCTCTCTAGCGCCTGTATCCTGGTCGCATCTCACTCCATCCTGTACCTGTCCTACAACCTGGCCATCTATATCCTCTCTTGCTCCCAGGCATCCTGTGCTACCATCAGTTGGTCAATCTGTGCCTACATCCATGTCACCTGATCCATTGTTGTGTCCCTCTCACCCCATAGAGTCTATGCATGTGCCCCTACTACATCCCTCTCTTGCTGCAATGTTTGCATCTACCCTGCTATCGTATCCCTCTCACCCTGTAGAGTCTACACCTATGCCTCTACTACATCTCTCTCACCTTGTAAGGTCCAAATCTATGCCATCGTAGCCTCCTCTCTCTCCAACACCAACCTTGCATCCCCAGTCGTCTACTATGTCACAGAGCTCATCTCACTCCCACCTCAGCTCGGTCCTCTCCCTCAACAACTCTATCACCTGTCTCCTTAGATCCTCCATATCTCTCTCTGCCTCCTCCAAGACCTGTATAGATACCCGGTCTACCAACTCTCAATGGTCCCTCTATCCCCCTGCCTGTAGTCTGGTGATCTCATCCCACAATCTATCCCTCTATGCCGCCAACTTGCTCCTCTCCTATCACAACTCTCCTAGTTGTCTCCTCAGGCCCTTCATCTCCCTATCAACGTTATCTATCTATAGGGCAATCTAATATGCTAACTCCCCATAGTGTCTTTATCCCTCTTCCTCTAGTTTGGTCACCTCTGCCTCCAGTCGAGTCACCTCTGCTCATAACCGACCCACCTTGGCCCATAGTCCATCTCTCTCTATCTCTATCTCAAACACGTGTTATCCTACCTCATATGCCAAGGTCCTGTAGTGCCTCTCCCCCTCCGTATGCACCTTGTCAACCTTAGCCAGTAGCCTGCTCCTCTCTGCCTCTAACTCCCTGAGTCTCTACTCTACAATCCGTAGCCTCGCTAGTGCCCCTCTCAACAGTATAGTTGGGTCCTCCAGTGGTGGTGGTATGTATGGCACTATGGCCAGTAGATCTACATCTGTGGCATCTACCTCCATTGCCTCCCCTTACCCCATCCCCTATCGGTCCTCTCTCTCCTCCTCTGCCTTAGCCTCCTCCTATACTCACATCTGCCATCCTCCTCTCCACCTAACTCTCGGTTGTCCTCCCAACCTCCTCTCATCCTCTAAACCATAGCCCACTTCACCTCTAATCTGTTGCACCATCGTAATCTATAGTGGCTAGTGACGTGCCCACCATGCAGAGTATCTCACTATCATCCCTACATTTTCCACTCCTCTCCTGCCCAAATAAGGTACCTACTATAGATCCACTCACTGTTGTTTGGAGAACTCTGTCAGGTTTGAATTGCCTCATAACTGCTCTTGCGTGATCCATCTGAATCTCTAAGGTCCTAGGGCAATTTCCTACTAAACCCCGAACTATCTCATCACTCTATCTACCCTATGGAGCTCCACAATGCCTGGGTCCCTCCCAACCAAATAGGATACTATGAAGAAATATCCTCTATGTGTCACCTCATCCTCCCTCCATCTGAAAAATTGTCATGTCATGTATGGCCTCCATACTATCTGGTCATCTTGTAAATCATCCAGTCTCCTCCTCCATTCCTCCAAATCACTAGTGTCTTGATAGTGGAATCGCTAGCCATACTCAGTCCCGTACCAGTATGCCACTGGTAGTGTATCATCTTGCTTCCCTCCTGTCAAAACTCTTGGCCTAGCCACACTAATGTGCTCCCAAGCCCATATCTGTAACAACGTCACATGTGTAATGTTGAGTGGTCATCGATAACATACCACATACATGTCTCTGTACAACTGTGCTAGTACGCATGTGCCCCATGCGAACTCCCCCTCCCTCTGCTCCATAATATGCCTAACAACCTCAATCACCTTGAGGTTACAAAACCTCCCACTCCTATTTGGAATCAAGATCCCACTAATCATCCCACAAAGATATAAGGGTAATGTTGGTACTCCCACTCCTAAGCACCCATCTAGATCTAGCTCTGGTCCTTGAATCGATAGGTCTACTCATTGGAAAAGGACCTATAGGGTCCGGTCTTGCTCCTCTCCCTCTATACTCCTCCAACTCACAAGGTGATCAACTATCGACAACCGTAGAATCCTCCATATGTCCTCCAGTGTGATTGTCATCTCCCCCATTAGGAGATGGAAGGTGGATGTCTCTGAACTCCATCGTTCTATCAGTGCAGTCAATAGAGCTCACCCTCGGTGAGCTCTAACAGTGGGATATCCAAGCATGTGCAATAAGCCTGCACGTGCCAGTGTTGCATGATCCCTGTCATTCATCATCATGGTTGTCGCCTCCAAAACTGTCGAACACCTCTCTCATGTCTGCAGGGTGTCAAAACGCTACATCCACATCAGGCAACATGTCAGTCATCTTTTCTTCAATCTCCTCACTTTCCTTCTCTTTCTCTTTCTTTACTTCCCTATCTTGGGTTGTCTTCTTGAATTTTCTTCCCTTTGGGCGAATTCTCCCTTTTAGCCCTCCTTTCACCCAATTTGGGTGAATTCACCCTTTTAGCCTCCTTTCACCCTTTTTGGGTGAATTCGCCCAATTTAGGAAAATTTTCCCTTGTTCCTCCCTTTCGCCTGTTTTGGGAAAATTCACTTGTTTTTTGCGCTTGTCGCCTAGACGAGTGAGTTAGCCCGTCTGCTAGGAAAACCCGCCCATCTTCTCTTGAACATGCAAGTTTTCCCGTCCGATAGGTGAACCCGCCCGTTGTCCCTAGACAGGCAAGATCATCTTTCCGATGGGCAGACTCACCCGTCGTCCCCAGATGGGAAAGTTCACCCATCCGATGGGCGGACCCGCCCTTCCTCTCCCGGATGGGTGAGTTTGCCTATCTAATGGGCGGACCCGCCCATTGTCTCTCGAATGGACGAGTTTTCCTGTCTTACGGGCGAATTCGCCCGTCTAACCCTCCCCCTCTTGTTTTCCAAGTAGATTCGCCCAATTCTAGGGTGAATCCACCCTTATTTTCTGCAACCTCACCCCCTTTGGGTGCTTTTCCCTCTGTTTAGGTGAATTTTCCCCTAAAACAGGCGAATTCCCCTCCTTGTGCTTGATGCTCTAACAAGCGATTTTTCCTAAACATTTATGTGAAATCGCATTTTCCAGACAACCCATTTTTCTAATCTACTTGATTCCCAAAACCCAGATGTTCAAATGCTTAAATTTTTTCAAAATTTAGCTAAAATCATAAAAAAGGGTTTTGTGGCTAACTTAGCGAGGCACGACATGCTCATGGTAGAATCGCCGCACCTCGTCACCCCAGTGGATGATCTCATCCTCCACGAACCTCTCGTCCCCATTGTCGTACCTGTCAACCATCCTCATCACCTTCTTCCTCTTCTCTCTCTCACTTAATTTCCAGGTGTGCAAATGAGGAATAGTATTTTCTAAAATTACAATATATTACCATTTCCCTCCTTTTTAACCTTTTTTAAGTTTTGGGTATTTTTACCCATTTTTTAAACTTTCTTTTTAATTGACTAATCCTCATTTTTCTGTGGGCCACCATTTACACACCGTGTGCTCGTTTTCCTCTGTTCAAAATCCAATCTTCATGGTTTTTTGAGCTCTATCCCATGGTACCCTCCATTTTCTCATATCGAGAAGTCATCTGGGGCCCCTTTTTCTTCCCCAACCGCCCTCTCGAGGGGACATACCCTATTATTTTCTTTCATTCTTCTGTCATGATCATTCCCTTGCAACACTAGGGCATCTCCCTTCATTTCCCATCATCTGGACAACTTACGCAACTTCTCCCATGCTAGGGCACCACCTTCTAGTCATTTCCTCTATCGAGTCATCTACATTTTTCCCCTCTTTGAAATACTATTGGGGCATACCCTATCATTTTCCTCCATTCTTTTGTCACAATCATTCCCTTGTGACACTGGAGAATCTCCCTTCATTTCCCATCATCTGGACAGCTTACGCAACTTCTCCCATGCTGGGGCACCACCTTCTAGTCATTTCCTCTATCGAATCATCGACATTTTATTTTTCTTAGAAACACTGTTATTCTAATATTATTTCGAAGAGGGGAAAAATGTAGACATCCGAATTTGACCACTTCCGTATGGTCAAATTGATCCCCTTTATTCATCTATTTCATATCCCCCATTGATATTAATTAAATGATTTCTTTAATTAATATTTCCCATTTTCCTAAGGTTCCTAAGGTATTTAATTTAATAATTAAATACTTTACCTTTTACTCTTTCCTCTCTAAATTAAGTAAATACATCAATTTACTTAATTTAGTATTTTGGCCTTTTGAATTTAAATCAAATTTTAAATTCATCTTTTTCTCTCTCCTTGTCCCATCCTCCATAATCTCCCTTTAATCTAGATTAGTTTAATTAATCCATGATTAAGATGTGCACACCCTTAATCAAGATTAATGTCACATCCTCCATAACTTGCAACTTGTCCTTAACCCTTCATTAGCCTCCTTAACCACCTATTTGCACAACCTTAATTATATGATTAGGTCAACCTAATCCACATGCCATTTATGGCATACCTCCAAGTCAACCATCATAAATGCTTTCTCCATTTGGACAAGGTAACCTTTTCCATGTGAGTTAAAAATTCACATTTATTCCTCCAAGGCTTTCCTCTTCCCCATTTGGATTATTGAGGAATTTTAAATTCCTCATATGTCACATCTCCCACATGGGGACAAGCACCTCCTTTATGAAGAGATCTTGTCCCAATCCCAAGGTACTTTAAAGTACCTCCACATCATCTTAATCC
The DNA here is from genome assembly GCA_007258455.2 of Sequoia sempervirens. NCBI lineage: Eukaryota > Viridiplantae > Streptophyta > Pinopsida > Cupressales > Cupressaceae > Sequoia > Sequoia sempervirens. Next base: position 257,062,557 of record VDFB02000017.1, on the reverse strand, counting down.
TTTACACCTCATTGCCACATGGCAAGATGTGAGGGCTTGCGAGTTCTCAACTCACCATAGCCCTTCATCTTGTCCATGGTGGCTAAATCTTGACCCTCCATTTCTTAGAGGCATTTCCCCTAAAATTAGAGGATTTCAACCTCATTTTCATTCATTTAGACATTCAAGTACTCAACTTTTGCATCCTCCATTGTTGCAACTTTCAAGCTCACTTTGCATCCATTTTGTGCACTTATCCAAATATCCACCTTCACCATTGCATTTACATCATTTTACATCTAGTTTCATGTGATTTTCCATTTGAAGGAGAAGACAAACGATCAAATCAATAGGGCCAACTAACCAATCGACTTGGGCAAGGTAACTCATTTTTTTTCATCTTTTCTTTGTTCAAGTTTAACTAGGCCAATCTTGAGGTGTTGTTTGGTTTTTTTCTTCCTTTGCATTTCATTCATTTTTCATTATTTTAGGGTAGAAATCATGCTGTGCACAATAGGAAATAATAAAGGATATTAATATTATTGTTAAGAAGGATGTTAAAGGAAAATATTGACATTAATAATGTTGATATTTAATATTATTGATAATAGATTAAGTATTGATATTCAAGACTAGTATTTGTAGATTAATATTAGTATTATTGCTAATAGATTTAGATGCTAATATTTAATGCTAATATTTATAGCCGGGGCTTGGGGTTTGCATCCCTCAAGGTCACAGGTTCGACTCTGCTTCGTAGTGGGAAAGGAAAGGGTCAGTCATATTCTACCTATTTCTACTTCGCTGACCCAAGGTATAGGAATGGGCTTTACTGCTAACCTCCTTGAGGTTAGATTGTTTAAAACCACCATGTGTAGCAGAGTTGGCTGGGGCTTGGGTTTTGCATCCCTCAAGGTCACATGTTCAACTCTGCTTCGTAGTGGGAAAGGCAAGGGTTAGTAATATTCTACCTATTCCTACTCTGCTAACCAGGGTATAGGAATGGGCTTTACCCCTAACCTCCTTGAGGTTAAATTTTTATTTTGGATAATAGGAAAAAAGCAGTCTTGTGCTTTTCTTAAGTCTTGAGCAAAAGTAGTACAACCAAAAAGTTATATTTGGGAAAGGTAGTGTGGTTTCCAAGTTCACTAGCAACATAAAAATAACATTCAAGTTAATTTAACTTGCATGTTGAAGATGGGTGATCCCACAATAGTGGTTTACAATTTTTGGCCAAACTAGACACTGAAATAACTTTTTCTAACTAAATCTTCACTTTTAGGCACCTATAGCGGCTAAACTGTGAGGAATTTGAAGATGATGCAAACTAGTGATTTGTGGCATTTTTTCTATAGATTCTAAATATTTTTTTCAAAAAATTTGGAATCAGATTGCACTTCTTTTTCCATCTCCTTCAAAAACTAGTTTTTTTCAGTAAACAACATTTTTAAAGAGTGACGCTCACCGTATAATGCATAATTTTTTTTCCATGAAGGATAAAATTCTTTTTTTTTTAATTTAGATTTACAACTATGATATCCAGTGCTTTCAATTGGTTTCATATTGTTTTATTGAATATTTTTTCCTTAATCAAGTTTCAAAGTCAAACCAATTACAATTCAGACATAGGCAGACCGTATAACGCGTAACCTTTTTTTGTATGTATCGAAATTCATTTTTTTTTTGTTGGATCAAGGACTTCAATATCTAATGCACTCATATTTAAAAAAAATATGATAATCTTCTATTTTTCCACGTGTAGAATAGAGAACTTGATTTTTGGTGAAAAACCTACATTCACAAGAAATAAAAAATAAATATAATAATAAAATTATATTTATTTAAAATTATATTTTTTGGGAAGCTTATAATAAGGACTACATACTTAAAAAAAATAAAATTTAAATGAATTCATTTGATCCCCCAAGAGGTAAATCAAAAGTTGTTTTTTATCAGCATTTTGATAGGTGTAAAGGAGACTCTGTTATAGGTATGGTTTAAAACTAGCGAGGTTCTATCCAAGGGGGTTTGATATAAGGTAGTTTGATCAAACTCTCTTCAATTGGAATGCTTTAAATGGAAATTTTAAAGGCTTAAATCATTATATTTTCTAAAAATATGTGATTTCAGCAAAAATCGGAATCTCCCAGAAATTGTAAACCAACTTTGTGGGATCACCCAGACACATATTATTCAACAACTAGCATAATTGACTAAAGGAAAAAAGGGGCAGGTTGAATAATGTATATGATGTTGGAGGAGATGGAAGAAAGTTTTAGTGTTGGTTTGATTGTTGGTGTTACTAATGGTTGGTGTTTTTGTAGGATAATTTTAAGTGAGCTTGTGAGACGTTGCATAATGATGGGTGATTGTAGTGAAAGGAAATAATGCTTCATAGAAGTTGACACAATGAGATGGATATTGGAAATAATAAGCATGGTTTCAATGGGATGACAATCATTATTTCTCATGCATTCCAAATGGCAATGAGGGAGATTACATTTCTCATTAGAAATTGTGAAAAGTTACACATTGCAGAGGAGAATTAAAAACCATATACCTGCGGAGAATTAAAATCTACTTGTTGAGATTTGCTAAATATTTCGCGCAGGTTTCAAGTGTCTGACATATCAAATTCTCATGTGTTTGGAGTGTAGGAATTAAATGGATTTGCAATTTAATGATGGAGCCTCGCAAGCTAAGTACAATCATCACTCTTTAAAAATCCTTGGCTTGTCTTACATTCGACAATCGTTGGGTAAAGAGTTATCTGGAAATAAAAGGGCGGTCTGTATAGCAGGGTATAATTTAGTTTATGTGCTTCCAATCTTTGTAATTTTCTCAATTTTCGTTGTTCTGGTGCTTTATATTTTAGGAAGTAAAAGGGTGGTCTATATTGAAGGGTTTGATATAATTCATGTGCTTTCAATCAATGCAATCCTCGCAACTTTCTTTGTTCTTCTGCCTAGTGTGATATGATATAGGGATTTTCTTTCTGTGCAATTTTTCCATTAAGTAATTTGGGTATAATCAAGCTCCTATGTAACATTAGTGGTGGGGAGTGTTGCTAGAAAACGGGTGTAAAACTGGTTGCACTCATTCTAGGTTCAAGTTTTTATGGTCTTTGTTAGTGGGGACTAGTTTGTAGAAGGGAAAAGTAAATATTTGATTGTTTTCTCAATAGCTCATGGAATACAACATGAAAAAATTTAGAATCCTTGTGCAGATAAAAGTGAATGAGCTTCCATTCTTGGAGGAAGTCACTGATGTAGAAATGTCATAGGTGTTTTGCATTGTTTTCCCAAGCCTTGTGGACTACAACAAGTCAGTAATTGGTGAAGAAAAATTAATCCACCCAGACTCACCCAGGTTCTTGTTTCCATCAAATTTTCTTTCAATTTTCTTATCAAATGCAATGGACTTGCTATAGTCATATGAGTCACTAAAACTAGTTTAAAAAGAAGTTGTTTTACCAGAAGCTCTTGGAGAGAGAGAAATTTTGAATTCTGTATAATGTTATAATTTGGACAATGGTGAGGCTTATGTGGCAGGGTTATTCCCTGAGTGTTTTCTCAAATATAGGCATGGGTTTGTTGTTGTGTATGGGGTAGTGAAGAAGGGCTTACAGGATGATGACTCGTGGCTCATGTATAAGGAATTTCTAATGCATTCAACATAATTAGGTCAACAAATGGTTGGTATGATAAAGGAGAAATATTTTTCCTTATCCTTCATCCTTGGTCACCGAGTACAACATGGTCAAAGGCAAGTTGCAATGGCTCGAATTGTTCTAGGGACAAATGAGAATGAGATGTATGAAGGACAAGGTGATAATATGTTGGAATTAAATGTGTCTAATAAGAATATGAATGACCAAGAAAATGAGATGGAAGAATGAAATGAAAAACTTGGTTTTTGTTTATATGATGCAAATTTTGTAGGGTATATATTCATATACTAGACCTAGATAGGTCTTTACTACTGCTTTGAATATTTTGTGCTACCTAAAGAATTTTTCTTACCAGTACTATAATTCTAGAAATTTTGTAATTTTTCTTATATATATTAATATAAATACTTAAGCTTAGGCCTTGTACCGATAAAAAAAATATTAATAATGAGAAGTCGAATTAGAGAGTAATATATTTATTAATTATATTAGGATTGATAGAAATATAGATAATGACATCATTTGATAACCATGTTGGCCAAATTTTAATACCATTAGTGTATGTCAATAATTAGGCATAACCAATGTGTAACGTAAATATAATGATGTGATCTTAGGAAAAACATTATAGAATAGACGAAACATTAATAACTGACAATATTATAAATGCCACATAATTAAGGTGGATATTAATAATAATGTAACTTTAAATAACGTTAATGTTGATGTCATTATTTGATATTGATGTTGTTACCTATTAGACTATTTGCATTAATATTGTTATTTCATTAGTAGGGAATAAAAATACTAGGTGTGACAAATAAATAGTGATCATGCTAATATTAATGTGATTAAATGATGTTTGTGTTTTGATTATAAGGGAAAAAAAAAATTGAAGGGACCTGAAACCCTTTACAACAAAATGGATGAAAAGCTTCTCAAAGATAAAAACATTGAACCATCATCAATAGCCAGCAACAAAACATTAGCCAAAAAAAAGAACCAGAAGCAAAAGATAGAAACAAAAAACAACACAAACGAGACACTATTTCATGTTCTTTAAGGTGTTAGCCACCTCAAGTTCATGGTTATGATGTAGCTCGACCATGTCCATCAGTTCTTTCTTCTCCTCCTCAAAGGTTTTCCTCAGGTTTCCCTTACCTCTCGTACTACATGGGTCTTTTGTCTCATCTTTTCCAACCTTCTTTCCCTTCCCTTTTGAATCCTAATCCTTCTCCATCAGATCTACAAACTAAATTTGATCTTCCTTTAGTTCACTTATCTTGTGAAAAAGGACCTCCAGGGATTCAAAATTGTTCTTGACCAAACTGTGGCTAACTTGCAGAAGCTTCTTGATGTCCACATTAGTTTCATTAATCTTAGCCTCCATTTCAGAGAGGCGCTACTCACACAAGGATTTAAAATCCATAAAGGAGCAATCTAAATCCACTAGTCTTTCAATCAAAACATTCAAGGAAGTACCCTTCACCATATTCTACGTATTCTCATTCAAACCCCTGATTTGGATATTCACCTTGTTAAATTCCTATAGTGTCCACTTGGCTAGCTTGAACATGCCAGTAGCCCCCACACGAGCCATGTCTAGAAGCTCAAACATTGAAGTATTGTCATCATTAAGTTATGAGAAATCCTCCGAGAGAGGATTCACCTTAAGTGGCTCTGGCTTACAAAGACTCAAATTAACCCCCTCATCCTCATGCATAGACTTCCCACCAAAAATCTCTACATTGGGTGATTGATGAATAGGGGAGTCATTAATTTCAACAGCATAATCCACAACACCCTTCTCCTTACCCTGTTCCTTGGTACCCTTAAATCATCTTTCACACCATTTTTTTTAGGCTTTGCAATAGGCTTGGAAGTCCTTCGCATAAAATCCTCGACTTCTTTGTCTCCAACATCATCAGGCATGTCCTCCTCCTTATGACCATCTACAACAAAATCCTTCCCATTAAACACAACATTTCCCTTAGCTTGAGAACCCCCTGACACAACATCAGTGTCATTGCTAGAAAAATGGGACTCTGACTCCTAATTGATGTTAGTGTTACACATAATAAATATAATATAAATTAGTAGTATTGTTTCCTCTATAAGGATTAATATTAATATTACTGTTCAACTGATGATATTCATAACATCATTACTAATTTTTAAATCAATAAATTAGGTTATTAGGAGAGGTAGTGGTGGTAAAACCATAAAATATAGAATAAGATTCAATGATGTTAATTTTATTAAACTTAAAATGGTTATATTGGGGTTGCATAGCATTAAATCTATGCAGCCAATAGATACCATTCAACCACGACATCAATAGGTCCAACATTCAAACAATGGTATAATTATTTGGGAATGGAAGGAACCTCAAACCTAACCTTCAATTTAACATAGTGATAAAATTTCCTAGATTTAAGTGTCAAACAAAATGGAATTTATACCCACACCTTGCCTTTAGGTGATGTGTCAGCTTTTTATGTTTCTCATACAACATTGTTGATGTGTGTATATTTGTGACCATGTGCATGCATGGTTATTAGTGCATGAAAATTTTACATGTCAAATAAAAATAATGTAGGTTTAGTTCATGTCTTAAGTTTAAAATTTAGGGCATGACATTTAGTATCAGAGCTTAGGTTTTCAAACACTAGGAACTTTGGGCTAAGTTAAAAAGTAACTAATTAAAAGTTATACCTTGGAAATTATAGGATTCCTCGTAAAGTGAGGAGAGGTGCTCTAATAGGAGCCCATGGTCATGAGGCTCCACATAAGTCACACCATACTAGGGATGCTAATTGAGGTGGACAGCCCAAGTTGGGACCATAGATACTCTAGACACTATAGAATCTAATAGGAGTTATCAAGGAGAGACTACTGGCAATAGCAGAGGTACCACAAAAAGATTAGCCTGAGATTGATGTACCACATGAGGATCAACCTAAGGGAAAGAGGCATAATTCAGGGTCACATGAGTGTAACAAGATTCCCTCATCCCCTAGTGGGGCATGAGAAGGAGATATAGTGGATGATTCAGTGCATATTCCATCTCCACCTCATCACAGTCAAACATCGCCAATAGTAGGGATGGTTCCAAGGGTCACTCAAGATGTAGGAAACCATATTTGTGAGCTTATTTTCCTTAAGCCACCAAATTTTTTAGGATCCACCAATGGGGTGGATGTAGAGTCTTGGTTTCTCAATCTTGACCAATGCTTTGGGTTGCACACATATGGGAGCAACATTAAGGATAGGTTTTTAGTTCACTTATTGAGAGGACTCTCTTCTACTTGGTGGCACCAAGAGGAGTGAAAGTATCATTTGTCTATGGATATGATCACATGGGACACCTTCTTAGAGTGCTTCAAAGTGTGATACATTTCAGAGAATTTCCATCAAAGTTACATTGATGAGTTCCATGATTTACATGTTTAGAGGGGCCTTACATTGGCCCAATATGAGAGCTGATTTTTAGATCTTTTGTAGTATGTGGATTACATTTAGGATGAGAAGTTTCTTTTCAATCAATTTATTAGGGGGGTTGAACCCCAACATTTCAATACCCGTGTGTATGGTTGATCTTGAGGACTTTAGGGTCACCATGGAGAAGGAATATATAGTAGAGGAGGTTCTTAGCAAGAAACAAAAGTCACCAGAACGATTTTGAAATAAAAATTAGGTCCATCAGGATTAGAGTTTCCACAAACCACCCCTTCCTATGAAAGGGGGATTTAGACCTTTACTTGGGTCTCGTAGACCAAAACAACAACAACAACATCTAGCACAAAGGTCTAGGCCATAATAGGGTGCATAGATTGGGAAACCTAAGGCATGGCATACATAAAACCCATGTAGAGATCTGAGACCACAAGGTCAACATGCAACACCTCCTCAATCTCAAGAGTATTTTAGAGGTGGAAATCTACTTCTACTTCTACTTATTTTTGGAATACCTAGACCATCTTAGTTCAGTAGGAACTAGCCAGCATAGGTACAGTCGAGAGGACCTTGTTATGTATGTGGTGGTGTGGATCATTTAGGACATGGTTTTGTAGCATGAGGACCTTGTCCTAGAGCTTTTGAGCTAACAATTGGTGATGTGGTAAAGTCCCACAAGGTCTTTGTAGTAGTCAAGAACTGCTAGGCTGAGCATCAGGCCACTAGCATTGACCCAACATGTATGATTAGTGATGTTCTAGTTAATGTTTTATTTGATTCTAGGGCATCAAATTATTTTATTTTTGCATCCATAGTGTATCATTACAAGCTAGTGGCATCTAGACAAGACGATAGGTGGGAGGTAGATTTAGCTTCTAGGGCCAAGGTGGTCATGGATTTAGTTGTACATGGTTGTTAGTTAGGTCTTGGTACTATCACCACTATAGTGGATCTTTGTATTACTCCATTGGGATCCTATGGCATAGTTTTGGATATGGATTGGCTTGATGCACATCAAGCTAATATTTATTGTCATTGTAAGAAGATTGAGTGTATTGATGACCAAGGTGTATCAGTGGTCATCTCAAGAGTGCATATGACCATTTCTCTTTGCATGATATCTGTTATACAATTGAAGTGGTGCATGAGAAGAGGATGTCAAATGTTCATTATCACTATTAGTGATAAGTTGGAGGACTTGACATAGGTTTCATTACATGAGTATCTGATCCTCAAGGAGTTTGTAGATGTCTTTCCTTTAGTTCCAAGAGCTCAACCATTTTCAAGGGCACCTTATAAGATGACAAAATAGGAGCTCAATGAGCTCAAGGTTTAGTTGGAGGAGCTATTAGAGAAGGATAGCATTCGATCTAATATATCACCTTGGGGTGCACATATCATCTTTATTAAGAAGAAGGATGGGTCCCTTCGTCTATGCATCAACTATAGGCAATTAAACCATTTAACAATTAAGAATCGCTACCCCTTTCCTAGGATTAATGATTTGTTTGGTAAGATGAGGGGAGCCAAGGTGTTCTCCAATATTGATTTGAAGTCTGGATACCATCAGTTAAGGATTGTAGAGTCAGACATTCATAAGACAACATTTAGGACTTGTTATGGGTATTATGAGTTTACAATGGTGCCATTTGGGTTGATGAATTCCCCCGCAGTGTTCATGAGCTTAATGAATGGGGTATTTTGTATCTTCCTAAATTAGTTTGTGTTGGTATTCTTGGATGATATTTTGATTTATTCATGGAAAATGGAGGATCATGAGGAGAATTTGAGATATTTTCTATAGTGTTTGAGATGACATCAACTTTATGCCAATTTGGATAAGTGTTCATTCTTCCAAATAGAGGTACAATATTTGGGTCACATTATTTCTGGTGATGGCATCTTAGTAGATCAATTGAAGATTAGTGTCATCATGGATTGGTCAACACCCACCAGTGTTATGAAGGTCAGGAGTTTTATGGGGTTAGCCAATTACTATCATTGATTTATAGAGGGATTTTCTACGATAACACACCCCATTACTTCCCTTCAACAAAAAGGGAATAGGTTTGAGTGGATTGAGTAATGTGATAGGGAGTTTGAGACCCTCAAGGAGCATCTCAAAAGTGTTCCCATTCTAGTAGTAGGGTATGTGCAGGATCATGATGGGCCAAAAAGTGATGATATGATGGGTATGTGTAGGGTATGTGGCTGACGACTTTTTTTTTACCCAAAATTGATGAAATGAAAAGGGTTTTTAAAGGAGATTCTCATCTTTCCACCAATATAAATTATGCTTTACTTTGAATTTAATAAATAATTATTATTCATTTTCTATTTCAATCACGACAAAATTCTTGATTGATAGGTTGATTGAAAAACATCTATAGCTTCCAAACGATATCACATTTTTTGAATCCGAAATATGCTTCACATACTATAAGATTAAAAAAATGAATTTCATGAAGTTTTGACCAAGTTAAGGTGGTCAAACATAGGAGTTTTTATATTTTTTAAAAGTTGTAATAAAAAATTCATAATTAATTATTTACTTGGAAAAAAATTACAAAAAAATATGCATCACATCGTGACATGAGTCCACTACTTATATCTAAAATCTTATAAAAAAATATTATCATTTTATTATTAGGGTGGTCAGATAGACACCTACTTCTTATTTTTTCCCTGAAATTTAAGTAGTTCATGCTCTCACTAGATGGAGACATTTTCATGGCCACCATTTTGAGCTTCATTCTAATCATTGCAATTTATAGTATATCTTCATGTAGCTAAACTTGAATGCTCAACAAAGGTGTTGGATGGATTTCTTGTGTGAGTATGACTCTCATGTACATTACATCAAAGAAAAGGATAATGTAGTGGTAGATGCATTCAGTAGGCGATGCCATGAGGTGATGGCCATGATAGTGGGTACAAATTTGAGGCCTCACATTTTACAACAATTTCTAGAGGATGATTGGTACTGTGAGGTTTAGAGTGAGATATAGTCTTAGAAAATATTCAAGTTACACCATGGATTCAAATGGGTTATTACAACATTGAGGATGTATATATGTTCCATAGATTGGGGGTCTATGGACTGTGATCTTGTCAGAGGCTCATAGAGCTCCATATGCAACACAGATAGGGGGTAAAGAAGATGCATGTAGATCTTTATTAGCTTTACCATTGGGTAGGGATGCGTCGAGATATTTTAGAGTTTGTTTATCAATTCCTTGAGTGTTAGAGAGTCAAGGCTAAGCACTAGCATCTAACAGGACTCCTTTACCTCCATGAGATTCCAAAGTGGAAATGGTATATCATTTCCATGGACTTCATTGTTGGTATACCATTGTCTTCTTGATGCCATGATGCCATTATGGTGATAGTTGACAAGTTGACCAAGGTCGCTTACTTCTCTCTATATTGTACTACCTACATTAAGCCAGTAGTAGCAAGGGTGTTCCTAGATGATATTTTCAAGTTGCATTGGATCCCTCATAGGATTGTATCAAATAGAGATTCAATATTCACCTCAACATTTTGGAAAGAATTATAGTAGGTTATGGGAACTCGACTCAATTTCAATACTGCATATCATCCAAAGACATATGGTCAGACAAAGACAATTAATCAGGCATTGGGGATATGTTATGTATGTATGTGATGGATCATCAATCTAGATGGGAGGAGCACCTTTACTTAGTTGAGTTTACCTACAACAACAACCATCACAATTCTTTAGGTATGGTACCTTATTAGGCATTGTATGGCAGACCATACAGGACTCCATTGAGTTGGGATAGGGTTGACGACAAAGTTTTCATTGGTCCTAAGTTGTTATAGGATATGGAGCAATAGGTGGTTATAAGAGGCTCAAGATTTTCAAAATATGTATGTGAATGCTAATAGGACATATAAGAGCTTTGCAGTGGGTGATTGAGTATTCTTGAGAGTGTGGCCTCATAAGAGTCCAATCAATTATGGGAAGGGCTCTAAGCTTGCACCTTGGTTTGTGGGTCCCTTTGAGATCTTAGAGCAGATAGGACCAGTCGCTTATCATCTAGCCTTGCCACCTAACCTATAACATATCCATGATGTCTTTCATGTCTATGTATTATGATGTTATGTGTATGATTTATCTCATGTTTTGAATTTGGGTGCCTTATAGGTGGAGTTGGATGGGCAGTTGGCATTGGAGCTCAGTCACATCATGGCTCATCAGATGTTGGCCCTACAAGGATGGGAGCTAGACTAAGTTAGGGTCTAGTGGGATAGATATGATGCAACAACTACCACCTTAGAGGATACTTCACAAATGGCGACATTATATCCTCACCTCTTTGAGGACTTCCAGGAGGAAGTTCAAACCTAGGGGGGATGTGAGACCTACCTTTCCAATAACAGAGATTAATGTGACTTATGTGATTTTTTTGTGATTCACATGGATAGTTTTTTATTATGGGATGTTTTGTTGTCATAGATTTTGAATTTGACACATTTTGATATTACCATATATGCATTATTCTCATGCATATATGCTTATCCTCATTGAATATGGTTTTGTGGTAATATGTAGATGATCAAACTAGCGTGATGACCTTTCTTATTTTTATCTCATTAGTAAATGATTTTTATAATTAGATGGATTATAATTGTTATCACATGTAGTGCATTTATGTTCAATTATCTCTAAAGTTGATTTTATTAATGTTATGGTATCAGTGGCATGGAATGAATGTATGCAATGAGATGCTTAATTTTGAGATTTCATTATAGAGATATCATGTTTTTATATTTCATCCTTTGATTTTCACTATTGATGATGAATTAACTGTTGCAAGTATGAGCTAGTTTGGTGGTGTTGTCATTAATGTTGTCATTGATGTCAACATAGTTTAGTATGTTGCATATTGTACATGTATGGTTGATATGTTGCCTAGATTTTGTGAGTACATGGAGCTATCTTATATAGCTGCAGATGTGTTGTGTTGATGAGTTTCCAAGTGCTTTTGAGAAAATTAATATAAAGAGAATTCAAAGTGATGAATGTGTTAAGAATATGCTCCACGTTTCTCCTATATTGATCTTATGCTTGTGCAGATTTGAAGGTGTGTTATTGTTATTTTCATGGTAACATATGTTGAGTTTCAACTTCTGGTGTGATGGTATGTGAAAGTTACGTTCACTGGTATGTGAACTATTCTGGCAGAGTTGGTATTTTGTGGACTGAGAGAAATATTGTTGCTCTGAAACTTTTCTCTATTTCATTTCAGATCTTGTAGATCTAGAATATGATTTATGAAGGTCTTTTCTATGCTCTGGTGAAGAGGTTTGAAGTCTGGAGATCTGAAAATCATGTTTTAGTATTTATGTGTGTGTCTGCATAGTTTGAATTGTCTGATGAAAGAAATTCAGTGATTGAAGCCTGTTGTTCTTGTTGTAGATGTATCTGGAAGTTTGTGAGATGTAGTCTCATGATTAATGAAGCATGTTGAGGTATATGTGTGTCATCTTCATGCTAGAAAGCTTGTGCATCATTATTCATTTGTGTTTTCATTAGGTTTGGCCAACCTAGTGTTTACACTTTATTCGAGGAATAAAATTTAATTAAGAAAGTGTGTAGAAGATTCAAGAATATTATTTATGGTCTTGATTATATGTTTTATTGGTCCACTCTTATTCCTTTCCATTGCAGGAATTTAGAGTTTCTAGCCTAATTTGAATTTATGAAATGATGTATTGTGGACAACCTTGGAGAAATTTTCTAAGGTTGAGAATAGTATAAAAGCAAGCCGAGTTGTGAAGAATGGTATGCCAGTGTGATGCAAAGTGACGAAAGCGTGCCACAAATCATAAGAGAAGAAGTGTGTGTGAGTGAGTTGTGATAGTAGTTTTTCAGTTTGTTGAAGGCAATAAACTGAAGGTTTCTGTAATCCTACGAATGTGCTTTAATTGCAGTGGTGGATCTTTTGTTCTCTTTTGTATCTGTAGGTAGTGAGCCTCTCTATTGGACAGTGAGTCCTTTGTAGGCAGTGAGTTCTTTGTAGGTAGTGAGCCTTTGTATTTTGGACAATGAGTCCTCTTTTGGGTAGTGAGCCCTTGTATTCAGTTTATAATCTTTATATTGTGAGTTAACCCTCACCGTGGTTTTTCCCTTATTGGGTTTTCCATGTAAAAATCCAGTGTTCATTGTGTTAATTTACTTTCTATTATTTATGTTTCATGCTTATATTTAATAACAGAATAGTGTGGTTGAAGTTTTTATAAGTGATAAAGTTTTAAGGTTGAATTTGTGTGACAAATGATTCACCCCCCTCTTAGTTGTCCTGTGCCTGTTTAACAATTGGTATCAAACTTTGGTTCCTTTCTATAGAGCTTAACCACTTAAGGAATATCTGATGGCACACAAGTTGGTGATCCCTATGTTTGATGGCACTGACTATAGAGATTGGAAGGGACAGATGAGAGGATATATTATCTCTCTTGGTTTCAAGACCTGGAAGGCTGTTGAGAATAAGTATACACTTCCATCTAGTGGTTTTAATTTTTCATATGAGATATATGCTTATGAAGAAAATGAGAAGGCGAAGTATGCGATTTGTAGTGGTTTATCTAAAAAATGATCGAATTCAGGTTAATTCTTTGGATACTGCATAAGATGTTTGGAAGAAGTTGGAAGACATGTATGAAGGAAATGAAAAGGTGAAATTGACAAAGAGACTAGCATCAAAGCATAGATTTGTGAACTTGAAGATGGAAGATGGTGAAGAATTTAAAAGTTTCTTTCACAGGGTTGAACAAACTGCAAATGAAGTTAGAAATCAAGGAAAGCTATCAGATGAAGACATAATTGAGAAGATCCTGATCACCCTACCAGACTGCTACAATGATAAAATCTTTGTGATTGAAGAAACGTATGATCCTAAGAAATACACCTTGGAACACTTGTTCGACACCTTGCAAGAATTTGAATTGAGAAAGTTTCAAAAATATGACAAGATAGAAGAAAAGACAGAAATGGAATTTAAAGCAATGAAGATTGAGTAGGAACCAAATAGCAATGGTGTTGGTGAGTTGGAAGCTAACTTCACTAGGAAGTTGAAGAAAGGTACCATAAAGTATAAAGGTATGTTACCTTTAAATGCTTTAGTTGTGGTAATATTGGCCATTATGCTTCAAGATGTCCAAATAGGGCTACACAAGAAGAACAAGGATTATAAAGATAAGGATAGAAAGGATAAGAAGTATAAGAAGCTATACTATGTTAAGGAAGAGGCAAGTATTTTTTATGATGAATCTGACAATGAAGTTGATGATAGTGAATGCTTATTCTTAGCTTTGGAAAGTAAATCTATATCCACTAACCCTAGAAAATGTGTAAGTAAGAAGGCTCCATAGATTAAGAATAATAGGATGGAAGGTACTTGGTTACCGCTTTTCATGCAAGACAAGATGAATACTACTTGGTAATTGATAGTGGATGTTCAAATCACATGGCCAACGATAAGAGTAAGTTCATTAAACTTGAGAGGTAAGACGGTGGTTTAGTTATGTTTGGTGATGATTCAAGAGCTAAGATCTGTGGTAAAGGTTCAATTAGTTTTGATGGAGTGCACAATATTGATGATGTATATTACATGAAGGGCTTGAGGAATAACCTTCTAAGTGTTGGTCAGATGTGTAGCAATGGCTTTAAACTTGTGTTTCAGAACAATACCTGTGAAATCAGAAAAGGATCCTGAAATGGAGATATGATTGTTGCTTGAAGAAGAACTCATGGAAACATCTATCAGCTAAAAGGAGTTGATGGTCATTGTCTTGTATCTCAGATCAGTGAAAGTTGATTATGGCATCAAAGAATGGGACATGTGAACTTTGATAACCTGGTCAAGATTAGTGCAAAGGAGATTGTTCGAGGACTACCTAGAATCACAAGACCTACTAATGCTATCTATAGAAATTTTCAATTGGGGAAGCAGACAAGATGTAGCTTTAAAGGAAAGGAAAATTCTACTACTAGAATGTTGGAATTAGTACATACTGATCTTTGTGGTCCGACTAAGACTGGAAGCTTGAATGGTGATAGATATTTCATGTTTCTTATTGATGATTACACTCGAATGATATGGGTTGCTTTTTTCAGAGAAAAGAATCGGGCCATGAATAGGTTTAAGGTATTCAAAGCAAGAGTGGAGAATGAAGTAAATCTAAAAATCAAGTGTTTAAGATTTGATAGAGGGGTGAATTCACTTCTGGTGAATTTAATGCATTATGTGAGAAGCACGACATAAAAAGATAATTTTTTGCTCCAAGAACCCCTCTGTAGAATGGAGTAGTTGAAAGGAAAAACAAGATAGATCATGAAGCTACTAGAAATATGATGAAAGATTCTAATGTACCAAATGTATATTGGATAGAAGCAATACATACTATTGTTTATGTTCTTAATAGAGCTCAAATCAGGTACAACAACACAAAGACACCTTTTGAGTTATGGATTGGTAAGACTCCTACTGTGAAATATTTTAAGGTATTTGGAAGTAGATGCTATATTAAAAGAGATGGTGAAAATATTGGAAAGTTTGATGCTAGATGTGATGAAGGAATATTTCTTGGATACTCTACTACTAGCAGGGCATATAGATGCTTTAACAAAAGATTGAGAAAGATCATTGAAAGAGCTAATGTGAAAGTTGATGAAGACATATGTAGACCTATTGAGATAAGTGAAGTTGAACCTAATGATCCTATCTACAGACATATACCTAAAGAAAATAAGGAGAAGGAAGAAGAAGAAGAAGAGAAAGAAGAAGAATAACAAGTGGAAGAAAAAGAAGAAGAGAATGAATAGGAACCTGCTGCTAGGAATCCTAAATATGTACAAAAGAATCATCCAAAAGATTAGATAATTGGAGATAAGAGTGAAGGTGTGAAGACAACAAGTAGAGTTGCAGCTGAGGTAAATTTTTGTTTACTCTCTAAAATAGAGCCTAAATCTGTAAAAGAAGCATGTGAAGATGAAAGTTGGATGAGAGCTATGAAAGAGGAACTGCAACAGATAGAAAATAATCAAACATGGGAAATAGTCCCTAGACCTGTGAAAAAAAATGTGATTGGCTCAAAATGGGTATTCCAGAACAAATTGAATGAAAGTGGAGTAGTAAGGAATAAGGCAAGACTGGTATGCAAAAGATATTCACAAGTTGAAGGTATAGTTTTTGAAGAAACATTTGCTCTTGTGGCCAGAATGGAAGCTATAAGAATGTTTTTGGCATTTTCTGCACACAAGGACTTCAAGGTATATCAGATGGATGTTAAGTTAGCTTTTCTGAATGCCAAGTTGGAGGAAGAAGTGTACATGGAGCAACCTAAAGGGTTTCAATTGTCTGACAAGCTGAACATGGTTTGTAAATTGAAGAAAGCATTGTATGGATTGAAGCAAGCTCCCAGAGCTTGGTATGCAAGACTAGACAGATATCTGACAAAGCAAGGATTCAACAAAGGTTTTGCGGACAACAACCTCTACTTTAAAGTGCAAGGTAATAAGATTTTGATTGTAGTTGTTTATGTTGATGATATCATCTTTGGTGGAAATGAAGGCATGTGTAAAAAGTTTGCTGAAGAAATTGCAGAAAGAATTTGAGATGTCTATGATTGGTGAATTGAATTTCTTCCTTGGTCTACAAGTGAAATTAACTAATAAAGGGATATTCATCTCACAATCTAAGTATGTAAAAGAGTTGTTGAAAATTTTTGGGATGTAGGATTCTAAACTGGTTTGTACTCCTATGGTAACTAGATGTAAGTTGAGCAAGGATGATTGGTGGATTGTTGTATCTTACTGATACTAGACTAGATATTATGCATGATGTGTATTTAGTTGCTAGATTTCAAGAAGATCCTAGAGAAGCACATATTATAGATGTAAAAAGGATATTTAGATATCTTAAAGGCACACTGGATTATGGACTATGGTACCCTAAGAGTAATTATTTCACCCTGAATGCTTATATAGATGTTAATTGGGTCGGATGTGTAGATGACTAGAAGAGTACCAGTGGAGGTGCTTTCTTTCTTGGTGGAATACTAGTTTCATGGCTGAGTAAAAAGCAATACTCGATTTCTTTATCCACTGTAGAGGAAAAATATATTGTTGTAGCATCATGCTACACACAAGTTTTGTGGTTGAAGCAAACTCTGAAAGACATTGGTGTGGTATGTGATGAGCCTATCTCTATTTTCTGTGATAATACAAGTGCAATAAACATTTCAAAGAACCTGATTATGCATTCAAGAATGAAGCATATATCTATCAAGTATCATTTTCTAAGAGAGAAAATGTTGGAGAATGAGGTCAGACTAGAGTATGTGACAACAAAGGAACAAATTTTAGACATATTTACTAAATCTCTTCCGAAGGATACTTTTGAACATCTTAGGGAGAGGTTGGGGGTCATTGACCCTCCTAACTAGGTGCACGTGAAGGTGCATCAGTCCAGTGAATTCATAGATTCTTCATTTATCTAGACTAATAGATGGGTCTACTCCACAGGGGGAGTAGAAAAGGTTTTCATTGTTGCAGTATGAGTGTACTCTTTAGGGGGAGTAATTAGAGCAGTTGTTCCTTTCCATTGATGTCAAAGGGGGAGAAAAGGTTATGTGTTACCATCAATGACAAAGGGGGAGATTGTTGCAAGTATGAGCTAGTTTGGTGGTGTTGTCATTAATGTTGTCATTGATGTCAACATAGTTTAGTATGTTCCATATTGTACATGTATGGTTGAGATGCTGCTGAGATGTTGTGAGTAAATGGAGCTATCTTATATAGCTATGAATGTGTTGTGTTGATGAGTTTCCAAGAGCTTTTGAGAAAATTAATATAGAAGAGAAGTCAGAGTGATGAATGTGTTCTGAATGTACTTTGCATTTCTCCTATGTTGATCATATGCTTGTTCAGATTTGAAGGTGTGTTGTTGGTATTTTCATGGTAACATATGTTAACTTTCAACTTCTGGTGTGATGGTATGTGGAAGTTACGTTCACAGGTATGTGAACTATTCTGGCAGAGTTGGTATTCTGTGGATTGAGAGAAATATTGTTGCTCTGCAATTTTTCTCTGTTTCATTTCAGATCTTACGGATCTAGAATATGCTTTATGAAGGTCTTTTCTATGCTTTGGAAAAGAGGTTTGAAGTCTGAAGATCTGAAAATCATGTTTCATTATTTCTATGTTTGTCTGCATAGACTAAATTATCTGATGAAAGAAATTAAGTGATTAAAGCCTATTGTTCTTGTTGCAGATGTATCTGGAAGGTTCTGAGATGTAGTCTCATTATTAATGAAGTATTTTGAGGTATCTTCATGTCATCTTCATGCTGGAAAGTGTGTGCATCATTGTTCATTTGTGTTTTCATTAGGTTTGGACGACCTAGTGTTTACACTTTATTCAAGGAATAAAATTTAATTAAGAAAGTGTGTAGAAGATTCAAAAATATTATTTGTGGTCTTGGTTATATGTTTTATTGGTCCACTCTTATTCCTTTCAACTGTAGGAATTTAGAGTTGTCAACCTAATTTGAATTTATGAAACAATGTATTGTGGTCAACCTTGGAGAAATTTTCTAAGGTTGAGAATAGTATAAAGTTAAGTCGAGTTGTGAAGAATGGTATGACAGTGTGATGCAAAGTGATGAAATCATGCCATAAATCATAAGAGAAGAAGTGTGTGTGAGTGAGTTGTGATAGTAGTTTTTCATTTGATTGAAGGTAGTGAACTGAAGGTTTCTGTAATCCTATGAATGTGCTTTAATTACAGTGGTGGATCTTTTGTTCTCTTTTGTATCTGTAGGCAGTGAGCCTCTCTATTGGACAGTGAGTCCTTTGTAGGCAGCGATCCTTTGTATTTTGGACAACGAGTCCTCTTTTGGGTAGTGAGCCCTTGTATTCATTTTATAATCTTTATATTGTGAGTTAACCCTCACTGTGGTTTTTCCCTTATTGGGTTTTCCATGTAAAAATTTGGTGTTCATTATGTTGATTTACTTTTTGTTATTTATGTTTCATGCTTATATTTAATAACAAAATAGTGTGGTTGAAGTTTTGATAAGTGATAAAGTTTTAAGGTTTAATTTGTATGACAACTGATTCACCCCCCCTCTTAGTTGTCCTGTGCCTGTTTAACAGTAACTATTGCAATTTTTTGTGTAGGTTTAGTCCATGAGCAATGGGCCAAGTGAAACTTCAAGGTGACAAATGTGCATTACCTATGAAACTAACCTAACCTAATTGGAGAGGTTAAGGTCTTACATGTGATTATTTGTGATGTGGATATTGTTCATAATGTGCTAGTATGATTGTCCTTGGCAGTGCTTACTGTTATGTCTTGTGTGAGCTTGGGTATGGGTTTCATGAAGTCGTAATGGGTCATTGTGTGAGTTGAAATAATTGCATGTTAAACCCAAGTTTTGAAGGTTCATTTAATGTATAATTTAAGTATTTATGGTTTTTCATGATCCTAGGTCATAGGGCTTGGACTTGGGAACATTTTTATGAGGTTAAAAGTTAATTTTCATGTTTTGTGACCCCCTTTTTGGAGCATTTTATTTCTGATGAGATTCAAAACTTGGCTAAGTCATGTATCTTTCAAGCATGCCAAAAGAAACCTCACACTAGAATTTTGAAGGGTTGAGTTAGTGGGAGATGAGAGATCAATTGTGGAGGTGACACTTGTCACCTTCACAATTGAAGATGGGGGATTAAGGCTTCTTGATGGGGTTTTGTTTTTGAGAGGTTTTAGCATTGGGATGGATTCATTCTTGTTAATTTTCTCTTACTATCAACTTTGAGGAGAGTGTAGAATATTGTTGGGTGAAGAAAGGCTTGGAATTGCTATTGGTTTCTTCTTCAATTTATTACCAATTTGATGTTAAATCAGGTTGGTGTTTCTCCCTTATGCTTCTTTATGAAATATGTGAGAATGTATTTCTTCTTATAAAAATGTGGCGTTTTATTTTTCTAGTTTGATGTGTTGCGTTTATGTTTTGTGAAATAGAAGAAAATGTACCACATAATGGTGATTTTACTTCTTGTTTAGGCTTTGAGTAAGAGAGATGTCCCTTGGAGGGGAGTTGATTTAAGGGGTTTGAGTACCCATCCTCTTCATATATATGGAAATGTGTGAAATACTATGGGTTGAAGATGATGAAATTGTGTTGAATGATGTGTGATGGAGAATGGGTTGAGGGAGTATGATTTTGGAGGAGTTCTATGTGAAAATTTGGAGTTGTATTATTGGTTATATATTTTTTTCTATTTAAACCTCATGGTTGATGTCCCTACTTCCCCTTTTCAAGGCTCTTGAAGAAGATCCTATGTGCTATGTCAGTGTCTTGTTAATGACCTGCATATGTGAATTTTTGTGTTGAGTTGGGTATAAATATGGCTGGAAAATGTTTTGTAGTTGTTGACATATATATGAGGCTATTGTAAAATGGCATGTGTTGTAAAAATCATGTCACCTTTGGGTTTCCCTTAAATTAGGGTGGGCTATTTTAGCCCTATGGTTAGGAGATGAGCTCCCATTGGTTATGGAAAGATTTTTGTTGTTTATGTGCAGGAAATTAGCTCATCAAGAAGGTTGTTCATGGGGATATTTTTTCTTGAGTTTACACATTTCTACAACTAGTATTGTAAGAAGATGTGTTGTTGTTATTGGTTGTGTAGGTGAAGGCTTCTATGGGTTTTCGTTACAAACTTTCCTACTGTTGTAAAGAGTTTCACTCAAGGAAATTAGTAAAGAAAGTTAAATGTGTATATTGTAAATATGCATAAAGAGTAATTGAATTTAGTTGTATGAAGCTTCCTTGTTGTAAGTAAAGTTGTATTGTTTGAGGCTGAGAAATGACCATTTTATAATATATTTTTCACATGTAATCTCCATAGAAAATTTATAGAATAGTTGGAAACCTACAAAATAAAGTGGTTAAAATGTGCTAGTGGGAGGTAGAACACTGTAATATTGGTCTGATTTTAAACTTCTATTTGATTGTTTTCCTTGTAAGAAAAGGTGTATATAGTCACATTGTGAATTGGTTGTAGTAACCCAAAAAATATATGCATGTTACATTTTGATGTATTTACTTTAACAATTATACATTAGAAAAATGCATAGAATATAATATTTGTATCTCTATTATTTTAAGTCATTGTTGGTTACATTTTAGAAATTGAGTGACTTGAAGTAAACATTGGATATGAATTTAACTTTCTTACACAAAGAAATTTTAGTTTTAGATAGGACTATGGTGTACTTATTGCAAGGGAAATATGAATTCTTTCTTTCAAACAAGACAAAATGGCAAAACAGTAGTATAGGAATTTCCTCCTTCCTATCACTCATGCTTTGTTCGATGCCTTTACCTAATATTGCATGAAAAACATAAGTGAGAAAAAGGTGCCTCATTCCATTCGAAATGGGCATGAAAACAATTTTAACAATAGTGAAATCAATTGATGCAAGTGAAGATTATTAGTGACATTTATATTAAAGGCAATAATAAAGTATATTGATATTATTGTTAATAGATTAAGTATTGATATTTAATATTAATATTTGTAGATTAATATTAGTATTATTATTAATAGATTTAAATATTAATATTTAATGGTAATATTTATAGACTAAAAATAATAATAATAATAATAATAGCTTTAATCTTAATATTCATATTAGTATAAATATTTTATCAAAGAGAAATACTAATATTAATAATGAGAAGCCGAATGAGAGAGTAATATATTTATTAACTACATATTAGTAATGATAGCAACATAGACGATGACATCATTTGATAACTATGTTGGTCAAATTTTTTTTTTAATGAAAGGCTAGGGCCTATATAGATATATTAATATTAAAATATTCAAAATATGCATGCAAGCAAGAATTATAGTACTAGCAGAGAGTTATCAAATTTTAAGAAAACAAAATTTTCCTCCAACTTAGATGCAAGGCATAATGTTTTACAAAATGTGCCTTAGAATATTATCATTCAAGGAAAATTATTGTGTAAAGCATAGTCATTTAAACATAACATATTTTTCCATATTATAGATATATTAGGAAATTTTCACTCTCATTCCTTCATAGGCCTTGTATTTTCCAACGTGTCCACCTTGCTTACATTGAGGTTGATACCATTAATACCTTGTCCTTCATTCATCTCTGTAAACTTGATATGTCCCTCACCATTGCCATTGCTCTTTTTTCGTGGCGT
Organism: Sequoia sempervirens; assembly: GCA_007258455.2. Lineage (NCBI taxonomy): Eukaryota > Viridiplantae > Streptophyta > Pinopsida > Cupressales > Cupressaceae > Sequoia > Sequoia sempervirens. The sequence goes on along the minus strand of VDFB02000017.1, from coordinate 257,040,174 downwards.
ATGTGGTGTGACAGGAGAAAGGAAACTACAAAAATTTTCATTGACTTTATCCACCATATAAAGACCAAGTTCCTGAGAATGAAGATTCAATGTCTTGTATAATAACCATATGTCATCATTTCTCAGGCCTTTCTTTATAGCTTCATACACCTCCTTGTATGCTCTCTTACTCTTAAGATAGTGTTTTGGAAAGATTCCTCTCATGCACGCTTTCCCCTTGTCCAGGTTGTACCCATGAACATACCACAACATTTCTTCTTTGAAATAACTTGGTGGAACCGACTCCTTAACCACAATTGATAGAAATTCATATGATTGCAAAAGGTCCATTATATTTGACAGATAGATAGAAAGTAATTGAGACAAAAATAACTGTCTTGGAGAACTTGGGCACAATATCTCATGACCAATGATAGTTTTGATACTGTCAAGAAGACTTGGGCATGACATTTTTAAAACTTGGGAAACCTCAAACTCTGTGACCTCCTCAGAAAATAGATGCTCTTTCTCTCACTTGCATTGCAACTTTGAAATTATAGGAAAATAATCCATTCATTACCAACACACCTTGAAACAAATACCTAGGCACTTTGGATAGTGACTACAATGACCCAAAACTGAATATAAGATTGTGTTAACAATGCTGACCAAAGATTGTATTTCAATTTGATCCACACTGAAAGCACCAATTATACCCACCAGGAAATAGACTTTGACACCCAAAATTAACACTGAGAACACAAAATATTAAGAGAACACTGAATAAAATTCCTTATAAATGCAAGCTAAAATAAAATTACCATCATTTGAGGATCCTATAATGACCAAAAGCTTTCAACAATAGATACAAAAGGAACGAGAAAACCTATAGAAAAAAAATCCTCAATAAACCATGCTACTTGAAGCCGAGAATAACACACACTATAAAGAAGTTGACTTGTACTTAAGCAGATGAAGATATACCTGTGTTATTCCACACGTATGAAATATTTGCTTGCATTTTGTAGATACATGTAATTATTACATGAAATGTTATATTAATATGCTTAATAATCCTATGTAAACACTTCATACCACATGTAATAATCACACACAGTTACATTCATACCAATTTCCACCTGTTATCTTCACAAACAAAACAATTAATCTCACATAGTTGAATTTATACCAAAGTGCCACCTATTAGCTTCGCAAATGGATGGAATTTTTGAAAAGACTTGGTGATGCATGGATTTAATACTCTGAACTAGAGAATTTTCCATTTTGAATCATGTGAAACAACCACTATTTTTCTGAACCATGTGTGTTTACAACACACACATTTTTCCCATCCAAATGCCATTTGTTTGTACCAAAATATTTTTGAATAACTTTCGGTGATGTTGCAAACTTCCACCACTTGAACAAGTACCATCGTCATTCTTGAATTCTAGCGTGAACAAGTACTCTTTTGATTCACTTTTGGCATGAAATATTATATTGTTTTAAACATCATAGTTTTGATTCCTATAAGACCAATCAATCATTAAGCATCATGGTTATAGAAATAACCAAACCTGCAAAATAAAAAAAACATTAGTCCTTAAAATATTCAACACTGTGACATTCAAATCACAATGTTCCTTTTCCTTTGAAAAACTTCACCCTGGTAGTCATGAATTTCCTTCTTGATTGTATATCACACCACTTTACATGGCATTCCTCTAGTTGATATATTATAATTGTATATCACCCCATATTACTCCTTTATCACATACATTTCTCTATTTATAATAGTTTGCAATTCTTGTGTGATATTTTTTGACCCTGTATCATATATTATTTCCTCTTGCTCTTGATCACAACCCCTATTTGATAATTTTTCAGCCAATTGATTCCCTTTTCTATATGTATGCTTGATCTGATATTGCTCCAAGACATTAAATAATTTCCATATTTCCACAAAGATATAATTGATTTACCAATTGCATTGTTTTCTATCCCTACTTGCATTAATTATAACCAAACAATCTCCTTCTATTTGTAATTTTTTAATGTTTAGATTAATGGCCATTTGTAAACCCTACAATAGAGCTTGCACCTATACTATCATGTTTGTCCTTTAAGGTAATCTTATTGATTTTGCACTAATAAGTAAACCTTCTAAATTTCTTAACACTACTCTTGCTCTTGATTTTCCTAGATTTCCTTTGGAAGCTCCATCAAAATTTAACTTTACAAACCCAATTGGTTGAGGCATCTAAGTTACTTTCTTTCTATCCACTTTGTTTATGACAGGTACTTGTAGACTACCTTTAAATGGAACAATAAGCTTTTGCCAAATTTTCAGTTGCTTTGAATCCCTATCTAAGAATATTGAACCTACATGCTTTGTATTGTGTACATAAGAGTTTGTTATTTCACAAATTGAATTTTCCAACTTAGAAAACACATGATCAATACTTGATATTTTCTTTCAAAAGATCCTCTTATTTCGCTCCCACCAAATGCACCACAAAACTATAGATGGAATGATCCTCCATAGACTTGCAAACATAGAGGATTGATATAGTAATGGACAACTAGAAATTATATCCCAAAGCATAATCAGAAGAGGGCCATACCAACTAAGGTTATCATTAATAAAGGTCCAACAAGAATTCTCAAAAGAACAGTGTAGAAATAAATGATTTATATCCTCTATGTATGCCCCACATAACACACAGTTAAAAGGATTTGATATTCCGAGTTTATGCAATCTTGAACTTGTTAATATCCTATTTGTCAAGGCCAGCCAGGTAAAACACCCTGCTTTTGGTAACACTGTAGGATTCCAACAAAAAGTTAGAGCTCTTTGTGGTTTAGAATGAGCTTCCCTATTCATCATTTCCTTGTATCCCAATTTCACTATATATTGACCTAGTTTCGAAGGTGCCTAGATAACCCTATTTGTAAAATTCTGGCAATAAACAACTCTTCCACTTAACAAATTGTTTAGATTTCCTTGTTGTTCAGATGATAATAAAGGATTCACAAATCTTAATACCATTGTCATATGTCAATAATTAGACATAACCAATGTGTAACGTAAATATAATGTTGATCTTAGGAAAAACATTATAGAATAAAAAAAAATGAATAAGTGACAATATTATAAATGTCACATAATTAGGGTGGATATTACTAACAATGTAACTTTAAAAATAACGTTGATGTTGATGTCATTATTTGATAGCAATGTTGTTACATATTAGACTATTTACATTAATATTTTTATTTTATTAGTAGGGAAGAAAAATACTAGGTGTGACAAATAAATAATGATCATGCTAATACTAAAGTGATTAAATGATGTTAGTGTTACACATAATAAATATAATGTATTAACACTATCATTTCCTATATAAGGATTAACATTAATATTACTGTTCAACTAATAATATTCATAGAACTATTACTAATATTTAAATCAAACAATTAGTTTATTAGGAGAGACAACAATTGTTAAACCATAAAAGCTAGAACAAGAGTCAATGATGTTAATTTTATTAAACTTAAAATGGTTATAATGGGGTTGCATGTTAAATCTATACAACCAATAGATGATTGCTCATGGTTTTCTTTTTCTTCTTAAAATTTCTTTATGCAAACATCGAAATCATTAGTTGTCTATGATTCTTATGTCCTTGCATAAATTAGACATCAAAATCTCTTTGTATTTGTTGCTAAATTTATTACAAAACAACTCATGATAATTTTCTATGTGTCATTTTTTGCAAGCATGCCTATAAGAGCATTTATAAATACAATTCTTGCCAAAGATACCCTTCCATGGTTTCTTCATGGAGCTCGAAGCCTAGTCCAAAACACCCAATTCGGCATAGGAGGGCTGGATGCTGGCAAGGGTTGTGAGGTTCATTTTACACTTGCCAATGGCATTTTCTCAAAACTTTCTATAGCCTTTTCAACAAATCCTTTTCTCTTATATGAATTCTATAATTAAAGCATTCTACGAGGACACCTTCCTTTAGGCTTCTACCAGACGGTTATTGTGCTTTTTTTTCCTATGCACAACTCTTCGTTGATACCATGGTTTTCTTTGGGGCACTTGATCAAATCACTCATGGGTCTTATTCTTGCTTCCACATTGTGTATAACTAAACACCCATACAAACCCTACATTTCTATTTCCAAAATAAAAATTGATCTCAATATGTATTTGGATCCTCTGGTCATGGATCTACGCAAATTTTCTTTAAATAAATTGTTATACCCACATCCTTTTCTCTATGAATAAGCCAACTTAATTGATGAGTTTTCGAAGGGATAGCATATAATTGTAATGATCTGTATGGGATTCTGAGTTAAATCCATCCTTTATTATTAATAAATAATGCAATAGATCATATTTAGATTATCCACATAGTAAACCATTAAGATAATCATTTTTGAATATTCAATGAGTTATACTTACGGGTTGTTGAATGTAATCTATTATAGATAAGGGTTTTTGCAGTTATGAATTGAGTTGTAATAACTTGCAGGATCAATCTATACAGATCTCAAGTTCCTCAGTTGTGAGTATTACAGACCAGATGGTGCATCAATTTACATGGTTAATTTTGGGTCTGGTAATACTCTAATGCTCCCTTCTCTTGTCAAAGAATCGGCAAGTGGATTATTTTCTCCTTTAATCCATTCAATTTCAAAGTCGAAACTAAGAAATTCGAAATACCATCTTGCGATTCTGCCTTGGGCAATGTCTTTGTTGGGCTTTTTCTTCAACAGACTTCTCATGGCTTGACTGTCTGTTCGAACTGTGAAATGTACTGGTTTACGAAATATTTTAAACTTATCTAAACCTTTTTTAACTGCCAGTATCTCCTTTTCATAGATGTGGTACCTGCTTTGTGTATCAGTAAAGGTTCCTGACCTGTAACCACATACATTCTTTTTACCATTTTCTTCTTCCTGTATCAAAACAGCTGACCATGTTGTATTAGAAGCATCAGTATATAAAAATAATGGTAAGTCTGGAAGAGGAGTTTGTAGAGCAGGTAAGTATTGGGAACCTCCTTACATGAAGAAAGATATAAAGGAAGAAATTTTTGAATGAGCCCCATCTCATGGAACATGGGCCTTGATGTGTCAATGAGATTAAGAAATAAAAAGGGATGGGTTAGCTATATATACCAGGTGCATTCTAGTTTTTATTCTAGGTGGGTGCACTCTAGTTAAATTAAATGAAAGATTAGTTCTAATGTTTCTCTATGAAGTACTTTATGTATGCTAATAATTTACTATTGTTCTATTCATGTTAAGATTCCTAGAAATATTTTCATGTTTTATCCTATTGTACTTTGTTATTGGACTTGATCAACCCAATATTGGTAGTGACTTTGATTTAGACATTGACTTTGATGTAAGGGAAGATGAGGCAAAGGCATAGTAATTGTAGATCTATTTGTCTATATTTTGTCATTTTGTAGTTGTAGTCATTCACCCTTTTAATGAATATGTTTAACATATCCCACGCAACGAATAAAAGATGAAAACCTATCAATGAAAAATTGGAAAGTGGAGAAATCTGAGTTATATAATAAATCGACACTACCTCAATATGATGCAGGGTTGTCTTTCTCATCTCATCCAAAGCATTCAACTGCATGATTATGTCCTTTTGTGTCTTGGATATGTCCATTCTAAGATCTAATGTAGTCCTAAGAGTCTTATGCTCAAATTCAATGGGCAACATAGTTGTCTTCCCATACATTAATTCAAAAGGAGTGAAGCCTATGGTTGTTTTCCAGGTGGTCCTATAGGCCCAGACAGCTTCTGGAAGCCTATTTTCCCAGTGTTTCTTATCAATAGCCACTATTTTGGTCAGAATTGCCGCAATTTCCCTATTGATCACCTTAAATTGGCCATTGGCCTAAGGATGATAGGGGGTAGACTTTATGTGCCTCACATTATATTCACTGACTAGTATTGTAACAAGGGTTGATGTAAATTGATCCCCTTGATCAATCACTATCTCCCTTGGGACCCCATAATGAGTAAATATTTCCTCATAAATAAATTATGCAACCTCATTATCTCAAGGCACTAAGGTTGCATCAAAACTCAACCATCAAGCCTTAGCATTGAGAAGCAGAAACTACCCGACCCAAGATTTATCACTACCAGCATGCTCCTGCAATGACATTGATGCCACAACTGCGGGAAAATTGGAAAAACAATTCAATCATGAATGCAATGTATCTATTCACAAAAACATTCTACAGATAAAAGTTAACTGCAACGACTTACTTAAATGGTTGGCACAGATTTTCAATGTCTTGGACTGTCTCATGACCAGACGGAACAAGAATCAGGTCAGAAAGGAAAAGGCATAAAGCTCACAAAGATGGGAGAAAAGAATTGTATGATGAAGGAACGCCTTCCAAAGAACAAACTCCCTTGAGCCAGTTCCGAGAAAAAACATAAATACAAGATGGAGCTAAACAATCAGGAACAGGAAATAGTTAGCCATGAACCAGGAAGATGGCCTAACTCAGAAAGTTTTACAATGATAAATCCTGATAAGAAATCATGGGGAAAATATGAAGCAAGACTTCATACAGATTTGGGAAAGAAGCAGAAGAACTCAGAGGCACAAAGAAATTGGATGGCCCAATGGATGACCTCTGCTCAAGAAAATATTGACGACATAGCTGTAGATGTTAGATACTCTGTAGATCAATCTCTTGATTGTGTAAATAAATTAGAAATAGTTTCTGAAGATCAACAAAAGCACTTCTCTGTTTTTAAAAATATAGAACATTAATGTGGCACCTTATCAAATGATATTACCAGTGTAAACTATGATGTGACCCAAGTACATACTAGTGTGAAGAAAATTTCTTCTACACAAGAACATCAAGATAATTATCTGACCCACATTTATGGAGATCAGCAAATTAATGAATCATCAAGAAAAGTTGCTGATGTAGAAAACAAAGCTTTCTTAGAATCCATAGCTAAGAAACTAGAAAAGGTCAGAATATATGTGAAGAAGACAAGGGTCTCACAAACTGGTAAGGATAGTTCTGAAGAAGAACAGAAAGAAAGAAAAGGTAAAACAGTAGAACCTCCTATTAAGCAAAAGGTTTTCATTCAAAGAAGAAAACCCCTGCATTCAGAAGAAGATAAAGTAGCATCTACTTCGTCTAGACATTCTTCTCGAAAATCAACATTGCATGTTCAAATGCCTAAAATCAAAGAACATTCTCTAGCAGGAAAAGAAGAGCCTCTCAGAGATTGGCTTGAAGAAATAGGGGTAGAAAAAGAACAAGAAGAACCAGTTTTCATGGATGAACCTGGTTGTGCAAATAAAGAATCAGATGATGAGTCTTCAGATGTACATAGTATAACAATTTTTGATAGTGATAGTTCAATTGACACTAACTCCTCAGTAAATACTGATGATGAGGATATTGGTTTAAATCTGTCCAATTACAGACAGATAGGTGAACAAGAACCATGGGAAAACTCAAGAGCAGTAAGCATGGATATAGAAGTCCAAGAGCCAGTTTCAGAAAATCTGAAACCTGAACAGTTGCGTCCTTATGCAACTAGCGGATATATAATAAATATTGACAAACTAGTCAATCCATATGAAGCTATTTGCACTTGGACAGATACATTGGAAAATCTCTTTGAAAGAGGTGGAACATGGTCAGAACCTGCAAAGGTTCTTTACGCAGTCAGACTAATGGCTGGTAAGTTGAGAAACTAGTGGAACAATCTACCAGACACAGGACCAATGCCAAAGCAGCTTCCTACACAACCTACAGATCCAATTCTTGTAGATCTAAAAAATTTAGGAAAGGACGACATTTTCCAAGCTGGATTTGATGAACTCAAATGGTTACTCACAGATCTCTTCTGTGATGACATCTCAAATCAAGCTCTTGAAGCAAATAAAATGTTGCAGTCTATGAAGCTGAAAAACTTAGCCAAGTTTGATGCTTACAATTGCATGTTTGAATCTTACATGGTGGCAGCAAATAAGATGCACGATCTTACCACTAAGCAATACTTCTTAAATTCTTTACCTTGTGGTTTAGGTGCATGGGCTCAAGATTACATCATTAGAAAAGAAAATAAACATCTTGATGATGTAAGCTTTCCTACTGTCAAAAGATTGATCAGATACAAGCTGGAGAAACAATGCTTATTAGGAGCATTGCAAACAAACAAGGAAGAATATAATTATACTTGCAATCTTAAGGAATTTTGCAATCTTCCTCCAATAAACCAGCTAAAAGATTTCCAGCAGCTAAAGCAATTCAAAAAGAAAGGTTGTGGCAAAGGCAGTAACTGCAGATGCAAGCATTGCAAGCAGAAAAGCTACCATGAAGGAGAATACACTTTCAAAAGAAGTAAGCATGGTAGATCTAAGAGAAATTATAAGGCAATCCCTTATAAAAAAAGGAGATCTCAAAGACCTCCTCTGTATTTTTTAAAGAAAAGATCTAATACGCCTCCTAAAGGCATTAAATGTTTTATTTGTAAAGGACCGCATTATGCAACTAACTGTCCCAAGAAATTAAATCCTGTAACAAGAATTTATGCAGTCTTTGAAAAGGAAAATCCAGGATGGGAAGTTGTTAGCTACACTCCAGATACAGATCTAAAAGATTTGTATGAATTAGTGGAAGTTGTTCCTGAATCTCTTTTTATGTTCAGATCCAAAGACCGACATAGAAAGTAGAAAAATTTGTCCAGCTCCAGCACATCCGAAAGTTCAGATCTTGATGAAGATTTCTTATCTTCATTATTAAAGAATACACTGGCAGATCTAAAGATCCAGATCCAGATTGAAAAATCTAAGGATCCCTATAAAATTGCAGGAACAAGAGAAGAAAGAAAGCGTGTTGTTCACCAACACCTATCTAAACTTAAAAGTTTAGAATCTGATAAAGTTGAAGTCGAGAAACAACTCAAGCTTCAACACAGACCTTCTAAGGAAGAAAAGAATAACCCAGATCATGGATACAAGGTACCCCCATGGCAGAAAAAATCAGATATCCCTTCTTCTTCTAGACACAAATCTTCTTCTTCAAAACATTCTTCAGCAGATCCTGATATTATTGCAATTTTTAAGAAATTTGATCTTTTGTTAGATGATGTTTCAGATATAAAGAGACTCCTTAAATCTCAACAAAAGGAAATCAGGAATCTTTCTGCAGAGGTAGGAGAAATTAAGGATGTTTTATTCAAAGCAAATTTTGAACAAAGATCAGAAACAGAAAAAGAAGAAGCACATTCAGAAGCTAGCAGTAGTAACAAATCTCTCATCAGTGATAGAAATTGCTCTTTACTACTTGCTAACAATGGTAATTATATCCGGATAAATTTTTGTTTTCCTGGATATAAAAAGATTCCCTTAGATGCTTTTGTGGACACAGGTTCATCTCGATCCTTAGCAAAAACAAATGCTATACCTCCATCATTCTGGAAAGAAAAACCAGACCTTCCTCATAGCTATGCTATCAATGGAGAGAGGATCAAAATGGGAAGATATGCACAAGATGTTCATATCGAAATCATGGGTAAAATCTTCATTACAGATTTTATTGAGTATAATGATTTAGAAGATGATATTCTACTTGGTTTTCTATTTTTTACAAACTATGAACCACTTCAGTTCTGGAAACACAAAATATCTCTCAGACACGAAGATGGCCAGATTGAAGTACCTACACTCAAAATTGTCAATCACAAGTTTGAGATAAAGAAATCAAAGAGAAATGAATCAGTCAAAGAAGCAGCAGAAAAAACTCCTGAAGTTTTCCAAGAACTTAAAAATAAGTTCGAGAAAGATTGCTGCAGTATGAATCCTCTACAATTTTGGTCACAAGATCACGAAGATTGTGAGATACGACTCAGACCAGAATGTATGATAGTTATACCCCATGAACTAGCATATCTAATGAGCCCAACAGAAACTAAAGAGATTCAGGAACAACTTCCACTAATTCATACAAATCTTTTAGATCTGTATCTGGAGTGTAGCTGACAACTTCCCATCCTGGATTTTCCTTTTCAAAGACTGCATAAATTCTTGTTCCAGGATTTAATTTCTTGGGACAGTTAGTCGCATTAATTAGTATCAGAGCTAGCAAAGTAAAGCATGCCTGAGTCATTAGACATCGAATCTCAAGTTCAGGATATTCTTAGAGAAACATATTGTCCATCTGGATTTAGCATTTTTATCAAGATTCTTGCCATAGTTGTATTCTTAATCTTGGCTGCAATTTGGTTCTTGAGAACAGTATTGCCGCATTAAAGTACTGCAAAGTTGTGTGAGGAAGATTTCATGAACGAAGCTTGTTAAGGTTATCACCAGTAGCTGTGGACCCGCAGTAAGGCTATAAATCCTGCTCAAGCCGAAGGATAGGCGTCAGGGTGAGCTGTAAGACGGAAATTGTAGCAGTGAACGTTTTGAACAAATCCAAGTAAGTTCTAATTCTTCCAAGATGACAACACAGAGCTCTTTAAATGCAAGTGGTGCTTTTTCTCATGTTATCCATAATTATTTCCAAGATAAAGATGAACTCGTGGATGAATCTGGTAATTTCAAATTCCCAGATATTAGAATATCAGATCTCTATCCTGAAAAAGGAATTAAGTCAAAAATGATGAACTCTGTTAGACAGTCCGAAATAAATCTCAAAGTAGCTGGTGTAGGAATATGTCCAATCTATTTGCCCTTTCTATTACCCGATGACATAAAAAGATGGAAAAGTAAAGGTTTCTTTCATGTCCATTTTTCATTAGTAGATATTATTCTCCATCCTCATTTTAATTTTGATATAGGTGTTGAATATTTTGCTACTTTAATAGATACTAGGTGTAGAATATGGGATCAAGCTGTTATAGCTCAATTCAAGGGTCGTTTAGTCAAAAAGACTGACGAAAACAAAGGTGGTGATGCTAGAATGTCTGTCCGACCTAATTTTACCATCAACCTTGATGACAAATATATACAAACTGCATTTTGTTTATTATTACAAGTTAAAGGAATAGTTTTACAACCTGAGTCTGTATATGCTACTGTAGGTGGCCGATGTGTGTATAGTTCATCCGTTCCAGTAAAAGTCCATTTTCATGCCCGGCATTTTTGGTGAATAAAAGAGCAAAACAGGTAAGAGGAAAAAAGAGACTTTGCATTAATTACAAGCCTCTTAATGATATAATTCTTCCTTTCAATTACCCCATCCCTTTCAGTACTGAATTAATCAGACGAGCTGCCAATAAAAAGGTATTTTCCAAATTTGATTGCAAATCAGGATTTTGGCAGATAAAGGTAAAAGAATCTGATAGATATAAAACAGCATTCTCAGTTCCTCAAGGTCTTTATGAATGGAATGTCATGCCGTTTGGTCTATGCACAGCCCCTGCTTACTTCCAAAGAAGAATGGACCAAGCACTACGACATTTAACAGAATTTTGTGCTGTTTACATAGATGATATTCTTATATTCTCAGATTCAATTACTGATCATTTCCAGCATCTTGATCAGCTATATGCAGCTATAACCAAGCATGGAATATGCTTTACAGCAAAGAAAATGGTGATAGGCCAAAGTCAGATTGATTTTCTAGGCTTACATCTAAAGGATGGAAAGGTATATCTTCAACCACACATCTTGCAAAGAATTCAAGAATTTCCTGATATTCTCCTTGATAAGAAGCAAATCCAACGATTCTTAGGATGTTTGAATTATATTTCACCCTTTTACAAAGGATTGGCTGAAGATAGAAGAGCTATTCAAGCTCATCTTAAAGAAGAAACAGAGGGTTGGTCTTCAACAGCAACAGAAGTTGTCCAACGTATTAAGGCCAAATGCCAATACTTACCTGCTCTACAAACTCCTCTTCCAGACTTACCATTATTTTTATATACTGATGCTTCTAATACAACATGGTCAACTGTTTTGATACAGGAAGAAGAAAATGGTAAAAAGAATGTATGTGGTTACAGGTCAAGAACCTTTACTGATACACAAAGCAGGTACCACATCTATGAAAAGGAGATACTGGCAGTTAAAAAAGGTTTAGATAAGTTTAAAATATTTCTTAAACCAATACATTTCACAGTTCGAACAGACAGTCAAGCCATGAGAAGTCTATTGAAGAAAAAGCCCAACAAAGACATTGCCCAAGGTAGAATCGCAAGATGGTATTTCGAATTTCTTAGTTTCGACTTTGAAATTGAATGGATTAAAGGAGAAAATAATCCACTTGCCGATTCTTTGACAAGAGAACTTGCAGGATCAATCTATACAGATCTCGAGTTCCTCAGTTGTGAGTATTACAGACCAGATGGTGCATCAATTTACATGGTTAATTTTGGGTCTGGTAATACTCTAATGCTCCCTTCTCTTCCCCGGGAAATTGTTATCACTTTATTAGAAACTTATTTTCTAAATAAGTGGTTCAGAAATATGCAGAGTTTGATTCATTACCATCATCACGAAGCTCTGGTTGATTCAGATGAAGAAGAAGAATTCAAAGAAAAGATTGGAATGACTAATGCCCCAATAAAGCATTGAACTGGATACAGGTATCCCAGATTAGAATTCTATCCTCTTACTGCCAAGTGGAAAGCTGAAGTCAGAATCCAGGACATGGAGATTACTCTCAAACCAGCACTTCTAGCCACAAGAATTGAGCTCGACATTGCATATTCAAATGATTATATGGTCCAGATCGATCATGTTTTCAACCAAATAAATGAAGATTGGGAAAGAGCAAACGAAGAACTTCCAGATGAACTATTGGATCCGATCCCTTTTTAGGGCTAGCACATGGGCTTGTCTGTGCCATGATGTCACCCACGTTAAGACGTGACAATAGGATGCAACCCTATTCACAAAAAGCAAGATCCCCATAGTGACTTTTGGGTGTAAAGTTGGCATGTACGTGACATGTGTCTTAATCACGGTTGTTACCTTTTCCTATTCACGCCTTTTATAATGGCTACAGAAAAGCTTGTCGGTTGGTTCTTATCCATGTTCATGCATTTACTTTTGAGTCATGCTACGGATAATGATTCCTTTTCTCGTGTCACTTTTTAATTGACGGACTTCAAAATTTGTAAAAGAAGGTCATAAGCTTTGCTTTGATGGAATCAGTCTCTTCTTATAAGAGGACCTCAAAGACGCCTTCCAACACACACTGAGTTTTTAGAGAAGTCTAGTCTTTTAGGAAGTTTTAAGTTTTCAGACTTATGCTCTCTCCTGTGCTTTAAAGCGATCTGGATGATCAGAATCTGACAATATTGTAATGAATTCTGGAATGAGTTTTGAATGCAAGATAGCATTGTTTATTTTTATCTTGACCTGTGCCATTAGTGTGATTGGTTTTGGCATTTATCATTTCACCAGTTGAATGAGTACTTGAGTAGTTCCGCATTAATTGGTATCAGAGCTAGCAAAGTAAAGCATGCCTGAGTCATTAGACATCGAATCTCAAGTTCAGGATATTCTTAGAGAAACATATTGTCCATCTGGATTTAGCATTTTTATCAAGATTCTTGCCATAGTTGTATTCTTAATCTTGGCTGCAATTTGGTTCTTGAGAACAGTATTGCCGCATTAAAGTACTGCAAAGTTGTGTGAGGAAGATTTCACGAACGAAGCTTGTTAAGGTTATCACCAGTAGCTGTGGACCCGCAGTAAGGCTATAAATCCCGCTCAAGCCGAAGGATAGGCGTCAGGGTGAGCTGTAAGACGGAAATTGTAGCAGTGAACGTTTTGAACAAATCCAAGTAAGTTCTAATTCTTCCAAGATGACAACACAGAGCTCTTTAAATGCAAGTGGTTCTTTTTCTCATGTTATCCATAATTATTTCCAAGATAAAGATGAACTCGTGGATGAATCTGGTAATTTCAAATTCCCAGATATTAGAATATCAGATCTCTATCCTGAAAAAGGAATTAAGGCAAAAATGATGAACTCTGTTAGACAGTCCGAAATAAATCTCAAAGTAGCTGGTGTAGGAATATGTCCAGTCTATTTGCCCTTTCTATTACCCGATGACATAAAAAGATGGAAAAGTAAAGGTTTCTTTCATGTCCATTTTTCATTAGTAGATATTATTCTCCATCCTCATTTTAATTTTGATATAGGTGCTGAATATTTTGCTACTTTAATAGATACTAGGTGTAGAATATGGGATCAAGCTGTTATAGCTCAATTCAAGGGTCGTTTAGTCAAAAAGACTGACGAAAACAAAGGTGGTGATGCTAGAATGTCTGTCCGACCTAATTTTACCATCAACCTTGATGACAAATATATACAAACTGCATTTTGTTTATTATTACAAGTTAAAGGAATAGTTTTACAACCTGAGTCTGTATATGCTACTGTAGGTGACCGATGTGTGTATAGGTTGCTTAACACTATTTTTCCTCCTTCTAATTTTTTGGCGGGGGTAAGTTATACAGAAGCCAATGCTAATGTTGACGATTATGGTCGACACATAGATTCAACTGGGTTCGAAATAGGATTTCCTATTATTGAACAATTGATCAACCAAACTCAGCCCCAGTTCCAGAATCTTCCTACATCTTCTCATAGGTTATTCTCAGATAAGCCTAGAGAACAAAGTAGACGAATTGCCAGCATTGACTTACAGGCCTTACCTGAAACTACAATGTTCACCCAACCTGAGGCCTCTTCAAGTAACAGAACCCACTCCCTGCCTAGATCTTTTTCCATGTCACATAACTTTCCCAGTACGTCCAATAAGCCATTCATTGACTATAATCCTGAAGAGTCAATTGGTTTAAATCATTTCCTTAGATACAAACAACCATCTGTACAAATCCCAAGGACTAGCTCAGCCACATTTTCTGACTTTGACAAAGATCCAATATTATTGGACAAATTAGCCAGATCTGTTAGCCAAAGATTATCTTTGACTCCTAAAACAGAACAAGAATCAGGTCAGAAAGGAAAAGGCATAAAGCTCACAAAGATGGGAGAAAAGAATTGTATGATGAAGGAACGCCTTCCAAAGAACAAACTCCCTCGAGCCAGTTTCGAGAAAAAACATAAATACAAGATGGAGCTAAACAATCAGGAACAGGAAATAGTTAGCCATGAACCAGGAAGATGGCCTAACTCAGAAAGTTTTACAATGATAAATCCTGATAAGAAATCATGGGGAAAATATGAAGCAAGACTTCATACAGATTTGGGAAAGAAGCAGAAGAACTCAGAGGCACAAAGAAATTGGATGGCCCAATGGATGACCTCTGCTCAAGAAAATATTGACGACATAGCTGTAGATGTTAGATACTCTGTAGATCAATCTCTTGATTGTGTAAATAAATTAGAAATAGTTTCTGAAGATCAACAAAAGCACTTCTTTGTTTTTAAAAATATAGAACATTACTGTGGCACCTTATCAAATGATATTACCAGTGTAAACTATGATGTGACCCAAGTACATACTAGTGTGAAGATACTCTTACTATCCTCAAGCTTTATTGGTTCTTTTCTTCCAAAGATTACCACCTTAGCTTTGCCCTTGTCCTTCTATTTTCCATGAAAAGGAGTTAGCTTGAAACTTTGATTATCTTTCCAAATGGTGTAGGTCTTTTCCCAACCATCATACATATATTTCCTATAAATTACCATGGCCTTACCAAGAGCAGATGGAAACAATCCATTGGCAATATATCACATAGGACTCTATCCTTGTACTCCCCAATCTGGAAATCCACATAGGCTTGCTTACTCACTACTAAACTTTGGCTATCATTCACCCAAGAAACTTTGTAGGGTGCTACATGAGGAATCGTCTCTAAACTCAACTTATCTACCATCTCCCTAGACACCATATTATCCTAAGAACCAGAATCAATTACAACTTAACACACTTTACCTTTGCATTTACATGAGGTTCTAAATAGGTTCCTTCTTTTCCACTTATATAATTATCATGATATGTTGGTTAATTATGGAAAGAATCAATAACAAACAATGCAGTTACAAACAAAACTAGCATTAATAAAAGAGAAATTGCAAAATTTACAATCAGGAGAACCAATGTATACCAGTGCTACTTCTCCTGCTACTTCACATGAGCCAGCACCTGCTAATTATACCCCTTCAACAAGTTCCTCATTGGAAATTGTGCCTTATAATATGGGAACTATACCCATTTCAATGGTGGAGCCAAACACATCAGAAGCATCACAAACAAAGGAAGGTGGCAGCAAAGAAGAGTTGCTTGAACAACTAAAGGATTACAAAGAAAAATGTGACAATGACAATAGGGAAATATTTGTTAGTAATATGAAGATTGGCACTGCAGTCTTGGAGCATTTAAATAGAGGGGTTAATAACATATTGAATCACATTCATGCTAGCTATTCTTCCATGAAGTTTGCTATAAACAATTTTTACATTGATAAGGAGATAGCCATTTTGCTTATGGATACATGGATCCCCAGGCTACAAGAATTGAGAATGATGTCTATGGGAGCCAAGCATGATGTTAACAATCCTAAAAAACTTAAGCCCACCATTCAGATTGTAAATGGAATTCAGGAGTTCAGGGGGAATATAGAGCCTTTGGAGACCAGGATAAGGGAATTGATCAAGAATTTTCATGAAACACATCTTGGTCTCTTTCCATCCATTTTAAATGATGATGGAAACAACAAAACCCTACAATACTGGAGAAAATAAACCAATGAAGTCATTTCAAATCAAGTTGCTTTGATTTGTGAAAGGCATGACATAAGCATGCTGAAGAAAAACATGGACATGTTGGCCCATGTAGAAATTGTTCTGACAGAGTTTGATAAAGAAGCGAATTGGGTTGTTACCAAGTATTCACCTTATAGGCAGAAGTTTGATATAGTCATGAGTTTTAATTAGCCCAAAAAAGATGAATTCCAAGCCTAGAGGGACAAGTACTTGGATGTACTAGATGATTGAGTTGCAATTGTGGGGTGGCAAGAACAATTTTGGCCTTGAGTCTACAACCATGGTGATTAACGGATAGGAGAAGTACAATGCATAGCCTGGAACTAGTACAAATTAGGATTTTTCTAAAGAATTGATAATATATTTTCTTCTCTCTAATATTTGAAATTGATAACAAGATTGTAGATGTGGACATGTTCCTTGTTTTTTCTGTTTTATTCTTTTATGATTTCTTTCATCTTCACTCGGTGTACATGGATATATTTTTGGAGCATGTGGATATTGTTGAATCAGCTCGAAGATGCCTTTTGGAAGGCGAGACTTCATCTTCAACAACAAATGAAAATAACTTTTGTCCCATGTAACATTCCCTCCATTTAAAAATGCAAACATAATTGCATTGGGAATGTATTTTGTAACGTTCCAATCGGATAGTGACATGTGTACTCTCTAGCCCAAGGCTTGTTTTGCTCCTTCTTTTCTATAAGGAATTCAAGGCCAAAAGTAGAGGGTCCATTGTTTTGTAATTGATCACAGAGAACTATAAAGACAATATTGAGTATATTTGAGTTTTGTCTTAGGTTTGAGTCTACTAATGCATATGTAATTTTAATAGCAATACTGGCAATATAATGCAGAATGGTGAAAACTCAAAGCCATTTTCTCTCCTATATACTTGGTTCATGAATTATGAATAATATAATCAACGATTATCTTATTTGTCTCCATTGATTTCTAGTGGATGTGTAGTTTTATTCTTGCTATTTAATTCAAAGAATTAATGTAAATCCTTGAGTGAAGCTATAAGTTTATGTCAATTGAGTGCTAGGATATTAGTAAGAAGTGGTGGTTGAGAATATAATGTTAAAAATTTTGTAATGAAGTATTTTCAAAGCTTAAATGATGTTATGTGTGAAATTGTTATCAGATTGTATAGGTTTTGGGATTTGACTTTGTTCCTAGGATGAGGCACCGATCTAGGTAAATGTTCATAATACATTTCCTTGGTCAGAAAACAGAAAATAAATTTTATGAACAAACTTTACAATGGGTTATAATCGTTATTATTTTTTGTTAAGTTCCACCATTCTCATGCTCTAAATGTAGAGTGTTGTTAATAAGCAGCCAACTTCTTTGATACATTCCATTTGTTGAGCTATTACATGAGAATTATCTGTTATTTACAATGTATTTGGATATTTGGCGTAGAGGTCTTTAAATACATTGTGGGATCACCCTTTAGGGTTTTGCAGAGCCCAAAGTGTAGGAGGAAATAATTACTACTTCCACTCATTCATTGGCCAATCCCTTTGGGTTGCTAAGGATTGGAATTGGCAATTCCATAGGAAGTTTTGAAGATTAGCTTGGTTCTTAAAAAACAACCAACAAGGCTTCCAAATTCCAACAATATCTCCCTTTGTCATTGATGGAAACATGCATATCAAAAACATTTTCAAAGCCTTGATTCAAAACTTGTCTCCCTCTTACACATATCTCTCCCAAAAATATTTCTTCAATATCTCTCCAAGTATTTTGACCAAAAGGTTTTTCAGTTATCTCTCACCAAAATGTAGCTGTCACTCCCCAAATGTTTTGAAAAAAATGTTTTTCCACTATCTCTCCCCCTTTGAAATCAATGGTAAAGGGTGTGCAAAGACTTAGTATACTCTCGTTAGATATATATGTTGACTCCCCCTCAACCAAAAAGGAACTTTTATGCAAATAAGGGATTTTGAAAACTTAGTGCATAGAAGTAAGAATTGTCAACCTGAAGATGTTGACCCTTTGAGCTTCTTTATAATTTATTTCCAAGTAGATATGCCTTCTTTCCAAATTCTTTTTGCTTCTACTAGAGTCTTTCACTATAATTCAAGCTCCATTAGTGTCTCTTCTCCTTCTTCCACAATACTGGGGTTGAGATTTATTTATGAGAGTTTATCAATACTAGAAGGGGCACTTGAGATAAGAGTATGCTTTATCTTTACTAAGTCCCTTAACATCACATATTGTCTGATTATTTCTTCTATCTGATTCTGCAAGGCAAAGAAGTTGTCATGTAACTGCATAATGCCAGTCCATGTCTAATTATCTCTATCTTTTATTAGATCATAAGTATATGCTTCAGAGCCTATTTGTATTTCAATTGAGTTCATGGCATCCTTTATACTTCATGTGTTATTCGACCATTTCAAGTAGTATGAAAGTAGTTTATGTGCTTCTTCATAGGTATGAGCATCCTTCAAAAATTTCATAACTCTATGACATGCATTTGCACATTTCCTTGTGATTTCCTCTAGGTTCTTCTTTGCAGGCTTTTCCTCTAACTCACTTCTACCTTGTCCTTTTAGTCCAGACAAATATACCTTAAATGAACCATCCAAGCGTCTAAAATTTTCTATAGTGGACAATGATGCATCAATGCTTGTTTTGGGGTTTATCTCTTGTAAGGATTTCATGGCTTCATCCATATCTTGTGCATTGATAGTTTTGAGTCTAGTTTCATGTTCATGTTGAGCATCATCTATGTGAATTATTTATTTTTCCATGTTAGTATCTTCTTCCTCTATAACTTGTTGTTTAACTTCAACCGGAGGATTAACAATGCTCTTTCTCTTCTTACCTGTTCTTTTAGAGTTGTCGAAGGCTTCAACTCTAGTCCTATCCTCTAACCCTGATCTGCTAAGGTCTTTGGGGCTTCTTAGATGCACATCTACATAGTGAACAACTTCTACCTTAGTCACTTCATATTCTAATTCAAAAATCCAAATAGTTTTGGGCTTAATTTCCTCCATGAAGAAAAAATTAGTGGAGACAAGAAAATTAATGTCTCCTAAGTAACCTCCCAACATACTCTTAGGAATTATCACTCTTTCATTCATTCTCCTTTGAAACATTCCAAAGAATACTGTAAGAGCATCGACTTGAGCATTCGAACTCCAAGTATTCTCATATATTTTGCTATCTGATGTGCAAAAGGTTCTATATTTGTCCACTCCACTTTCCCAATTACTGATACTTCCTTCATGGAGTAGAAAATAAAATCGATTGCCAATGTACCATACCTAAATTCATGCTTTTTGTTCTTCTTGATTTCCTTTAGGTTTTTCAATAAATGTTGTCGGAGAAATTCATAAAGGTCATAGTCAGTACCACTTTCAATCATGTCTTGTGCAATTTGAACGGCAATGGTAGAGATTGCATTGTCTCTATTAGGGTGATATGTTTTGTGATCTATAAGCATCATAGTGTACTAGATAGCTAGATTTCTAATTGAGTCCAAAGTGAGCTCTTTTCCATCAAGGGCAGCACCTTTCTTCTCCATTATATCCCTAACTTAGATATATTTTCAGTCTGGAACCAGTCTGGAGAGCCACAAACTAGTTATATCTTTGATAGCTTCCTTGGTTATTCTTACCTAATTTTTGCTTACAACTAAATTAGGTAGAGCTGAAACATAGTTTGCAGCTAAGAAAAAGGTACAAACAAATTTCTACTAAAGTTTTGTCATTGCACAAAAGATGCTTTCAAGTGAAGTTCAGTTTTATTATGCAAATGTTCTTTACAATAGAAAATTATACAAATTTGCATAGTATTGTTGTCTTTATTCATTTTTCAATGAAACATGATGTCCCACACAAGTTATGGGAATAACTGATCATACATGATTAAATGAAACACAAGGAGTAAACTATACAACTGAAGAAGTAAAGAACATGAAAGGAAGTTTGATTCATCATTGCCTGAATGACGAATCACAAAGTTGACAGTTGTGTCTTCAATTTCAGCCCCAGCTCCTTTGTTGGTTGCTCCAGAGATACCTGTAGAAATGGATTTTTTTAGAGCTCGAAATTAAATTTCTCCTCATGCATACATCAATAGATATATAATCTACTCCTATGAATCATTTGATCATATATGCAGAATTTACAAATATTCAAGAGCAGAAGAATTAATGCATCATCGAAAGCTTTCAACTTCATTGTTTTATTAACTTGTTTGTTCACTATGTAGGTATAGGTTCATTTGACTTTCCATATTTTCATGTTTGAAAATTACAGCATGTGGAGAAAATGGGCTCCCACAAGGGTTGAGCCCAACATGCTACCCTCTTGGATTTTAGGAGGGATTTGAAGTATATTTTAAATCTATGGAAGTCATTTCAATTTTCATGTTGTCACTACAAGCTTTCAAGAAGGAATATCAATCATATCAGCAAGTTACCATGTGCATAATTAACATAGGACTTATCACTCATGACTATCAAATTAGAGAGTGCAATGAAGGTAACCCTTCACTTTGAAGTGAAAATCACAAATGAGTCGTAGAGTTGTGGTCATAGCATTCATTTATGTCACTTCATTGTCATTGTCACATCATTATTTCTTGTTATTTATATCATATGAAATGAATACATTTGAAGTACTATCCATCCAAAAGTGCCTAGGGACAGTCTATAAATGATTTTGAGTTCATAGTCAAATGTTCACAATAGCCTAGGGGTAAAGACAAGTTAGCAAAGTCCTTGATAAATCTTTAAACACTACTGTCAAAAGATATCGCATAGTGAGGAACCAACCATAGACTTTCCTCTTGAAGCAACAAAATAGATTGAGAATCATTACAAACTTGCAAGTCAGTAAAATAATGAATACAAAGAGGAGATGGATGATAGCTAACAATCAACATGAGGAATATATCAAGGTTAGTTTTAGGTGAATGATAGTTTGTGATGACAGTTATGAGAACACGGTCATGCAAGTCATCATGTAAGCAATCTATGAAGGTCATGTTTCTATTTGGCAAAGGATACAAGCACAGTGATGAAATAACAGTGCACTATAACATCAATTTGTGTTATCAATGAAAGATGATATTGAGCATGAAAATAGAGCATGGAGAAATTCACAAGCAATGACAGTAACATGTAAAAGTAGTTTGGAGTGATCGAAAGTAGTTTGGAGTGATAAGAAGATAGAGTTTTCATATTCTGCAAGACCTCTTATTCTTTCATGAGATAAAATACTTTACTAGCTTCTACCAAACTATTGTACTTTAAAAAAACATGTGAATAAACTTATTATCAAAGCTTGTCTGTAAAACGGGAAAATCACTTATGAGGGATGAAAGAGTGGACATTTTTTCCATGTAAAAATGTTTTCTAGAGAATACAGGTCTGCAATATTGAAGATACATAATCATCAGAGGGGTTGTATGTAGCAAATAGAATGAATAGTGGCTTTGTCAGCTAGTTGTTTCTACATAATGCTTGTGAGACCGAGATGAATCCTTAGCATGATGAAAACAATGAACTATGGAAAAACTCGGCCTTCAAAGGAGCAAACCCTCGAGTAATCTACAAAGGGAAGATCGTGCATAATCTATGAAGAGATTTCATGGGTCGAGCCATGAACAAAAGCTTCATATTTTCTATATCAAAGAAGTTGAACATGTCGCCAATATACAGAAAATAAGAAAAAAAATATATTATTTCTCCTAAAAATGTCAATGAAATCCATAAATGCTTTCAAAGTGAAGTCATGACCAGAAAAATGGAATATCCAGAAATTCCAAAGCATGTAAATATTAAAGCATAAAACATTAAGCTTTTTTCATCATGTCTATTACAAATAAGCATAGATTGTTCCTCTTTTACAAAAAATACAGAGAATAGAACATACCACACGGGTTTTCTACCAGAAGTTCTCAATGAAAACTCCTAGAGGACTCCATGAAAGCTTGAGCAAACCCTAGCATAGTGATTCCCTCAAAATGCAAAGTTACAAATGAATGAAGAAAGGTCGCAGGTTGAGTTTAGGGTTGCCTTTTTTCCATAAGTTTGTCTAACCCCTTTATGGGGATTTTTCATTTTTATTTTAAACTTTTGCCTTTGATTAATACCGTGGCTGATGTTAAGTTCCTTTTGTATACTTTTGCATAGTTTTCAAACATAAATTTACCCCCCCTTCACTTTTTGCATGATAGTGAGACTCAAATGAAAATGTAAACAAATATTGGTTATAATATTTTATAAATTACATCAATATTTGTCATGGAGGCGGTCCCACAACACATATTAAAGTCACCCTTTATTATTTGTTTAAATTATTCACCCCAGTCCCAAAATCATGCAAAATGGAAAGGGGAGTGAATTGAAGTGTCTATTTTTTATTCCCAGTTAGAACTGGGTGACTTTAGAGTCCTTTTGGGTAGTTCCACTTGGTAGGGAAAGTTTCCACCTATTTTCACTCATTTTGGGTCAGTTTTGGGCCCTGTTTTTGGGGGTTTTCATCTCTGCTCGTGAGAGAGTTTCTTGGAGATATTTTAGATGTAGTTAACTGCAAGTGCCACCTCTTGGCACTTGGAAGTCATTTTTTGTATATATGAGAAAAGACTTAGGTTTTTTCTCAATTCTTGCTTCTTCCTCTCTTGATTATTGCAAAGAGTTTCTAAGTTTTGTAATTCAACTTTCATAGTTTGATAGAGAGGCTCCTTTGAGATCAATAAAAGATGGTAGTGCATTCCTTTATCATTTTTTGTCTCATTTGCAGTTAATGATTTGAGGTTTAACTGTGATTCTAGTTTTGAATACTTTTCTATGTCTCATTGTTGCAAATATGAATGCAGAAGTCTCATGTAATGCAAGTTGTATGATGTGTTAGGTGATCTTATTAGGTTGAAGTTGTGATTGATCATTTGTTTGTCCTTCAAAATCCATTAATTTCAAACCTTCATACAAATCACTATTGTATTGCATGTTTTAGTTGGAATTGTGAAAAGTAAATGTCTTTTACAGTTGATTGTGAGTTGTGAATCAGTTTACATTTTCATAGTCATCTAGGTGCATCACCATCCTTTCAAGTTCAACTTTTCATTCATTTTAAACCCTTTTATCCCTTTTCTTGCATAATCATTAGTTTCTTAGAGAATCAAAAGGGGAACCAACCCATACTCTGGAGGTTTATCTTCACTATAGGGTACCCACAACCTAAAGATATTCCAATGTTTCAATAGGATTAGCTGAGTCTAGGCTTAGCTAGGGTGCAATCCTAGTTGACAACAGTTATCAAGTACGACCCATCAATCCATATGGAATCATCATTAATTCTTCTTAACACCATTCTAGTGTACTTCTCTTTGTCTTCAAATGATGGAAACTTCTGTCACACATCTAGCCTCTTCTCACTTAGGGTTTTGTATTTTGGTTTTACGGTGTCATCATTTCCTTCCAATTCATTTTCCCATAGAATAAATAATTTTTTAGAGGAAATTTCTTCTATTTTCCCATGAATATACGCTTTAATATCCTCAGTCAGTAAAACTCCATAGGGAGTGCAAGAAAATGCACCTATTGGATCTTCTAATAGAACTTTTCTAGAATGCCTCCTAAGTTTAGGTTGCAGCCTTTGTGAGACATATACAACCTTCAATCCTTCCATTACATCTAAATTTCTTTCAAATAAAAATTTTACAAAACTAGAGTATGCAAAAAACCTCTTAAATAGCTCGACAAAATTAGGGTTTTGATGTTCAGCTATTGGGAGACACGTCAAACCTTTCAACTTCGTCTTTTGCACCTCTCTTCCCCTTCACATGCGTATAATGAAATGAATGCTTCTTCCCAAGAACACTTTTAACTCTTTGACTTGAACCATTTCAATAATAAATGCTTCAGACAAAAAGCTAGTAAACTTTGAAACCTTATATGCATAATCAACTTTCAGAAGCTCTGCAAATTTCTGCATTAAAATATTTTCTACTGCAATTTTCACCAACAAATTCATAATATTCATCTCCATATTGCATCTGTAGACACATAAAATTGTCCTAGGCTTGCAACTCTTGATTATTCAACATTGCCCCTTTCATTCTTAATAATTAAATAACTTTTAATTATTTAATTATTTTCTAAAGTCATAATTCTTCTATTAATTAAATAATTTTAATTATTTAATTAATTCATTTTTATCTTTATTCTCTCTTGATTAATTAAATAAATTTTATTTATTTAATTACGTCACTAATTAAGTTCCCTTCTTTTAAAATTAAATAGATTCTAATTTATTTAATTTTTGTCCACTTTCCACTATAATTAAATAATTATTTTAATTATTTAATTATTCATTAGTCTTTTCTCTCATTAATTAAATAAATTTTATTTATTTAATTTAGTCCACTCTCTTGAATGTTGAATTAAATCATCATTTAATTCAAAATAATTCTTTTTGTCACGTTCCTCTATAATTAAATAATATCTTTATTATTTAATTATTCACTGGTCACCTGGAGGAAATAAATTTTATTATTTAATTTCTCCAGCAACCTCTTTGTCCGTGCCAGTCTTATCTTCCAAATTTATTCTTATCTTTTGACATCTCATTTAATTTCGACCCTTGATTGAATTATCTTATAATTCAATCTTGGCCCTTCATCCTTATCATTGCCCTAATTTTGACCTAACCCTAATGCACACAGCAACATTCAATCTTGATCTTTGATTCTAGGGTTTTTTGTCATCTTCTCATCCTGGCCACACATTCAAAATTGCAGTTTTTATAAAATGGCAATTTTGTTCTCATTTTGGCCCCCTCTGGCTCTCTCTCTCTCAGCTCTCTTGGTCTCTCTCATACTCAGCTTTCTCTTTATACTACTATTAGTTTTGCAGTCATAGTCATTTGCAGCCATTTTTGTCATTTTAGTTTTATTGTGAGGTCATTTTCTTTCATATAAATCCTTCAACACTTGCATAGGGCTTAGTCATTTGTCATAGTTGCTCATACAAATCTGAGGGCATCTTTTATTTATTGCAAGCTAGGAGGTGTAACAAAGGTGAAGCATGGAAGATGAAGACCTAGGGTAACTTTGTTCCTTTTGTTTTCATTATTTCCTTTGTGCTTTGTTATTTCAATGGATTTGATGTTATTGTGCTAACACCTTTAACAAATCAGATTTTTCCTTGATTACATTGGTGAACCTGACATATTTTAACACATTTTGAAAAATCTTGGAGTTGGGTTTCTTTTTGTTGCAGGTTTTGTTTGATTTTTGTTGCAGGTTTGACATCATTGTGGACAAAACCCTAGTTTCCAAAGATTCGACCATAACTTTCAAACGGCTGCATATTTCTTCACAAATTTTTTTTTGTAGATTGGAGACAATGTTTAGAGATTTCATTCCAAAAATCAGATTTTTTGGGGCCGATTTGATTTTTTTATAATTTATTTTCTGTTTTTCATAAAAAATTAATTTCAGGAGCAAATAATCGAATTTTTCAGATCTGTTTACACAACATATCGACGTGGGGTTATATTATTTTTAGTAAAGCTCCTCCTAAGCCATAGCTCTGGGCTTAGTTAGAGGAAATATTTACACCAGAGATTGGTACAGATTCTCCCTTGTCCTCAGTATCTTCTTTCTTTCTCCATACTTTTTCCATTTCCTTCTTCACTTCATTCAGATCAACTTTCTCAAATGTTTCATCTTTCTTCATAGGATCATTCTTCCCTATGATCTTATTCCTACAAAATTTTGAAATATTTTCAGGCTTTCTGCAACTGTTACATACAATATTTCTCTGATTGTTATTCCTTCAATTTATTCTAAGTTTGCATTGATTAACTTTGAGTCCAAATCCATAACATGTATATCAATAACCACTAAAATATTGAATCATTCTACCATTTTTGTATCTATTCATCATCTGAGTTATGCATTCACTTGCTCTATGTCCAAATTTCTTGCATGTAAAGCATTGCCTAGTAAAAGATGAAATTTTTTGATTCATTTTGCTTCTACATTCCACATCTCTATGTCAAAATTTATTACAAGAATAACAAAAACCATTGAAACATTAGTACCTTTGATCATTTGGTTATCTGATAGGGGTTCTTCTAGTATTTCTTCTCTAATTTCCAAACTTTCCATTGTTCCTTTTATCATCAATTTTTCCAAGTTTACTGATCTTCTTTGCATTAGATGTTTGATCTACTTTAGAGATTTCTCATCTTTCAAGTCCCAAACCTCCTTTACCTTTAAATGCTTTCTATCCAACATTCAACTCATCAACCATTATAGAACTTGTCTTATATTTGTCTTCATGAATTCTTGCTTTCTCCAAATCTGATATAAGATTTACCACTTCTTGTTCAAGTTTAGTGCACTCATTAGTCTTGCTTTTTACAATTGCATTCAGGCATTCCTCAATTCTTTTCTTTTCTTCCACTTGTATTCATAATCCGATAATGTCTTCATTTGCTTGCTTTAGTTTCTCAATGACTTTCTCATACCTTTCTCTAAACTTCTTGATTTTCTCTCTTAGTTTCCCAATGCATTTGTTTGCTTCTTTTAGATTTTCCTTCAGATCAACATTCTCATTTTCAATTTTGTTAAGATATTTGAGAGCAACTTTGAATTCTCCATCTTTGTCTAGCATGCAATCTTCTTCTGTGTATTCAATCACAAAAATTTCTTTCGAACGAGTAGGATACCTTTTTCCAGCCATATGTTCAAACTCCAAGATCTTCCCAAAGCAGTCAAGCTCCTTCCAAGGATCCAAGCTCTAATACCAATTGTTGAAAACCTAGAATATTGAGAGGGGGGGTGAATCAGTATTCCTCTAAACCAATTTAACATAACCCATCCAATTAAGAAAATGGAAATAATTGTAATGATGTAAGCAAGCATGAATACAACCATAAAATCACATGACACATGAACACTAGTATTTTTACATGGAAAACCCAAAAGGGAAAAACCACGATGAGGGTTAGCTCACAATATATTATATTCAGATATAAGATATTATAGAAAGGCTCACTGTCATGATGCATTGTCCAAAAAAAGTCTCATGGCACATTGAAAAAGAACACATAAGGGTTTGGAAACAATGACTATTTGAACTAATACAATAGCATCTATCATATGCCAAATTACAGTTCCATTGAAGTACAAAATTATCTTCACACTTGTCTAAATTAATAATTTGCTTTGTTCACAATTTTCTCAATATTGCATCACATGTAGGTGAATCACCATACATGTCATAAATCACATACAATCTTCTCTTCACCATATTTTCATATCATATTCTTTCACTCACATGCTCTCTACATACTTCTCAAAACTTTTGGTTTACATATATCAACATTAGGTGTAACTTCAATTAGGTCGGCCTAATTAGAAGTAACACACAAATTAAGCATTTCATCCTCAAATAATTTTATCCACACTTAGCGCTTAAATTAAAAATTCAATTTACATCAAAATAGGTCAACATGGACCTAATAAAAGTCCCACATAAGATAGAGTTACTTGCATATCCTCCACAAAGCATCAAATGTGTTAGGTCGGCCCAAAATAGACCTAAACACAAAGTCACCAAGTGTACATGTGATTCACCAAATGTGTGACCTTAAATCTAAATCTCCTTTTGAATTCCCATTCAGCTGAAATTTATTAGCTTATCTTCATTATCGAAAAAATAAATAATTATTCGCAAAGAAATGCAAAATCTCCCACACTTATGCACTGTAAAAAAGATAACTACAATACATAGGCCTGCACACTGTCATTCATATCTTTCTTGAAACTTTACATAATTTCACAAAAACTTGAATGTCGTTGCATCTAATAAACTCAAAACTACAGTTACAGTCATAGAAGATTATACCAACATGCAGTGAAGTGCGGACCCAAAAACTGATGCGCTGAACCAAAAAACTGTCAGAGGAAATACTTAGCCAAATTCTTTATAAACCATATTTTTTCGATCAACTTGCACTATACATAAGTCACCAAAAATACCTCCACAATATGCTAGGATGATCATAACAATGTTGACATAAATTACAACACTAGATCAAACAATGTATATACACTTCATGCTCATGTTGCCAATTTGCATCATTAATGATACGCTTCAACTTCCAACAACTCCCCCTTTGTCATTGGTGGCAACATGCATATCAAAAAAAATTCGAAGGCTTGATTCAAAACTTGTCTCCCCCTTACACATATCTCTCCCAAAAATATTTCTTCAATATCTCTCCAAGTATTTTGACCAAAAGGTTTTTCAAATATCTCTCACCAAAATATAGCTATCACTCCCTAAATGTTTTGAAAAAAAAAATCCACTATCTCTCCCCCTTTGACATCAATGGAAAAGGGTGTGCAAAGACTCAGTATACTCCTCTTAGATATATATCTTGGCTCCCCCTCAACCAAAAAGGAAATTTTATGCAAATAAGGGATTCTGAAAACTTAGTAAAATGCATAGAAGTAAGAATTTTCAACTTGGAGATGTTGACTCTTTGAGCTTCTCCAGAATGTCCTGCCAAGTGGATCTACCTTCTTCCCTATTGTGCCCTCAACACACATGCCCCGTTCGGCATGGGGACCCTCTCTTTCCTTCACTTTGTCAGGTCATTTTGTTACTGTCTCGTTTTGTGTGCCCCTTTCTTTTGTGTCCAAAATGGTCAGTGAACCTCAAAAGAGTCATCTCAAGTCGACCATGTTCCCCCCCCTCAAATTTTCTAAGTTCTATCCCTTTGTGGGAATCCCCTGGCAGTTTGTTGTTACCTTTCAAACTAACGTCCCTGAAGCCCTGCTGGTCCGCCCTCGCAGGCTGCCCATTGCGAATCTCCTTAACATTTTTGCCATTTCAAATGGCTGATAGACCGTGTCCTTCTACAGCCTAGGACCTACCACTCTGATTGTCATTCCATCACATTTCCAACAACTAAGTCCAAGTGGTCGTCGGCCCCGCAGACTCCGCCCCTCCCGCGGCTGTTTTTGAAAACTAACTGTTCACCAACCTCCCGGCCTATCATGCCTGCATTCAATGCACTTAAGGTTATAAATAGCCTAAAATGAGGGATCATTTTCACTTGTCAGAATTAATCAGAGCCAGTCAGAGAGCCTTGAAATCATCGTCGCCGCACCCACTGAGCCAGTTCGTGGATCCCAAGCTTTCAATTGTTATTGGTTCATCCTACTTCATCAGGTTCCACAGGTTAGTTGGCCGCCACGCCCCTCATTTTAAGTTTTCCTTCATTTCTTCCAAAACTTGTTAAATCTCTAGAGGGAAACTACAAGTATACCTAGAATGAACCATGGTGAGCAAAACCCATTAAGCAGAAATTCAATAAAACTTTAAAACTGGCAATGGGAGGTCTTCAGAATTCCAACTTTCCATGGTTGTTCTTGGGCCAGGGCATTCAATCATCGTGGGCCCACAACCACACATCAACTATCAACATGCCTTTAAAACCATCAGACTCTAAACAACATTTACCATCATCGGGTCCACCATCGCGGAGCTCCCCTTTGGCCTGGCCATTTCAAACTTAAAATCATAATTCACAAATGCCCAGCCTAGATCCATTGATCCTATCGGGTCCACACTCGTGGATTTCTTCCTATGGAATGCTCATTGGTATGCACCGTCTCGAACGGCTATTCAGTTTCGTCCCTCCAGCGTGCAAACCCCACTCTAACGATTGCCTATTGGACTCGTCATCAAAAATACATGACATTTTCTCATTGCAGGTCTCTCCCCGTGGACTTTTGTCTGCATGATTATGTCTCAATTTCTACCTTATCAATGGCTTTCATGCCTTGTCAATCCACATATCGTATTCTAAGTCCCTCATTGCTGCCTACCTCTAGAGCTTTTGAAATACCTATGTTCATTGTAGACTCTGATCCACAACTTTCCGTAAGTGGGCCATCATGGGTGGTCCACTGCTCTTAACAACCTTCGTGCATCATCCTTTCATGTTGCAGGTCCCAAATCTATTAGGACCGCCTGAGCTCAATGAAAGTAACCAAGTTCTAAACCCTTCCACGAATCGTTCCTCATGGGTCTTCATTACCAGGATTATGCATCAATCTCACCATTGCAAACAAAAGAATGTCTTCGTCATCCCACTAAGTAAGGCCCGATCCATCCTAAGAAGCCTGACTTACAATTCCATCCTAAGAAGCCTGACTTACAATAAGCAATGAGTGTCGCCTATCTTTTGTAGACCCGGTTCCACGGGTTGCCCCTACCAGACCGTTGTCTAGCTTTTGTTGTCACGAATAGCTATCACATGTCAACCACCCTAACTTGTTGGCCTGTAACGAACTTAAACCAATTTGACCAATGTCCTCTAGACTTGCGGGCCCCGTAGTACGAAATGTCGCCTACAGGTTTTAGTCTTGATGGCATCATTTTGACGTCAAACTTCCTAATGGCCAAGTGTTTCCCTACCTCTGCCTACTTCAAACCTGCATGACTAAAAGGTGAACTTAAGGACCTCCAATCCAGAAATTTACTTTGACCCACGAACTAAAATGACTTGTCCTCCTTGGTGGACCCCATAATCTAATTAAATCTTAGGACGAGTAGAGCATTGCAAGTTTCCCTACCATGTTTTCCCCTCAGAACAGTTGTCGACCTGGGGAAGTCCGCACCCCTGGGCCTGCATGGCCATAACTCACCCAAACAGGCTACTAATGGTGATCTGAAAGGCACGTTAGGATCTTTGAATGATGATTTACTTATCTAATGCTATTATGTAAGGTTTTGGCTAATGTTCCATGTATTTTTATGCTTGAATGTGTTTGTCTCCCCTTTGATTACAAGATATATGGAAATGTTCTAGCTGACATGTCTGCTAAGGAAATAACAGACTTTTCATATCCCTACCTTCAGGGAGATGGAACTACCGACCATGAGTGATGGAAAGGATATGTGGGACGAAGATCCCCTTAAATGTAAAAGACTTATTAACCAATACTAGTTCAAGGAAAATAAGGGTAGTGTCGCAAAGGTTCCCCAGGAGCTCTTTCGTAGCGAATTTTATGAAAACTACCATGATTTGGTGACCCTGCTAAACAGAGTAATGGGCCTTCCAACTACGGCCCAAGTTGAAGAGATTCTCTATGGAGAAACCAAGTTTTACTAGGGCGGGATAATTAGTGATCGCTTCCACGAGCAATTTATGGTCGTAAAGAAAACCTCTAGGTTTTACATGACATCCTCCTTAGTCTATTCACTAGCTAAATAGGTACCATATAGAGGTTGGTTCAAAGCTCTGAATGAGGAACCAAGCAGGGAGCTAAAGGTCTATGACAAATACCCTCAATTACAATTCAGAAACTTCAAGAGGGATTATTGTAGGGTCAATGACACTTTCATAGGTCATGTTATCAGATTGCTCAGGGGTGACTTCGAGAGGAGAGTCTCCCATAGTGCCAATGCATTTTTGAAGCGATTTTCCTTTTTATTCATCCAGTATCCAAAGTTCACATACATTCATGTTGAAGGCTTCTCAAAGAGACCAAACAAACTGCCACGGTATCCCAATGATTGGATAATACTATTAGAACACTCTCGGCAGCTACGGCATGTACACGCCCTTTTGAGCAACAAACATAGGGTAGGGATTCCTTATCCCCTCTCCTTCAGCCAAGGGCTATACAAACTCCATACCTCTTAGTGATTCGATAATTCAGAGTAGGAACTGGCGGAATACCATTTGAGACTCCATACCGCTCAGCCATGGATGGACCCCTATGGCCATCTCAAGAAGGCACTTGGACCCAAATATGCCCATCTACATAGCGTCGAGGATTTCTAGGCTAATTGCAAAAACGATAATGAAGTGCGAATGAGGCACTATATGTGGATGACCGCATATTTCATAAAGAGGGTCAATCTATTCCTCGTACTGGATCAAGTAGAAGAGGATGAAAGCACAGTCATGGATCCTCGGTATAATGTGGTTGCAAATCTCCCGCTGCCACTGATTGAATGGGATGAACAAGAGGTCAACAACCTCGACATTCTAACCAAGCCTGTTGAGGCCCAAATAAAAGAGTGGATTGATGGGAGAATTTCCCAATTAAAGTAGCAAGGGGTCACTTTGACCTATGAGGGCCTTGAGAACGAGCCAACAAGAAAAACAGACATTGGGACAAATATTACCCCATTAGGAGAGACTTCAAAATCTCCTATGTCCACCAGATCGAGGAAGAGAAAAGAGTCAGCTGAGAAACAACCCAATCCTAAGGTGTACGCAAGGAAGGCTTCAGAGGGAGAACCTTCTAAGAAACATAAGAAATCAGGTAGTTTCACTGAAATGCCTACTATTCAAGAAGATCCACTCCATGTGGGAGAGAATATGGAGGTTGAGCAACAAAAATATCCACCTGTTGCCTCCATTTCTACCACCCCTCTACCTACTTCTCAAGCGATGGTAGCTACTTCCCTGCCAGCGGTGGACATCTCAGTCCACCTTTCCTCTTCTCCACCCACTATGCAGGTTGTGACCCTCAACTCTTCTTCTGCCACCACCTCTCTACTTTCCTTTGCTTCCATGTCTCTAACAACATCATTACCCCTGGCCATAGCAACAATACAAATGCCTGTGCTCTCACTTCCAGAGGCCTTCTCTCAACATATGCAAAACATTTCCACTGAGCTTTCTAAGGAATTGATGAATCCAGCCATCCAGGCTGCTCTGGCACAGGTTCTAGCTAAAATTCTTGCCTCAACTCCTCCGACTGAACCACCGAAAATGAAATCCATGATGAAAATATCCGAGGAGTTAGAGAGGCAAGAAAAGGAAACAACAGGGGAGTTGGAGGAGGAAGCAGACAATTACCATGAACACCCAGAGCACCAGCACTTGCAAATTGATAAGGTGGTCTGTGAAGGAGAAGAAATAGAGTCTTTCAAGAGTGATGAAGAAGAAGATTTCAGTGCCAAATACATTATGGAGACTTTTGACGTAGACCTTGAGAAGGATTTGGCTCGACAATTGAGGGATGCTAGGGAGGAAGTAGAAAAGCCACCTTCCGAGGAAGAAAGGGAGCCAAGTGACAAAAAGGGGGAAGATTCTAAACTTCCAACTAGAGAGCAGGAAGAAAGCTCCAAGCCTAATGAAGAAATGTCTCTCTCAGTAGAACAAGAAGAACAAGAAAAGAAAGAGCAAGATGTACCACCTCAGCATGAGGAAGGGGAGAATAAAGAAGAAGATAAACCCAAAGAAGAGTCTAAAATGGGTAAGCCAGAGATAGAACCTCATAGAGAAGAAGAACATCATGAGGAACATAATTATGGGGCTAAAGAAGAAGAGAAGACCTATAAAGAAGAGGACATCCCCAAGAAACGCACACCCACCAAGTCCTCGATAAAACACACAGTGTTCATCTGGGACTTTGATGAAGAAGAAGGAGAAGACACGAGAATAGAGCAAGAAACTCTAGGTGAAAAAGAGATTGAAGTCAGGAGGAACGAAGAAGGTGATCATGAATCACCTAAAGAAGAATCTCAGATGCACGAGTGGCTGGAAAAGCAATTAGAGAAGAAGACTCCTACTCCCAGAGATCCCAAGGCAAGACTTGAGGCTATCTTAGCTTGGGTACAAGTCAGCATGAGGAAAGAAAAGAAGAATAAAGTTAGATCCAAACTAACCATGAACGCATCTCGATCTTGAATTGTACAAATTGTCATGCCAGTTGTTGGGGAAGTAAGGATTAGTTATGACATCTCCACCATTAACTTGGGAACAGCTACCAGAGAATAGAAAATAGATCATCTCCAAGAGTCTGTTGCCATAGTGGTACATTTGATATAGAAGGATAAGGTCTCCAAGGAATAATTTAAGGCACAGCTAGCTGATTTGACCGACTATATTCAGCAATGGTCGTCCATAGAGGAACTTCCCACGACATCCTCGGCTCTACCACAGCTAGCTAATTTGACCGACTATATTCAGTAATGGTCATCCACGAAGGATCTTCCCATGACATCCTTGGCTCCGCCACAGCTGCTGTCCAAAGAGAAAATTAACAAACTTGAGAAAAGAAAGAACTAGACTAAAACTACAGAGGATTGGTTTCGACAGGTTTTGTATGTTGGAAACATGGGCATTAATCATGTTGTCAGGACCACAAATGAGTTCTTTGAAGTATAAAGACACCTAGAGGGCACGAGGAAGTTCTGCACTGACTTCCCAATGATATATGGGTCCACTTATCATAAAATTGAGGCCATCCTCAAGCTACCTCAGAAAACATGGGAAAAAGGAGCTTGCATTCGCGGAGGACAATCACTGGCTAGTGGATATGTGGAAGATGGACTTCGACCATAGAAAGGAGATATTGGAGTAGGAACTCTATAAGGTGGAGCCTAACATTGATTTGGAAAAGGATGTTAGGGAAGATTGTGTTTAGTATTTGAAGTTAATGATAGGTTATGACATGCCCGCCATCGAGATTGATCCAGAAAAGATAAAGCCTTATTTCCAAAAAAAGGTGGAAAATGGAATGTCGGGTGAGCTCACCATAGATTTCATGAGTTTTGTTGCTCAGGATTTTTCCCAATCTGATCAGGTCAGGGACAACCCTGCTAAGTATGATGGAGATTGGGATACGCTCACAAACCGATCCAAGCAGTTGAACTACCAGGTGATCCAATCTAATATAATGGAGATTGATAAGCTCCAAGAATTAATCAGCAAGTTTATGGAATATTCCACTTTAAGAAAGTACGAAGGAAACCCAATCATTGACGACAAGCTCCTCACGGAATAGCTGCAGCAAAGAAAATCCGCTAGAAGACAAAGTGCTACAGTGCTTCCATATAAGGACAAAATAGGGAAAAGACAAAGATGTAATTTTAAATTGTAATGTATTTGGGGGTAGGTGAAACCCTAGTTTGTAGTGAATCTTGGCCACACAATGCAAATCAATCTTGTCCATTCATTTTTCTTTTTGAACACTATAAATAGGGGGCCTCTTCTCATTTTCAAGAGAGTTGAGTTGTTGTAAAGGCATGCTGCAGAAATTTTAATAGAAGTTTATTGGATTTTGAGGGACTCTTGAGTTTCTTTTGCATGTTACATGGTGCATCTCCCATAGTTAGTTGATCTAGATAGATTTACTTTTTTTTTCTTCATGATTTTAGATTACTTTGATAGATTAGTTAAGGTTGTTCAATCGTTGTGTAGATTTATGTTGTGTTGATGTCTTTCTTGCCCATACTTTTTGTTGTTTACTAATGGTAGAAAGCTATGTAAAGTTAGTCTAGGCATAAACTAAAGTTGCTTCAAACTTCTATCTTTTATTCATGCATGTTTTATGGTGAATGAATGGTTGAATATTTGCAGTCTTTAGAAGCTTGCACAAGTTTCATGATACTGTGAATCAATCTTTTTAAGTGAAATTCTTTTTTGAGGAAGCTTTCCACAGTAGGACCCTCCATGTTCATTGTTCATTGCTAGTTTCATATCCAAGAACCTCTTCTCTTCCCTTCCCTTTTCCTTTTTTTTTAATAAGTATCCTATGCTAAGGTTCATTGCACATTCTAAAGCCAAATCTTAAGATAAAATAGGAGTTTAAGATTGCTATTCAAACCTACAGCAAATTGCACCCTAACTTCCCATCTAAGGAACTCCATTTTAAGATTCACCTTGTATCCAACCAAACTTCGTAAGCCGCCCTGTGATTACCAGCAAAATCATATCAAACATCAACTGAGAAATCTCATGCATGTCATGACCTGACACCCGAGAGACCTTGGGGTAGTGATTGGTAATTTGCTTGCGAATTTATACCTTTCAAGAGAGGTAGTGCACCTACGCATGCCTATGTTGAGAAAGTGTACAAAACACCCATCTATAGAACTGCTGCTAGAAGGAGGGCCCTAAGTTAAGCTGGATCGAATTGGGTCATTTTCCCCTGAAAGATTCCAAAGAGTTTTAAGGTCTACTCCAAACAAAGGGGAATTCCAAGAACTACAGCCCCCTACAAGGATAAGAAAGACTAAGGAGGACATAGCCTCTTCTTCCTCCTCTATTCCACCCACTTCACCTTTGCCTCCACCTCCTTTCTCCTTCCATTCACCTCAAACTCAACAAATTTCCTTCACCTTCACCCATTCCGCTTAGCCATACCACATAGCATTTCCACCTCTTGCTTCCCACAGCCGGGGTGCTGTCCCTTCCCCTGCCCTCCAAGTCCAAGGTGCAGTCCCAACTATCGCTACCCCTTTCCAGCCCCAAGTTACTATTCAACAAAAATTACCACCTTCACCTCCCCTCATGGCTTGGCTTAGGCAAAACCCTTCTCTGTTGCACTTCAACACCTACCATGACATGCCTAAGAATTCAGAGATCTTTTGTACGAAATTCAATCCTCGGGATTCGCAGAGGATAGTTGAGGAGCACATCAAAATATTCCAAACAATGTTGAAAGACATACAGATCGATCAAGAAGATGTGTCATGCAGGCTCTTCCCTTATTCGTTGGGGGAAGAGGCCCTCTATTGGTATATTAACTTTCTAGCAGGATCCATTACATCTTGGCATTTGATGATGAATGCCTTCTTGCAAAAATACAAGATCCTGATCAGCCCTTTGGAGCTATACCAACAATTCACGATAGTCCGTAGGGAGATCAATGAACTGATCAAATCCTTCAATGATCGATTCCATCGAGCCTACACAAGGTTGCAAGCCCCATATACACTCAATGATGTTGTTTCCTTGCTAGTCTATTATGCAACATTGGACAACCTCATAGTTGCATTGGTAAAAAGAATGTGACCACCTCCAACTAGATTGGTAGACGCCTATGCAGAGGAAGTTATTGCCAGTACAGACTTGGGGAAAAACGTCTCCGGTCCATTGCCTCCCTTGGGTCCAGTGGCTCACCCGATGAAGGTTCAAGGGCTCAACCAAGCATTTTCTCATCAGACACCTCTTATGAACCAGGTGCCTCAACTGCCCATAGTCCCACATCCAGGATAGCCAATGAACCAGGCACCTCTCATGCCTTCGTACATGTAGCCCCAACAACAAAAAACATACTTTCAACAACCTCAAATGCCATTATACCTGCAAGGACCAAAATTTCCCCTAGCACAACAAAATCAGTCGGCTGCTCCGCCCGTTTTCCTTCAAAATCAAGTGCCACAACCAAGTAACACCAAGAAAGATCGACTTGACGATCTGACCGAAATGATCAAGAATATGTCCATGGAGATGACACACCTAAGAAATCAGAACAATTAGTTGCAATCTTCCCAATGGAGCATTCAAGCCAACCTCAACAAGGAAGCTAGAGATAGTCGTGATGCAGGTCCCTCCTCGGGGAAAAGTTATGAAAGAGGGAAAAATTCTAACCAAAATTTTGAAAGGAGGCCGGCCCAAAGACAAAATAGAATATCGAATACTAGGCCCAACAATGAGGGTGTCCCTACTCCACTTGACCAACCTGCTAGCATATAGAAGACAACTAGTGGTGTGTAGCTTGCTAAGGTAACTCTCTCTAGGTGGTGTCAGATTCACAAAACCAACAGGCACTCCGAGTTGGACTACCTTGAGTTCCTCACCGTCATAGAAATATTCTAGGTTGAAGTTTAGAATGCCATGGATATTGTCGGATGCCGCAGCCTAGTCCCATCTAAGCCCTATGACTCCTCATGTCTTATGGTCAATCTGGCGCCATTCCCGTGAAGCGAGAACAATGTCCCGGAATGAGAGGTTGCTCCATCAAAAGAGGATGAAGTCCAGGAGGTAAGTAATGAAGAAACCTTGTCCCAACTTTTTGATTCAGTAGATAATGGTCTAAAAGATGAGGAGGAACCATATGTAGATGAGGTCCACATGTTCCACCAGAGAGCGACTTCCTACTACCTTAGGAATAGACAAGTAGGAGAACCTTTCACGACCTCCACTCCACCCAATTACTTCAGCACCTCACCTGACCCCAATGCCAGTTATAATCCTAGTCTTCCTCATGTTCCTACTCAGTACTTTAACAAGGATAGGTCATCAAACCAGCCTCAAGGACAACCCCAAATTCAACCAACTCAGGCACAAGCCCAGCCTTCTAGCTCCACCATAGGTAGAGTCTTTGAAATTGAAATTGAACAAATGGGCGAATATGTTGCAAAGGAGTTCAAGAAAGTCAAGATCAACTTGTCTGCCTTTGAGTTACTTAAGGTTCCTACAGTTAAGCATGCATTCTTTAGGGTGATTAATTCAACCCCTTCTTCTAAGGCAACACCAAAAATACCAGCCAAGAGAGTCTTGTTCGAAGACCCTCCAAGTGAGCCTGTTATTCAGCAAGTTCATGGCAAGAAGAGCGATCCACCTCACAATCAGTTGACCGGTAAGTAGTCTGCAAAGGAATCAGATTAGAACAATAGGAAAAACTCCAAGGATCAACCCTCTGGATAGGCTAAAGATAAGGCTAGCGATAAGAACAAAGCTTAGGTAGCTGAGATGGATATGCCTATGGGCATCTTCCAAGGGAAGCTGGAAACATCGCCCTTCCTCACTATCATCTGGATATTTGGAAAGAATTTACACAATTGCTTGCTTGATTCAGGAGCATCAACCAACATCATGCCCCAGGCAATATCCAAAGCTCTTGGGATCACTCCCACACATTCAAGGAGAAAAGTGACTCAACTAGATAAAACAGAGGTTAACATAGTAGGGGAAATGAATCAGATCCTAATGTAGGTCATTGCAGATCCAAGGGTACAGCAAGTCATAGACATCCAAGTTGTGGACATCCCTGATGAGTATGTACTCATCCTTGGGTGAGACTTCACCAGAACGTTGAATGGATATGTTGTAACAGATCACTCTCACATATGGTTGCCCTAGAGAGGGATGTCAAATTAGATCTGTATAGATCGGGAGCCCCGTATGAAATTCATGATTACCAATTATAACAACACCAACGAGGTGTTGTTGAGACTAAACTGGGAACTACTCTCTTGTCTCATATCAAGAAGAGTTGGAAGATTCGGGAGAGGGGATGGTTGCAAAAGTCCTCCTGGTCCAATGCAGCCCTCCAATCGATTTGGCCCATACACCTCAGAGCACTGAAATACTAATAGAACCAGATGATGAGGAGGCTCCTGAAGACAACACTTTAGGATTTTTATATGGGTTCTGAAACTTTATGGAAAAATGTATGCAGAATCAGCTCAACTTGGGTGTGAGAAAGGATTTCCAAGAGCTCCTGCTGCCTAATTGGTGAAGGGTGCACCACGTTGCCCGTTCTAAGTTTGAATGCTTTCTGTGCTAGATAGTGGTGGAACATATCAAAGCACGGGTTTCCCCTAAAGAAAGGTTTTCGACAGATTAGCTTGCGGTGGACACTAATCAACCAACATCAACCTAGAAAGCCTCCAATGCAAGTGTGAAACCAAAGGAGAATGTGTGCCTTGTTGGCCCTGAAGTCAAGGACTTGCCTAAGTTTTGGACTCTGCGCTTTGATGGGTCCAAATCCAAGCAAGGAGCAGGCACTGGAATCAAGCTTATAAGCCCCATGGGTAAGACCTACTTTGCTGCCCATAGACTCCAATTTTATTGCACCAATAACGTAGCGAAGTATGAAGCTTTACTACATGGTCTTTTAATGGCTTTGAGAAAGAATGTTAAGATGCTAAAAGTTTTTGGTGATTCAGAACTGGTAGTGAAACAAGTCATAAAATTGTACTCATGCCATGAAAAAAGGCTAGAAAACTATAGGCATAGAGTCTGGGATCTTTTAGAGGGTCTAGATGCATTCAATATATAGTTGATCCCATGTTCTTAGAACCATATAGCTGACGCCTTGGCCCAAATGCCAGCACTTTGCAAACCCTGTCCCTATCTGGCCTTAAGAAGTTCACTATAGAGTTGACCTCTACCCCATCTATGCCAGACAATGTTACTCACTTCCAAGTATTCAATGATGATAAACATATCCTAGAATTCATCACTAGTTTCGATCTGTTTACAACACAAATAATTGATGAAGTTGATCCAGAAGAAATAGAATTATATATAAGAGTCATCAACCTCAAACCCAACACTATTCCATGAGGTATGGTTCAGCTTGAGTGCATATTTGATTTGGATCAGATTACGGATCAAGACCAGCAAGCAAAGAAAGAGTCCATAAATAACCAATGTGACATCCACAACCTTGGAACAGTCGAGGAGATCGAAAATGTTTTCATTGGAAAGGTGTGTACTATAGAAGAAAAGAAAGGAATTGTGGATGCTTTGCGGAAGTACCATGATGTGGTGGCATGGAGCTATGAAGACTTATGACACTTCCATCATCATGCATACCATCCCACTCAAGCCCAATGTGCGTCCATTACAACAGAGGCAGCATCCTATCAATGCTTTATTGGAGCCCATCATCTTCAAAGAGGTGCAAAAGCTACTTTTAGCTAGAATTATCTTTCCAGTTAGGTACTCCACATGGGTGGCCAACTTGTTCTTGGTTAGGAAAAAGAATGGAGAAATCAGATTGTGTGTGGACTTCTACAATTTGAATAGAGCTTCAGAGAAGGACAACTATCCAGTTCCTTCATTGGATGAGGTGCTGTAGATTGCCAATGGTTCACAAATGATGTCTTTTTCGATGGATATTTTGAATATAACCAAGTCATGGTTCAATACAAATATCGCCACAAGACAACATTCACCATCAAGTGGGGCACCTTTGCATATAGAAGAATTCCATTTGGGCTCATCAACATCGGTGCCACCTTTCAACGCACCATGGACATAGCTTTTAAAGACTTGATTGGAAAATGCATAATCATCTACATGGATGATTTGGCTGTGTTCTCAAAGAAGCGGAGTGATCATGTCTCTGACTTATGTAAGGTCTTTTAGAGATGTCAAGAATTTGGAGTTTCTCTCAATCCGAAGAAGTGCATCTTTAGAGTTACAGAAGGGAAACTACTTGGGAATGTTATCTCAAAATGCGGCATCTCCATTGATGCCAAGCATATCTAGTCCTTTCTAAAGATTTAGCTTCCAAGAAGCAAGAAAGAACTCAAATCTTTCTTTGGAAAGATCAATTTTTTCATAAAGTTTATTACAAGCTTTGTTGAAATCATCAAGCCACTGAATGCTATGCTGAAACAAAATGCTAAGATCGAGTGGACCCCACAGGAAAAGAAAGCCTTCGAAGAAATTAAGAAATAAATTGTACAGGAACTTGTCCTGGTTAGACCAGACTATATGAAGTCATACATTTATTCCCTTGCTTTAGATCACTTGTGTACCAGCATTCTGACCTAGAAAGATGATGATGGAAATGAGCAGCCTATCACCCTCATGAGTGCTCCCTTGAAAGATGTTGAGCTAAGATATCACAATGTGGAAAAGCAAGCATATTCCCTTATATGAGGAGTTAAGAATTTTAGGCATTACATCTTATGCAATAAGGTGTTTGCCATTGTCCCTGATCCTGCAGTGAAGACGTTGCTCATGCAAAATGAGTTGGGAGAATGAAGGGCTCAGTGGGTCACACTGCTACAAGAATATGATATGAAAATCCATCCAATGAAGCTGGTGAGAGGACAATCACTCACCCGAATGATAGTTGAGGCAACAGCTGACGCAAGGCCTGAACTTACAGTGCAGCAGTACCAGCTTGAGGATGTTTTCCCAAGGGAGTGGTACGATGACGTAATCTACTATTTGTTGAACCATAAGTGCCCACCTTGCTTGCAAGGAGTTCAAAAGTGTGCTCTTAGGCTGAAAAGTAGCAACTACATGTTGTAGGGATCCATACTATAAAAGAGGAATCACAAAGGTGTCTATCTGAGATGCCTTGGCAAAGAAGAAGTTGGTCAGGTTCTGAAAGAGTTTCATGACAAGTATGGCATCGGTCATGGATCAAGTCCTTCCACCGCATATCAAATCTTACAGGTAGGTTACTATTGGCCAACATTCTTCAAGGACACTCAAAACCATGTTCGTACGTGCCACGTATGCCAGACTATTGTGACCAAAGAAAAAAACATTGTTGTCCCACTGCAACTAGTTCTAGAGGTGAGACCATTCGCGCACTGGGGTCTTGAATTCATTGGTACGATAAACCCACCATCATATATAGGACACATGTACATTCTTACTACTTCCTATTATTGCACTAGATGGATAGAATCCATTGCATGTAGGCAATGCACAACTGAGGTAGTTACGAATTTTCTTGAAAGTTTCATTTTAAATCGTTTTGGCTGCCCCTATGCTTTAGTGTGTGACAATGGCCTTGCATTCTTTGTTCTTAAGTTTTCCAGTTGAGCCTTTGATTATGGGATTTCCCTCAAATTCTCGTCAAACTATTACCCCCAGGGCAACATCCTAGCAAAATCCACCAACAAGAACCTAATCACTGTAATCAAAAAACTGCTTGACGAGAATCCCAAGGACTGGCACACCCAGCTTCATTTTTCCCTTTGTCCAGATCACACACACCACAAGGCTTCCCTTGGTGATTCCCCATTCCATCTTGTTTATGACCTAGAGCCTATATTCCCAATCCACTTGAAGATTCCCACTCTCCAATTTATCAATGACTTTTATGAAGGAGGGGATCGTAGAGAAGCTCACTTGGTTGAGTTGTTACATTTAGAAGAAGTGTGTGACCATGCAATAGAAAGTTTCACCAAACATCAGGGCATAGTCAAGAGATGGTTCGACTGCCGAGCAAAAATCAAGGCCTTTAGAATCATAGATCTAGTCCTATGCTGGGACAAGGCTCACGAAAAGAAAGGGGGACATAACAAATTCGACAAGCTTTTGCTTGGCCCCTTTCAGATAGCTAAAATCCTTGGAGACAATGCTTTCTGCCTAAAGACTCTAACTGGCGAAGACGTCTCATTGCCCATCAATGGGCAGCAATTAAAGCATTACTTCCAAACTTGAGCTCTTTTGGAGTTGTTCTTGTAAATACCTGTATATAGGTTAGAGTAGGTTGCTTTTCGTCTGCTTTCGTTTTGTTGTTTTGCGTTGCTTGCATTTTGCTCATTTCCGAGCTGTTTTGATTTGATGAGAGTGTTCTTTGTTTTTCTTGTGGTGTTCGTGCTTGTTCGACGAACAGTTCATTTTGTTGTCTATCTTTAGTGTTCTTTTGCTAAATATTCACTCTCAACCCTTCACCTTTGATAACAACCTTGGAATGACTTCCTCATTTGAACTTTTCCTTAGAACTTGACCCTTGGCTGAATCCTTTTATGTTAATCTCAGATCCTACACCAAAACACATATTCATTATTTCCAAAGGGTTGTACAACATTTGTTATAATGGCTTAGTAAGCGAAAAATCTTAAGTCTACTCCAGTAACCACTATGGTTCCCAAGCCCATAGTAAGCTTCAGTGCTTACACAGTTGAGAAAGAAAACAAGAAAGTATTAAAAGAAGTATCAAAAGAAAGAAAAAAAATGAAAATGATGAAATCAAGCAACCATATGGGTGTGTGGATAACTCTACTAGAGCTATGGATGCATGGATGATAGTAGAGCAATATTTGTGGGGTTAGAGCAACAACTTCATCGAGGTTATGGATACCTGACTGGCAGCAGGGTAATTTCTAGTTTACTTTTGGGGTTGGACGATTCACGTAGCTTGCTCAGTTTGATTGATTGTTGTCTGTCACAGTTTCTAAGCAAAAGAAATGAAGTCCCTGAACACACACTTCTGAGATGTTTTATAGGTTGACTCAACTAAGGACCCTATTCTCTTAGTTCACTTTTGGAGGTCGGCCCCTGGTCTGCAAAACCAGAGATTTTGGGTTCTAAATGAATACTTATCCTTAGAACGCTTAGGAGTGTTCTCTAGCAGAGTCACCATTTGTTGTGCCCTCAGCACACACGCCTCGTTTAGAATGGGGACC
This sequence comes from Sequoia sempervirens, assembly GCA_007258455.2. Lineage (NCBI taxonomy): Eukaryota > Viridiplantae > Streptophyta > Pinopsida > Cupressales > Cupressaceae > Sequoia > Sequoia sempervirens. The sequence goes on along the minus strand of VDFB02000017.1, from coordinate 256,995,513 downwards.
CTCTCTTTCCTTCACTTTTCCAGGTCATTTTGTTATCATCTCGTTTTGAGTTCCCCTTCCTTTTGTGTCCAAAATGGTTAGTGAACCTCAAAAGAGTCATCTCAAGTCGACCATTTCCCCCCCCCTCAATTTTCTAAGTTTTATGCCTTTGCGGGAGTCCCTTGGCAGTTTTTCGTTACCTTTCAAACTAATGTCCATGAAGCCCTATGGGTCCGCCCTCGTGGGCTTCCCATTGTGAATATCCTTAAAATTTTCACCATTTCAAATGGCTGACGGACCCCGTCCTTCCGTAGCCCAGGACCTGCCACTCTGATTGTCGTTCCATCACGTTTCTGACAGCTAAGTCCAAGCGGTCATCCGCCCCACGGACTCCACCCCTCCCGCAGCCATTTTTGAAAAATGACTGTTCACCAACCTCCCAACCTGTCGTTCTCGCATTGAATGCACTTAAGGTTATAAATAGCCTGAAATGAGGGGTCATTTTCACCTGTCAGAATTAATCAGAGCCAATTAGAGAGTTCTGAAATCGTCGTCATCGCACCCGCTAAGCTAGTTCACCGATCCTGAGCTTTCGGTTGTTGTTGGTTCATCCTGCTTCATCAAGTTAAACAAGTTAGTTCGCTATCGCGCCCCTCATTTTAAGTTTTCCTTCATTTCTTCCAAAACCTGTTAAATCTCTAGAGGGAAACTACAAGTATACCTAGAATGAACCATGGCGAGCAAAACCCATTAAGAAGAAATTTGATAAACTTTTAAAAATAGTAATGGGAGGTCTTCGAAACTCCAAATTCCCATGGTTGTTCTTGGGATAGGGCATTCAATCATCACGGGCCCACAACCACACATTGACCGTCAACGTGCCTTTAAAACCATTAGACTCTAAACAACATTTACCATCATGGGGACCACCATCGTGGAGCTCCCCTTTGGCCTAGCCATTTCAAACTTAAAATCATAATTCACAAATGCCTAGCCTGGACCCATTGATCCCGTCGGGTTTGCGTTCATGGATTTCTTCCTACGGAATGTTCATTGGTATGCGCCATCCCAAACAACTATTCAATTTCATCCCTCTGGTGTGTGCACCCCACTCTAACGATTTCCCGTTGGATCGTAAAAAATGCCAAGACATTCGCTCATCGCAGGTCTCTCCCCGTGGACTTCTATCCACAGGATTTCATCTCAGCTCACCCTTTTAAACGGCTTGCATGCCCCATCAGTCTGCATATCAGATTCTAAGTCCCTCATTGTTGCCTACCTTTGGAGCTTTTGAAATACCTGTGTTCCTTGCGGACTCCGATCCGTAGATTTCTGTTAGTGGGACGTCATGGCTGGTCCACTACTCTTAACGACCTTCATGCACCGTCCTTCCATGTTGTGGGTTCCAAATCCATCAAGACCACCTGATCTCAATAAAATTAACCAAGTTCTAAACCCTTTTTTGGCCTCTTTCTCATGGGTCTCCATTACAGGGATTTTGTATCAATCTCGTTGTTGCAAACGAAAGAATTTCTTTGTCATCCCACTAAGCGGAGTCCGATCTATCCTAAGAATCCTAACTTACAATAAGCAATGAGTGTCGTCTGTCTTATGCTGACTTGGTCCCGCAGGCTACCCCTTCCAAACCGTCGTCCAGCTTTTGCTTTCATGAATGGCTATCACATGCCAACCACCCTAACTTGCTAGCCCGCAATGGACTTAAATTGATTTGACCGACATCCTCTAGATTTGTGGGGCCCACAGGGCAGAACTCCGCCTACAGGTTTTCATCTTGATGGCGCCATTTTGACAACAGACTTCCTAATGGCCAAGTGTCTCCCTACCTCGGCCTGCTTCAGACCTGCATAACTAAAAGGAAAACTTAAGGACCTCCAATTCGGAAATTGACTTTGACCCACGAGCTAAAATGACTTGTCCTTGGTGGACCCACAATTTGGTCAAATCTCAAGATGGATGGAGCCTCGCGAGTTTCCCTACAATTTTTTCCCTTCAGAATGACTGTCAGCCCAGGGAAGTATGCACCCCTGGGCCTGCATGGACATAACTCCCCCAAACAGGCTACTAATGATGATCTGAAAGGCACGTTAGGATCTTTGAATGATGATTTACTTGATCTAATGCTATTATGCAGGGTTTTGGCTAACATTCCATGTATTTTTATGCTTGAATGTGTTTGTTTCCCCTTTGATTATAGGATATATGGAATCAGGTATGAGACCTTCGGGAGCAGTCACGAAGAAAGATAAAGGAAAGAAAACTAAGGCACCCCATGGAAAAGAAGATAAGGACCAGATGAAGTATCAATTCCAAGGGGAACCCCTGAAATCCAAAGTCACCTCAACCTAGAAGGAGGTCACCGACACAAACATCGGACATATAGACATCGACGAATTCAAGCAGAGAGTCTGAATCAACCCTAAAATAGAGAATGCACAAAACATTAGAGGCAGTGGAATAGCTAAGGCCGCGAGCTTTCCTGCTACCCTCATTGCCTCTGAACTGGTGATGGCCTATAGGGAGGCCTATCAAGAGGAAACCAGAACCATAGTAGACAAAGATGGAAATGTTCTAGCTGACATGTCTGCTAAGGCAATAACAAAGACTTTTCATATCCCTGCCTTCAGGGAGATGGAACTGCCGACCATGAGTGATGGCAAGGCTATGTGGGATGAAGATCCCCTTAAATGTAAAAGACTTATTAACCAATACTGGTTGAAGGAAAAGAAGGACAGTGCGCAAAATTTTGCCAAGAGCTCTTTTGCAGCAACTTAATGGGTCTTCCAACTGTGGCCTACTTCCCAGTGTGGATGCTATACTTCATTGAAGAGATTCTCCATGTAGAAACCAAGTTTTACTAGGGTGAGATAATCAGTGATCGCTTCCACAAGCAATTTATGGTCGTAAAGAAAACCTCTAGGTTTTACATGACATCCTACTTGGTCTATTCACTGGCTAAATAGGTACCATATAGAGGTTGGTTCAAAGCTCTGAATGAGGAACCGAGTAGGGAGCTGAAGGTCTATGGAAAATACCCTCAATTACAATTTAGAAACTTCAAGAGGGATTATTGTAGGGTCAATGATGCTTTCATAGGTCATGTTATCAGATTGCTCAGGGGTTACTTCGAGAGGAGAGTCTCCCATAGTGCCGATGCATTTTTGAAGCAATTTTCCTTTTTATTCATCTAGTATCCAAAGTTCACATACATTCATGCTGAAGGCTTCTCAGAGAGACCAAACAAACAACCCCAGTATCCCAATGATCGGATAATACTATTAGAACTCTCTCGGCAGCTACGGCATGTACACGCCCTTTTGAGCAACAAACATAGGGTAGGGATTCCTTATCCCCTCTCCTTCAGCCAAGGGCTATACGAACTCCATACCTCTTAGTGTGTTAATAATTCAGAGTAGGAACTGGTGGAATACCATTTGAGACTCCATACCGCTCGGCCATGGATGGACCCCTATGGCCATCTCAAGAAGGCACTTGGACCCAAATATGCCCATCTACATAGCGTCGAGGATTTCTAGGCAAATTGCAAAAACGATAATGAAGTGCGAATGAGGCACTATATGTGGATGACCACATATTTTGTAAAGAGGGTCAATCTATTCCTTGTACCAGATCAAGTAGAAGAGGATGAAAGCACAGTCATGGATCCTCGGTATAATGTGGTTGTCAATCTCCTGCTGCCACTAATTGATTGGGATGAACAGGAGGTTGACGACCTCAACATTCTAACCAAGCCCGTCAAGGCCCGAACAAAAGAGTGGATTGATGGGAAAATTTCCCAATTAAAGTAGCAAGGGATCACTTTCAACTATGAGGGGCTCGAGAATGAGCCAACAAGTGAAATAGACAGTGGGACAGTTGTTGCCCCATTGGGAGAGACTTCAAAATCTCCTTCGTCCACCATATCAAGGAAGAGAGAAGAGGCTGCTGAGCAAAAGCCCAATCCTAAAGTGTACGCAAGGAAGGCTACGGAGGGAGAACCTTCCAAGAAACATAAGAAATCAGACAATTTCACTAAAATGCCTACTATTCAAGAAGATCCAGTCCATGAGGGAGAGGAAATGGAGGTTGAGCAACCAAAATCTCCATATGTTGCCTCCACTATTGTTGCCCCTTTTCCTACTTCTCAGGTGATGGTAGCTACTTCCCCGCCAGCGATGGACATCTCGGTCCACCTTGCCTCTTCTCCACCCACTATGTTGGTTGTGGCCCTCGACTCTTCTTCTGCCACCACCTCTCTACTTTCCTCTGCTTCCATGTCTCTAACAACATCATAACCCATAGCCCAAAAACCATACAAATGTATACGCTCTCACTTCCAAGGGCCTTCTCTCGGATAATGCAGAACATTCCCACTAAGCTTTATGAGGTATTGATGAGCCCATCCATCTAGGCTGCTCTGGAACATGTTCTAGCTAACATTCCTACCTCAACTCCAATGATTGAACCACCAGAAATGAAAGCCACGATGAAAATAGCCAAGGAGTTAGAGAGGCAAGAAAAGGAAACAACAAGGGAGTTGGAGGAGGAAGCAAATGATTACCATGAACGCCCAGAGCACCATCACTTGCAAATTCATAAGGTGGTCTACGAAGGAGAAGAAATAGAGTCTTCTGAGAGTGATGAAGAAGAAGATGCCAATGCCAAATACATTGTGGAGAATTTTGACGTAAACCTTCAGGAGGAGTTGGCTCAACAATTGATGGATGTTAGGGAGGAAGTAGAAAAGCCACCTTCCAAGGAAGAAAGGGATCCAAGTGACAAAATGGGGGAAGATTCTAAACTTTTGACTAGAGAGCAGGAAGAAAGCTCCAAGTGTAATGAAGAAATGTCTCTCTCAGCAGAACAAGAAGAACAAGAAAAGAAAGAGCAAGATGTGCCACCTCAACATTAGGAAGGGGAGAATAAAGAAGAAGATAAACCTGAAGAAGATTCTGAAATGGGTAAGCCTGAGATAGAGCCTCACAAAGAAGAAGAACATCCTGAGGAACATAAGTATGGGGCTAAACAAAAAGAGAAGACCTATAAAGAAGAGGACAGCCACAAGAAACTCACACCCACCAAGTTCCTGATCAAAGACACAGTGTTCATCTAGGACTCTGATGAAGAAGAAGGAGAAGACACGAGAATGGATCTAGAAACTCCAGGTGATAAAGAGATTGAAGTCAAGAGGAATGAAGAAGAAGGTGATCATGAATCAACCAAAGAAGAATCTCATATGCCCGAGTGGCTGGAAAAGCAATTAGAGAAGAAGACTCCTGCTCGTAGAGATCCCAAGGCAAGACTCGAGGCTATCTTAGCTTGGGTACAAGTCAACATGAAGAAAGAAAAGAAGCCTAAAGTCATATCCAAACTAACCATGGATGCTTCTAGATCTAGAACTGTACAAATTGCCATGCCAATTTTTGGGGAAGAAAGGATAAGTTATGACATCTCCACCGTTAACTTGGGAACAGCCACCAGAGAACAAAAAATAGATCATCTCCAAGAGTCTGTTGCCATAGTGGTACATTTGATATAGAAGGATAAGGTCTCCAAGGAAGAACTTAAGGCACAGCTAGCTGATTTGACTGACTATATTCAGCAATGGTCATGCACAGAGGAACTGCCCACGACATCCTCAACTCCACCACAACTATTGTCCAAAGAGAAAATTAACAAACTTGAGAAAAGAAAGAACTGGACTAAAACTATGAAGGATTGGTTCCGACAGGTTTTGTATACTGGAAACATGGGCATTAATCATGCTATCAAGACCACAAATAAGCTATTGGAAGTACAAAGACACCTGGAGGGAATGAGGAAGTTTTGCACTAACTTCCTTGCGATATATGGGTCCACTTATCCTAAAATTGAGGCCATCCTCAAGCTGCCTCAGACAACATGGCAAAAGGAGCTTGCATTCACAGAGGATGATTACTAGCTGGTGGATATGTGGAAGATGGACTTCAACAATAGAAAGGAGATATTGGAGTAGGTACTCTATAAGGTGGAGCCTAACATTGATTGGGAAAAGGATGTTAGGGAAGATTGTGTTCAGTATTTGAAGTTAATGACAGGTTATGACATGCCCGCAGTCGAGATTGATCTGGAAAAGATAAAACCTTATTTCCAAAAAAAAGGTAGAAGATGGAATTTTAGGCGAGCTCACCACAGATCTCATGAGTTTTGTTGCTCACACTTTCACCCAGTCTAAGTAGGTCAGGGAAAAAACTGCTAAGTATGATGGAGATTGGGATACACTCATAGACCGATCCAAGCAATGGAACTACCAGGTGCTCCAATGTAATATAATGGAGATTGATAAGCTCCAAGTATTAATCAACAAGTTTATGGAATATGCCACTTTTAGAAAGTAGGAAGGAAACCCAATCATTGATGACAAGATCCTCACGGAATAGCTGCAGCAAAGGAAATCAGCTAGAAGGCAAAGTGCTACAGTGTTGCCATATAAGGACAAAATAGGGAAAAGACAAAGATGTAATTTTAAATTGTAATATATTTGGGGGTAGGTGAAACCCTAGTTTGTAGTGAATCTTGGCCACACAATGCAAATCAATCTTGTCCATTCATTTTGCTTTTTGAACACTATAAATAGGGGGTCTCCTCTCATTTTCAAGAGAGAGTTAAGTAGTTGTAAAGGCATGTTGCAAAAATGTTAATAGAAGTTCATTGGATTTTGGTGGACTCTTGAGTTTCTTTTGCATGTTACATCGTTCATCTCCCATAGTTAGTTGATCTACATAGATTTACTTTGTTTTTCTTCATGGTTTTAGATTACTTTGATAGATTAGTTAATGTTGTTCAATCGTTGTGTAGATTTTTGTTGTGTTGATGCCTTTCTTGCCCATACTTTTTGTTGTTTACTGATGGTAGATAGTTCTGTAAAGTTAGTCTAGGCATAAACTAAAGTTGCTCCAAACTTTTATCTTTTATTCATGCATGTTTTATGGTGAATGAATGGTTGAATATTTGCAATCCTTAGAAGCTTGCACAAGTTTCATGATACTGTGAGTCAATCTAGTTAGGTGAAATTTTTTTTTGAGGAAGTTGTCCACAGTAGGACCCTCCATGATCATTGTTCATTGCTAGTTTCAGATCTAGGAACCTCTTCTCTTCCCTGCCATTTTCCTTTTTTTTTAATAAGTAGCCTATGCTAAGGTTCATTGCACATTGTAAAGCCAAATATTAAGATAAAATAGGAGTTTAAGATTGTTGTTCGAACCTACAGCAAATTGCACCCTAACTTCCCATCTAAGGAACTCCATTTTAAGATTCACCTCGTATGGATAGCCAAACTTCATAAGACGCCCTGTGATTACCAGCAAAATCACATCAAACATCAACTAAAAAATACCATGCACGTCATGACCTGACACCCGGGAGACCTTGGGGTAGCGATTGGTAATTTGCTTGTGAATTTCTACCTTTCAAGAGAGGTAGTGCACCTACGCACTACCCATGTTGAGAAAGTGTACAAAACACCCATCAACATTCTGAAAGTCTTTTTTCTTTTGCTAGAGTCTTGCACTATAATTCAATCTCCATTTGTGTCTCTTCTCCTTCTTCCATAGTACTAGGGTTGAGATTTATTTCTCAGAGTTTATCAGTACTAGCAAGGGCACTTGAGATAAGAGTATGCTTTATCTTCACTAAGTCCCTTAGCATCACATATTATCTTATTGTTTCTTCTCTCTAATTCAGGAAGGCAAAGAAGTTGTCATGTAGTTGTATAATGTTGGTCCATGTCTAGTTATCTCTATCTTTTGCTAGATCATAAGTATATGCTTCAAAGCCTATTTATATTTCAATTGAGTTCATGTCATCCTTTATACTTTGTGTGTTATTCAACCATTTAAAGTAGTATTAAAGAAGGTTTTGTGCTTCTTCTCCACAAGTATGAGCATCCTTCAAATATTTCATGACTCTGTGACATGCATTTGCACATTTCCTTGTGATTTCTTCTAAATTCTTCTTTGTAGGCCTTGCCTTTGATTCACTTCTACCTTGTCTTTTTAGTCTAGATACATATACCTTGAACAAAACAACCAAGAGTCTAAAATTTTCTATATTATGCAATGATGAATTAATGCTTGTTCTGACGGTTATCTTTTGTAAGGCTTTCATGGCTTCATCCATATCTTGTGCATTGATAGTTTTGACTCTAGTTTCATGCTCATGTTGAGCATCATTTGTGTGAATTCTTTCTTCTTCCATGTTAGTATCTTCTTGCTCTGTAACTTCTTGTTTAACTTCAACCAGAGGATTAACAATGCTCCTTCTCTTCTTACTATTTCTTCTAGAGCTACTAGAGGCTTCAGCTTGTTGGCTCTTTTAAATACCAACCAAATATTCAAGGAGGCCCATAGATTTTCCAATTCCAATGATTAGCAACCTCAAATGGGTTGACCAACAAATGAGAGAAATCAATTTAGCTTTCCTACTACACTTCGAGTTCTGCAAGACCTGGGAGGGTGATCCCATAATGCACTTATAACATTCCTTCACAAGATTTCCATATGCATTGCATATCAAGCAAATACATTCTCATATTTATGACTCAACAAATGACAATTTTCAAGAAATTGGAGAATTCCTTACACCTTTATAACTTGGAGCAGAGAATGGGAAATTCAAATGAGAACTATAACAACCATCATCATTATGAGTATGTTTTTTATTAAATGAATTGTTCTTTAACATGGTCTGGATGATCAAATATGTATGAATTCGCTTAATACATAGAACAGTGCATTATCCTAGGGTGACGGGGTCAAATTCACAACAAACTATAATGCAATAACAATGGCATTTGAACTTTATAGACTATTATGGATTTGCATTACAAATTCATAACTCATATTTTCCAGACAGAACGTACTTAAAGATCCTATGACTTAACACACAAACCAGTGACTACATTAAACTGTTTTAATCAATTACTTGAATTGAACTAGAAATGCAAACACACATCCAACCATGTGAATTGGAGACTAATAAAACAATCCTTAGTCATTTCATTGTTGAATCGTGAACGAATACATAGGAGATAATTTGCTTGAAATTTTCCATTATCAATTTTAAAATGCTATAATTGTTGCAAAACATTTAAGCTGACTGTGAATATAGACTCATAACCTAAGACTCAAAAATCAATTATATATCCATTGTATTCCTATTACATTTCATGAAAATATTTTCTAAAACTACCTGAGATCAACCAAAAAAATTCAAAAACCCCTGCACAATATCCTTGAATTCCCTTTTATAAGATTAAGGGAGAAAACAAGCTTCGGGCTATTGGCTAGTCACATTACATTTCAATTTTTATTTCAAAGTCTTTCATTTCATTTCAACCCCCAATCAGTTACATTTACACTTTAAGAAATGGGGGGAAAATAAAAAAGGACAAAAACTTGCAAAAGTATATTGAACTCGTATCCTCATTGTTTGAGGATTCCACATCACCACATCATTCAGAGAAAAGCATGAAACATGAAAGTAGAAGATATCATAAAGAAAAGATAAGAACTTGACTGGATTACAACATGCATTTTCAAATTGAGAGGATATAGATTTTTTTTAAATAATTTATTTCAAAGGCCAGACCTGTATTATACTCAACCATGTTCTATATCCACCTCACCATCCCTATGGCTCATTCAACATATTTTTCCAGCCAATTCCTATATTTTTCCTCAGTGGGCCAGTTAATATCCAATAGTTTATGCACCTTTGTGTTATATGCATTATATCTTGCAACAATTGTCACCCAGGCCTTCACAAAGGTGTCCATGCCTATTTCAATCTTGATGAAGTTGTCAATCAAGGCATTGATTACTAACAAGTCTAACTTTTCATCAACATACACCATCTGGGGAAATATGGCTCTCTGATGTTTGAACAAGGCTCTCCATGAGGCATGCTCTATTATTTCTCCATCCTCATTAAGGATTTTGGGTACACCTTGTTCTTCCATATCCCTAGAGGCTTTCATTTTACCCTGCAGTTGCCCAACAATTCTTTAATGGAAACTCGTGACTTCATCAATGGTTTCAATTCCTTGGATTATGTCGAGAAGATGTACTGGAGCTTCATAGTCTCCCTTTGCATTTGTTTGAATCTACTTTAGACTATTCAATCTGTTGCTCCACTTATTCCAGGTGCTCATGAAAACTTCTTAGGCATGCTGAAACTTTTCATATTCTACATGGATACCTTTATAGGTTAACCATGTGGTTTCTACCTTAAGAGCAACTTTGGACCATCTTTCACTTAGGATAACTTCAGACATATCCTTAGTAATATTGTGCATGCCTTCTTGAAGCTTGTTCTTCTTAGACTTAGTTGCTTGGAGCTCCTTTTTCAATGCATCAATCCTTAATTTCAAGGTATCTCTATCTTGTTGTGAAGTACCAAATGGAGAAGTAGGCAAGGTCTTCTGACTTACCTTGACCACATTGGCTTTCACTTTATTATACTCTTCAACTAATTTGTTGTGTTTATCCAACAATTTCATATATCTAGCTTCAGTAATTTTTGCAGTGTCAAAACTCAACATAGTTGTGTGCATTGTTAACCTTGTAGCCTATGGAGTTGTCATCTCTTAAGCTCTTCCTATGATGAAATCTCCTAAAAGACTAGTCATTGTTCTACTAATTATGCACCTCCCTGAGTCTGGTGTCAATGACCAAATGGCTAGTGCATGTAAATTGGGGCTAAACCTTGAACCAAAAGTTTCTTCAAACACCATAGCATTTGGGTCATTCCTAATTGCATCTAGAGCAATTATGGAAGATAGGTTCCATCCTGGCATCACCAAGATCCCACTATCTTTAACCAATCTTCTAGCCTCCATGGGATTCATTTGCTCAATTTCTTGAACAATCTCTTCCTCGGACTTCTTTTTGACCTCTTCCTGTTGTGAGGGATCAACTCCCTCCTGAGCCTTTTGTATCCTATCATTTATTGGTTGAGATTTCAGCTCAACTATGACTTCTTTGAATTCTCCGGTTGTCACAAAAGATTCATCCTCTAGAAATTTGGCACAAGCTAGAACCCTTGCATCATTGTCCTAGCTTTCATCATATTCCCAAGGTACTAGCCTAGCATCTGGAAAAAATGGTTCCATTACTTCTCCAACATTAGGGTATGAGAATTCATGCTCAATTCTTTGCTTAATAGGCACTGATTCAGCAAACGATTGTTGTACATTCCCCTCAGCACCCTGTGCTTCATCAACATTTGCAGAAGGCAACTCCATAGCAGAAATATCCTCAATTTCCACTAGCTGTTGTTGCACTTCTAATGCTATGGGCTCCTCTGGTTGACCACCATTTTTTAGTAAATGTTCTTGCAAAGCACTTTGAGCCAGTTGCTCTGCTTGTTGCACCTTCTCTAGAAAAGTACCATCAATAAAATCACTAAGGATCAATTCTATCCTCTTAAATTTGTTAGTGATGTGCTTGTAAGGGCTTTCATAGTAGGAATTCTTGGTAAATGCCTTATGCTCAACCTCAACAATTTCATCCAACTTTTCTCTCTATCTTGGACAATAGCTAATGTTGGAAAGTTTCTTATCACATCCTCCTTGAAGTAGAAAGCATAAGCTCCATTTCCTAAGATTCCCCTTTTGACTTTTTCTCTATCAATGAGCCCTTTTGGATCAAACTTTCTAGTAAGGGTTGTATCCATTCTCAAATTATTTATCATTATGCCAAACACCTCATATGCTTCCTTTGCAATGACAACAAAATAATCAAAAGAGAAATTTGTTGTGATAATAGAGGCCTTTCTGGATAACCTAAAATTCTCTACATCACAATTATCCATTTGCCACATTATTTCAGTAAAATCCAGCCTATCAGAAACAAACCTAGGCAATAGATGTGGCACCATAGTAGTCCCATAACACCTGATAACTGTGCAATTGTCATAAAAATACGAGTCTCCCTAATTGCATTCATAATTGGGGTCATCTCCACATTCTCTTGGTCTCAACAATCCTTGAATTGTTTTGGAAATCCTCTCAGCTAGCCCCAATCCCATTTGTACCAGAATAGTATGCTTTATGGTATTGCAGAATCTAGCATAGTTTGCATTTGGGAAATGAAAATCCCAGATGTATGTCCACATTTGGATAGGCAATATATGACCCTTTTCATCCACTTGTCTCAATTTCATGACTTGACCAAAGACCTCCCTTCCCTAGTATAACAACATATGCATCAGTAATGAATAATGTCTAAATGTCAATGGGGTTTGTCTTTCTCTCAACCTCATCAATTCATAGTGTATTTTCTTAGCAACTCAATGAGCATATTCAAACCACTTATGCTTGTTTTTATGTTGAATATCCATGATCATAACCAATAGTGACGACGTTATCCTTCCATCACACTTCACTACAATCACCTGACACAACATAAAGTGTGTGTATCTAAGATAGTCTTCAAATTATTCACAATCCAATGGTTCAACTTCTTTGATTCCAAACACAGAGCACTTCTCTCATCTATGCTTTGGTAATTCACCTCTTCTGAACCTAACCCTATGTTCAGCATATTCTTTCTGCAACTTTTCCATCCTAATCTTTTCATTAGCATCAAGGTTCATTCTGAAAACCTCTATGACTTTACTTCTTTTTATTTCCAAAATGTTTCTACCATCTGTGTCTATGATTACCCTATTGACATCATCATATCTATTTGTGAGTTACAACATTAAGTCAACCTCCACAAAAATATTAGGGACAACCAATTTCCCCAAATCATAACTCCAAACATTTTGTCTGGGATGTGGAGCATCTCTTCTTTTGAAAATATACAAGAATAACTCCCATTCAGGCTTTGGCATGACAATGTCACCAATTCCTGCTACAAGGTCCTTGAAATTGTTCTTTAATATTCCTTCCCCAGTGGCCCTCTTGCCACTTTCCTTGGCATTTGCTGGCTAGAACTTTTCCATGAAATTGACATAGTCCTTTGGTTGACCCTTTTTCTTCTCAGTTCCTTCAGATGTTTGAGGTGGGTCATGGGAGGCTTTCTGATTTTTTCCTCTTGGGTGTGGATTTTGAGGATGATGACTCACCAGGCTAATCTTGATTTCTTAGGGCTTTCAGGTTTGAATTCAAACTAGGTTTTGTAATTGATATTCTATACTTGATAGCTTAAACTTAAATTCGAATACAATTCTACCCTTTTTCTTTTATCTCAATTAGAAAACTACACTTAATCAAGAGAAGCCAAGAACCCTAATTAAACCTTTAAAACAACCCAAACATTTTGATTTAATGTGCCAATTCTTGCAAAAGAACAAGAAAAACCAATGGGATTCGATGACGGCTTACCTGGTAAAACTCTTCTGCAACTTTTCTTTGGCCTTGGCTCTAGTCGCTTTGAACTCTTCTTCAACTCCTCAAATGTTAGAATGAGAGGAGAATGCAAATACAAACCATTTTACATGAATTCAGCTGAGTACATTCACCATTAATGGTGCAAGAAAGCTCGCATGAATGAATAATTACTCCATTAGTTAGCCATTATCGTTTGAATTTGAGCCATTGATTTACTCATGTGAAAATTCCATCCAACGGCTCACATCATTCCATAATCTCCATGGGGCCCTTTCAGTGATTTGGTACATACCTTGATGATGAGTTAAGAAGCTACCATGCGTACCTCTTCATATTCTATGAGTATCGCTCATCGTGTCTTCTAGTTTTTCTTTGGGACCTCATCAAGCAATGGCTGAGAAGCCAATGATGAGATATTAGCCATTGATCTTGATCACGGGAGGATCCTAGTTGGAGACCTAAATCCTATCGCTCATCGCTCTTTCACTTTTCATTTAGTAATATTCACCCACGATACACTGAGCCCACATGATGGGGAAAAACTCCACCCATCGGCAGTTGCGGGTTCCCTTTTGGAGAGCATGAGATAACCGGTGATAATGATAAGGCTAGCGATGGGTTAAATACTTAACTGAATCACTCATCGGGGGTTGCTTTCTAGCGGTGACAATGGAACATGCGATGGGCGATGAACCTAATTTGGTAAGAAAGATGGTGCTTTGCTCGTCACGGGATGGACATGGGCTAGTTTCAAGGAACACGCGATGAGTGATGAATCGCCAGTGGTAAGCTTAAGTGGTGCTAAAATGCATGTGGGCATAAGTTGTTTTAAAAGGGGACTTCCTAAGTTCAACAGGTAACCTAAATGTTGGGGCTGATTAAACAATGACGATAAAGACCATAGGATTACACTTAAATAACTGGTTACCCGATGCCACCAATCAACAAGAGAACATAAGCAAAAGGACAACCAAGGGTGCAAATGTAAATAAAAACTTAAACCCTAGACCCTAATGGCAACAGGATATGAGCAATCAGAAAAGTGACCATTAAAAATGAAGGGACCATAAAAATTGTAAGGTTCTTCCACTGGCTCCAACTAGGGATGCATGCCTCCCACAAGCATAGCAAGATCTCAAATCTTCGGTTAAGCAAACCAAGCACACAAGGACCAAAAACCAGGAGCTTGTCCAGACAAGACAAGTAGATGCAACAGAAACGAAACACACCAAACCTATACACAAAATTTAAAGGACTGTACAATGCACATGGAAGGATAACCTATTTCAAGAGAAATAGGGTTTTAAGAACTTTCTATGTACTGGCAGTTCAAGAATTTCACCTGTTAAGGACTGCAATAAATATGAGTCTTCTCCATGCATATCAAAAATTAGGTAAGGTCCTAACGACAAAGGATCAAACTTCCCATGTTTACCTTTATCCTCCATCCTTGCATTCCACATTAAAACCATGCTTCCCAACTCAAAATTTCTTTCAATGGCCCTTTTGTTGTACAAGTGCTTAACTTGTAATTGAAGCCTCTCATTTATTTTATGAGATTCTCTTCTAGTTTCATCAAGCTCAATCAACTCATCCATCCTATGTTGCATTTCATCACAAATGTCACTATCATATTCTTGGAAAAATTTGTACATCTTCATTAGATTTTTATGTGGTATTCTAGCCTCAACCCCATACACCAGATTGAAAGGGGATTTTCCAATGACCTTCATAGTATTCTTGTCAACCCATAATGCAAGTTGCAATTTTGAGTCTCGGGCCTTCTTATTCTTCTTAATCACCTGCTTGATAATCTTCATCAGGCTTTTATTGCTAGACTCAGCTTGCCCATTCCCTTGGGGGTGATATGGGGATGAATAAGATATGCTTATGCCATGTTGGTTACAAAAATCAATAAATTATTTAAACCTGAAACGCATGGAGTTATCAGAGATAATTCTTTTAGGAACCCAAAACCTACTCAAAATATTGTTCATCAAAAAATTAGTGACAACATTACTAGTTGCTTTCCTAGTAGGAATGGCTTCAACCCAATTTTTGAAATAATAAGTTACAACTAGAATCTAGGCATGTCCCCCATTGGACTTCTCAGACATTTCTGCAATAAAATCAATGCCCCATTGTTGAAAGGGAGCTTGTGCTAACATTAGCCTAAGTGGTAAGTTTCCTAAGAATTTTAATTTGCCAGTGAACCTTTGAAAAGCATCACATTTCTTTACAAATCTGTGTGCATCTTTGAACACGATTGGCCACCAAAAACCTACTCTCATTATCTTATGGGCAGTGGTCTTGGCCATGTAGTGGCCTCCACAAGCGCCTTTATGCATTTCAATTAGCAAATATTCTACTTGATCCCCATCTACACACCTAAGCAACAAACCTTCAGGGCTTCTCCACCATAGTTCACCATCTATAATAACATACTTAGATTGCTTGCAACTTGAGAGTTATTTTCTCATTATGAAGCATACCTTCAGGGCACTGCATGGTATGTAGATATTCAACAATTCTTTTGTACCACCCATAGGTTTACATGTCGCATATGGGTGCAACATTTTCATGCTCAACTTGGTTTATTTGGTTAGCTTCCAAATTTGTCTCGGCCATCAACTTGACTAGACCTTGACCTCTCACCAGCTTGGTAAAATAGATATCAATGTTGAACTCTTGAATCCTATTGATCCATCTGCACCAATGACCTATGGTCTCTTGTTGAGTAAATATATCTTTGACTGTTGTTGTTGGGACATATGCTACAACTGTAGCTCCAATCAAATATGGTCTAAAAATTTTAATAGCTTTAACTAGAGCATATGCCTGCTTCTCTGTGGCATCATACTTTAACTCAGCTGACTGTAATGATTTTCTAAAGAAGGAAATAGGTTGCTCATAACCTTCATCATTCTTCTGAAGTAAAACCCCTGCTAAAGTATGGAATGAAGCAAAAGTGAATAACTGAAAAGGCTTTGAATATTTAGGGGACTTAAGAATGGGTGCTTCCTTGATAGCATCTTTACTAGCCTGGAAAGCTCTTATAGGTTCATTTTTCCATGGTACTTTCTCCCCTTTCTTTTTCATTTTAGAAATAGGTCTTACAGTTTCAACAAAATTAATAACAAATCTTTGTACAAAGTTAATTTTTCCAAACAAGGATTGTATTCCCTTCACATTCTTGGGCCGCAGGATCTTATCAATTGTTGCTACACGTTCAGGATCAATCCTGACTCCATCTGTTGACACAATGTGACCCAAAAACTTCCCTTCTTTAACTCCAAATTGACACTTCTTGGGATTCAAAGAAATCCCATATTCCAAGGATCTAATAAATATCTTTTCAAGGTGTGAGAAGTGATCTTCCTCCTTCTTACTATGGGCCATAAGATCATCTTGAAAAATGACAAGAAACAAATCAATGAAATCAGCAAAATTAACATCCATGGCTCTCTGAAAAGTGGCACCAGCATTAATCAAGCCAAATGGCATCCTTACATATACATATGTCCCCCATGGAATTGTAAATGTGGTTTTAAATTGTTCTGATTCCTTCAACATGAATTGGTTATAACCTGAAAACCCATCCATCATTGAGAGAAACTCACATCCAGTCACTTTCTGCAGCATTGCCTCCATATTAGGCAGAGGGTAATTATCTTTTAGAGATGCCACATTCAAATTTCTAAATTCTACACACAACCTCAGGTCTCCATTTTTCTTTCTAACTAGAACTAAATTTGAGACCCACAATGAGTGTCTAATGGGCTTTATAATCCCTACATCTCTTATCTTGGTAAGCTCTTCTTGCATTTTGGGTTGCAGAGTAGGGTTGATTGGCCTATGTTTCTACATAAAATGCTTTGCATCACGCTTCAGCAGTATCTCATGTTGAAATAGGTCCTCCCTATAAGCCTTCAAATCATCTTACGACCATGCAAACACATGTCTATACTTCCTCAAGAGAGCAATCATCATTGTTCTAACATGTGGCTTCATCCTCTTTTCTCTATGTACCAACTTTGGGGAATTCTTAGTTCCAAGATTGATCTCCTCTAAATCTTCTTTATGAGAAGATGTGTGCTTCACATTTTCCTTGTCAGGACTATCAGAGACCCTTTCTAATGCTACCAATCCCTTGGGAATTTTATTAGTCTTCAATTGGATCACCTCGTTTCCAAACAGTTTCTCCTTACCATCAACTTCTATTACCATCGAACCAAAATCAATTTCATGGCTCTCATATTCATCTATACAGTGCAAAAATTTGAGAATGTCATTGTCATCATCAAACACTTGCCAGTTGCAAATGTTATCTGGCACTATAGGTCGGGTCTGTATCTCTATTTTTGAAACACCATCAAAGGTAACATCATCTATCCTGACAACATTATTAGCTAACAGATCTGCTTTTGCATTCTTACTTCTTTCTATCCAATCTATATTAAAAGCATCAAAGGCTTCAATCATATCCCATACAACATTTCTATATTTCTTAAGCCTTTTATCTTTGGCAACAAATTTAGACCTAACCTGGAAAACTACTAGTTCAAAATCGCCTAAAACTTTCAGCATGCTAATACCATGTTTTGAAGCTATCATAAGACCCAGCAATAGAGCCTCATACTCGTCTACATTACTGGTACAAGAAAATCTTAGCAAGAAAGAGTATTTGAAATTTTTACCTTGTGGTGAAGTCAGAGTAACTCCTGCACCAGAGCCTTCCTTGGAATAAACTCCATCAAAGTACATAGTCTAGAGGTTGTCTCCTTGTGAATCATCAAAAAACTCTCTATCAATAGGTGTAGGTTCAACCTCCTCTTCTGGAATCTCTTCCTCAACCCATAAAGTGTCTAAACCAATATCCACAAAATTAATCCTCATTGGTTCTTCAGGTTCCTCAATGTGTTTGATCATGTGAGGAGCTCTTCGTTCTCTAGTAATCTTGACATCTTTCTAGTTAATGGAGAAAGTAGCAAATGATAAATCACACTGTATTCTTCCACCCATTGATGCACTCCATTGCCTTGAAAACAACATTCCATAAGTTGGTGGGATATCCACCACTGTACCACTCATATATAACTCTTTTTCAGGAAATGCAGCTAGCTGATATGACACTCTATTGATTACTCCTATAACTGTTGTGCCTCTCTGGAATCCATAGCATAACATCTACCATATGTGCTATCAACCTTTAAACCCATAACCTCCATAAATTTAACAGACATCACATTGTTTGAGGCCCCATAATCTATCATGCAATTTCTTAACAGTTTTCCATCAATAATCAAACTTAAAAAGAATGGATTAACATGACTTGGATTTGCAGTGATAGTGATTCCTAAATATATCTTAGGGTTTTCACTGACTATCCCCTCCATATCATTCTTATTTTCTTGTCCTTTGTTCATTGTGGACAAGTCAGTTACCCGATTGTCTTTACTAGTCATAGTAGCACTGTTAATGAGAGCAATGGCTTTGTTCTTATGTTCCTCAATTCTCATCATTTCTAACCATGGGACAGTGACCTTGACTTGATACAATACTTGGAACATATCTATAGCATTATATTTTGGTACATTAGGGATTACTATGTCTTCAAATATCACCTCATCACCTTGCCTTTCAACAGTGTCAACAATTTTTCGTTGCTCTTTAACCTTCACAGCCTGGGAAGCAACTTCACCATTTGTCTTAACTCTATCCTCCTTTTTAGCCTAGATCCTAGTCTCTTTACTTTCTTTGGGCTTTGTTTCCACATCCTTAGTTCCTGTTGTGGTCCCTTTGCTTTCATGTTCCTTCTTTTTAATAAACAAACTACCAGGTTTACCCTGATCTCTAGGCACAATTATGTTCCTCAGGTGAATATCACTTCTTGCTTTAGCGGCCAATCCAATAGTGTATTTTTCAATCTCTTCATTTTAAGGTCTCCTTAAAGAGACATTATTTGTATTACATTTGTACATATTGCAATCACCATCTCCTTCTTCATCTGAGAATACCTATTGATGATGTGTATCTATTTCCTATCTCTACATGTCAACATCTCCTCTACAAGGCTTGTTATATGAGGAATAGTCATCACAAGATAAATCTAAGGGAGTCATTAACACATTTGTCATTTCATCCTAATCCTGAAGAGAGTCAAATCCTCCTTGATTATCTTGAGATTCTTCTACTAACCTTGCCACAACACATTGTTGTGAAGAATGAGGCATCTGACACACTCCACACCATGGCAAGTCATCAGTAACATTAGTAGAATGTTTTTGCAAAGAGTTGGGTGGGAATTGAGTATTTTTCGGATTAGTTTGAACTGGTTTCCCATTATTCCAGTTGGTATGATAAGGATAATCTTGCAATCGTGGGGGTCTCTCGTTCCTTTGGAACTAGGGTTTTTAATTCTTTGTTGCCTTTTGTGGTAAGCTAAGAACCTGATCTAACTTCTCATCGGGAGCAACAGTTTTACTAGCCTTGTCATTTTGAGCTCTAGGGTTTTTAGAAGCCTTGGGGTCTTCTCTTCTTCTTACTTTACCAAATGCTCTCCTATTCTTTTCAATGTTGACTGCCATCTTGTAGGCCTCTCTCATATTCTAGGGATTCTTATCTCTGAGCAAATAACACATCTTATAGTCATAAGCATTACAATAGACTACCAAACATGCACTCTCATTAGGTCGTAAATAAACAGGGACTCTAATCATAGCTTTCTAAAATCTTGTATTGAATTCAGTGACCATCTCATTATACTCTTTAGTGATGTTATTGAAATCATTCAACCTAAACCTAAGATCAGTTTGCTCCCCATACTACTCTTTGAAAACTTTGTAGAAAGACTCCTTTGAATCGATACTTGCATCAAGTAACCCCCTATACCAATCCCTTGCATCCTCGGTCAAGGATTGCATAAATTATTTCATGGCAACATCATCATCCCATAGTTCAAAGTCTTCCACAAAGCTCTAGAAGGCTTTCAAGTGATCTTCATAGCTGAAAGCATTATTACCTGTAAATTTAGGGAGATGCTTTCTTGCATTATTTGGGAAAAGGTTTGGATAGCCTAGGATATTGTCAAAACACAATTGCCTATACCTATCATTTTGAGGTGGCCTACTAGGATGCCAGTCCCTATGAGTATCCCTTTGTTCATCATCCTTTTTATTGTTAGATTGATCTACTTTGGTACCTCTTCCACTTCCATTATTACCACCACCTTTTTTCTTATCTCCTTCATCATCCTTAGAATAAGAATTTCTATTCTTGTTACCTCCTCCACCTCCACCACCTTGGTTACCACCACCACCTCCACTAGGAGTACGTCCTCCCGACCCATTCTTGTGAGATCCACTATCATTTCTCCTAGAGCTTGAAGACTCTAGAGTTGGTATAGAAATTTTAAGGAAGGCAATCTTTCTGGCCATTTCTACATTGGAAACTTCAATTTCAACCTTATTCAAGTCTTCCTGCAACTTTTCATTTGCCAACTGCAATTTCACAAATTCAGGATTTGGGAGCGCAATAGATGGAATGGGATCAACTTTGGGGTTATTAACAGGATTTTTGGTAGATGAAGTGTGTGTATTTTTATTAGTATTGGTAGTGAATGTATTGAAAGTATTCTTCTGGGTCTGATCCATTGGTTTCTTCCCATGATCTACAAATGATGTTTTCTTGGGAGGATTAATGGTTTTAGTAGTTGTAACAGTTGTATAAGTGCTCACTACAAAAGTTCCCATCTGAACTATTACCGTAGGAATTTCATGGGTGATTTGGGCTACTATTTTAACAGTACTCTCTTTAGAAGCTTTACGCCTAGCAACATCCTCTCTCATTTTCTAAATTTTTTGTCTCCTAGCATCTCTCTCAAGTTGCTTGGCTCTAACCCTATCCTCCTTTTCCTTCAATGATTTTAGTCTATTTTTTTCTTCTTGCTCAACAAGCCAATTTTATTCTTCTTCCAAGGCTTGCAAATCCTTGTCTATATCTTCCTCATTTTCTAAGAAGTCTCCATACTCACTTGGTGTAGGGCTGTGAATGGTTTTCTCAATTGGATCTTCCTCAAGGGGAACAAGTGTTTCAGTATTAGGAAGTTCTCCCCTTGGGTTAAAGTTTCGTCCATGAAAAACAGACCCAACTCTAGGTGTTGGTGGTTCTGAGAATTTCTTACTCCTATCCCAAAATCCCCACCTATCTTCTTCTCTAGAAATATCAAGCTCATTATCAAACACTTGTTCAATAGGAAAACTTCCCTGACCTTCCTTAGGTATTTCATCCTCATTTGGATTCTCATTGGCATTCACACTATTTACTTCATTATTGAAAGTAGGAAATTGTTCAGCAAGATATTCAATAGAATTACCTGATTCAGTAGCTTTCTTCTTCCATTGAGGTTTTTTATCCTTTGCAGGCTTGAGTTCCAACTTCTGCTCAGGATTTTTCTTTGCGTAACTTATAGTTTTCCTCATGGTGTCAATTGTTGTGTCAGAATCCCTCTTCTTTGGTTCCCTTCGAGATCTTGTCATTGTATTGGTATGAGAAACTTCAGACTCGCCACCCATAATGCTAGGAAATAGAAATTGATTATATCTTGACTTGCTATTTATGACCTCAGAGAAAATTCTAAACATAACCCAACATAATATGATATAATTGACCAGAATTTGATGCATGAACTGGATATGACATATGTAGCTTTAAGATTTGAACCAATAATTCTTCCAACAAAGAAAAATAAAACACTTGACTCTGATTGTACTAGATCTGCACTAGAGACTTTGAATTTTGTTAGTTCCCTAGCAGAGTCGCAAATCTGTTGGCTCTTTTAAATACTAACCATATCTTCAAGTAGGCCTATGGATTTTCCAATTCCAATGATTAGCAACCTCAAATGGGTTGGCCAATGAATGAGAGAAAGCAATTTAGCTTTCCTCCTACACTTTGGGTTTTACAAGACCCAAGAGGGTGATCCCACAATGCACTTATAACATTCCTTCACAAGATTTCCATATGCATTGCATATTAAGCAGATACATTCTCATATTTATGACTCGACAAGTGACAATTTGCAAGAAATTGGCTAATTCCTTACACCTTTATAACTTGGAGCCAAGAATGGGCAATTCAAATGGGAACTATAACAACCATCATCATTATGAGTATGAATTTAATTAAATGTATTATTCTTTGACATGGTCTGGCTGATCAGATATGTATGAATTCACTTAATACATAAAACAATGCATTATCCTAGGGTGACGGGGTCAAATTCACAACAAACTGTAATGCAATAACAATGGAATTCGACATTTATAGACTATTATGGATTTGCATTACAAATTCATAACTCAAATTTTCTAGATAGAACATACTTAAAGATCTTATGACTTAACACATAGACCAGTGACTGCATTAAAGCATTTTAATCAACTACTTGAATTGAAGTAGAAATGCAAACACACATCCAACCATGTGAATTGGAGACCAATAAAACAATCCTTAATCATTTCATTACTGATTCATGAACGAATACATAGGAGATAATCTGCTTGAAATTTTCCATTATCAATTTTCAAATGCTATAATTGTTGCAAAACATTTAAGTTGTTTGTGAATATAGACTCATAACCTAAGACTCAGCGAGCAATTCTATATCCATTGTATGCTTATTGCACTTCATGAAAATATTTGCTAAGACTACCTAAGATCAACCAATTTTTTTCAAAGACCCCTGCACAATAGCCTTGAATTCCCTTTTATAAGATCAAGGTTGCAGACAAGATTCAAGCTATTGGATGGTCACATTACATTTCAATTTGCATTTCATTTCGACCCCTAGGCGGTTACATTTACACTTTAAGAAATGGGGGGAAAATATAAAAGGACAAAAACGTGCAGAAGCCTATTGAACTCGTATCCTCATTGTTTGAGGATTCCATGTCACCACATCATTCAGAGAAAAGCACAAAACATGAAAGTAGAAGAAATCATAAAGCAAAGAGAAGAACTTGAATGGATTACCATGTGCATTTTCAAATTGAGAGGATATAGATTTTTTTTAAATAATTTATTGCAAAGGCTAGACCTGTATTATACTCGACCATGTTCTATATCCACCTCACCATCCCTATGGCTAATTCAACATATTTTTCTATCCAATTCCTATATTTTTCCTCTGTGGGCCAGTTAATATCCAATAGTTTATGCACCTTTGTGTTATATGCATTATATCTTACATCAATTGTCACCCAGTCCTCCTTCACAAAGGTGTCCATGCCTATTTCAATCTTGATGAAGTTGTCAATCAAGGCATTGAGTACTGACAAGTCTAACTTGTCATCAACATACACCATTTGGGGACATATGGCTCTCTGATGTTTGAATAGGGCTCTCCATGAGGCATGCTCTATTATTTCTCCATCCTCATTAATTATTTTCGATACACCTTGTTCTTCCTGTTGAAAATTGAGGTGTTTATGTAGCTTAATACTTTGTAAAACTTTATGATTATTGATCTAAATATGTATTCTTTGTTACAGATTCTTTGTGGCTGATTATTTGATTAATTCATTTTATCATTTGTAGAATGAAGACACAATGTTGTAGAAGAATTAGATAGAAGAATAGAATATACACAACATATACCATGGAGAAACCCTTTCAAGAAAAAACTCAGAATCAATGTTGTTTAATCTGATGGTGCAATAACTCAATTCATACTTGGGAATTAAGCTATTACACTGCCTTCAGCAAATCTTCTTCACAACCTGCAATAAAACTGATACAAACTCTCTTCAAATTGATTGAGATATATAGGCAATAATCAACCTTGTAAACTCCAAAAGATTCACAACTACAAAGCTCAATCCCTATCTCCTAAAAGGTATGCCTATCTCTTTCAAGTAGAGTTTAACTGTGAAGAACAATGCCAAAAAATGTGCTTCATCCATTTAGGTGTCCCAAACTAAAGTACTAACTCAACCTTTATTCCATAAATATCTTCAAAGCTTATCCTCAATGTTGGCACCCAAGAATCGGCCCACTTAACTCAGCCTTCTGAAATATCTTAGCATGCAAAGGAGTTAATTCCAAGAAGCCAACTTGGGCACCCAAAGTGGGTGCAAGTCATTTTCTATTAATTGAAACATCTCTCTCCACCATTCATGCAAGAATGGTCATCCCCTGTTAACTGAAGGAAGTCACCTGTTATCTGTCATGCAACTCAGGTCATTAGTTATGCATTCCAAGTTAACTGAATTCAACTAGCATTCAGCTAAAACTAACTAAAGATAGCAGACCATGGCAGATATTATTCATTGAGCCCCGCGTTAGACTTAACTAAGTAATTCTAAGTCAGACTAAATAAAGTGAACTAATGCGAACTAAATTAGGCTTTAGACTTCGTAAATGTAAACGAACTAACTCTAGTTTTTGCATGCATTTAGAAAATCATTATCTCTTACTCCCAAATAGTTGTGAACTCAGGTAGTGTCACCTACCATATGGAACATGTGCCTCTATTAAAAGAACTCATCCCGGATGCCTCATGCTCTTTCAGAATTAATTACAAATGTCCAATTAACATGATTATTTCATCCAAGGTGTCTCTCTCCAATCCTGGTGTTTGAGAATAGTTTCCAAGGACTTGAGGAGACGCAAAATAAATAATGTTTAGGATTACAATTAAATGGCATCTATTTCAACATTCTCCCCACGCCAGGCATTATACCTTTTGCAATTATTCTAAACAAGGATCGTTATATAAATCAAAGTACAAGACTCAAGGATAATGGCCTTCTTGCACCAACTAATCAATCCATGCCAGCTTCAAACACAACCTACATAATCATGAAGCTCCAAGGAAATGATTAAAACCAAGAGAACTTATATGTAGGAACTGGTTTCATAAGATAATATACAACATTATTTAAAGTTTCAACTTTCTCAATTAATATTCCCCTCAACCATTTCTCACACAAGTAATTAGCAACATCAACATGCTTAGATGCAGGCATATTTTTTATGAGATTTTGGCTAAACACATAGCACTTTGACAATCACATTCAAGTTTAACTTGCAATTAAAACCAATACTTTTCCCAAGTCTCTTTATCCAAACTACCTCTTTGGAGGTATGTGAAACTGTTGAGTGTGTTGAACTCACACTCAACCAAGGTGTGGGCTCCTCGGTCTTTTCAACCCAAGAAAATAGAAAAACTGGCAGTAACTATTCCAGCACATATATATCTGCCATAAGATAACTCAAGCCTCACCTATTTCTTGGAAGTATCCGCGGGGACCTATGACAACTGATCAGCAAAATACGACCCTTATAGCACTATCGCTTACAAGTAATCAAAGAAAATAGTTAATAATATGCAATAGCAATAGAACTACTACGAGATCAGTAATAGAAATCCAATCTTAGACGCAAATGTGACGTCCATGATCTGGCAAATGCTCCTCTGGAGATCACATTCACCCTGCTTATGCATCTTAAGAAGCGTCACAGGCTCAAGAGAGCCATGTGACTCTAGAGTACAGCAAGGCCAAACCGTGGCGCAATAGCAACCATTTCACAGCCAAAGAAAAAGAGCCATCACAATCGCAGGGATAACCTTGCGATGATGCATCGCGTCACTGCCAGCTCCCAGCGGGCGTGGTGCCAGGTCGCATGGCATGGTGACTACCGTCATAATATTCATGAGATCGCTATGTCTACCAGCTCCCCTTTAGGCGCTGATGCCGGGCTATACGTAACGTAAGATAAACATCAAATATAACTATCAAAATCATATGGAATTTTGAAATTTCCTCATGATCAAAAGGTATCATAACATGTGCCATGTACAACTCTAAACTTTAATCAAGGTATACCATGACACCAATAACAAGGCAAATCTACAATCAAAGATGCTTCATTACCAAGTAAGTCCTTGAACCTTGTTACTAAAGCGATCCATAGCATCACTTGATTATAATCAAAACCACATTTTTGTCATAAGCTCCCACCAAACCTGTGAATCCAAGCTCTCAATGACACATGATAAACATCCTCTAAAGCAAGAATATATACCTCTTGTAACAAACTTATTTTCCAAAATCAGCAATAACAAAAATAGAAAAGCTCCCACTATAGCCAAAAAACCTCCAATATTTTAAGAGAAAGGCATCCCAATACTCTACCCAACCTCAGCTCTAATACCAAATGTTGAAAATTGAGGTGTTTATGTAGCTTAATACTTTGTAAAACTTTATGATTGCTGATCTAAATATGTATTCTTTGTTACAGATTCTTTGTGGGTGATTATCTTATTAATTCATTTTATCATTTGTAGAATGAAGATAGAAGATTGTAGAAGAATTAGATAGAAGAATAGAAGATACACAAAATATACCATGGAGAAACCCTTTCAGGAAAAAACTCCAACAAGAATCAATGTATTATTTAATCTCTGAAGTAGATTACAATAACTCCAATTCTTCCTTGAGATGCTTCTTCTGCCTCCAACAAATCTTCTTCACAATCTGCAATAAAACTAATACAATTTCTCTTCAACTTGCTTGAGATATATAGGCAATAATCAACCTTGTAAACTCCAAAAGAATTACAATTACAAAGATCAATCCCTATCTCCTAAAAGGTATGCCTATCTCTTCCAAGTAGAGTTTACTCGTGAAGAACAATGCCAAAAAATGTGCTTCATCCATTTGGGCGTCCCAAACTGAAGTACTAACTCAACTTTTATTCTGTAAATATCTTCAAGGCTTATCCTCAAAGTTCACACCCAAGAATGGGCCCACTTAACTCAACCTTATGAAACATCCTAGCATGCAAAGGAGTTAATTCCAAGAAGCCAACTTGGGCGCCTAAAGTGGGTCCAAGTCATTTTCTATTAATTGAAACATCCTCTCCACCATTCCCTTTTAAAATTAGTAGCTCCCTATTAATGAAGGAAGTCATGTTATTTGTGTACGCTCAAATTGATAGTCATACATTTCCCGTTAGCAGTCAGCCCCAATTCAACTCAGCTAACTACAAGATAGGTGAACCATGGCCGGAACTAAGCAGGCGTTGAGGAATTGAACTATTCTATTAATTAAAATGAATTAGGCAGGCGGATTGGTGATTTGGGCAGTTTAGGCTTGAACTAAACTGAACTTCTGTAAACGTCAAACCTTAACTCACGGGATCTTTTACGTGCATTGAAAGTTTTTATCTCTTAATGGATTGGCAGAACTCAGGTGGAGTGTCACCCCTACCATGCTTAGGTGCCCCATGTGACCCTATAATATTTAGAACTCACATCTTTGGATGCCTCTACATGCTCTATCATTTGGGAGTGAAATTACAAATGTCAATTAACATGATTATTTCATCCAAAATTAATCTCTCTCTAATCCTAGTGTTTGAGAATACTTTTTGTGCGTGATTTTATGTATATCAAATGTAGATTAAAAGTGAATCAAACACACCAATGAAACTTTAAATCAAACCTTAAAATAAAGGAAGAGAAAGAAAACTCCGTTTATGCTTCAAAGACGTTCCATTATCCTCTAATTTCCAGTGTATTCATTGATTCCAGCTTGCTCTCAGATCTTGTGCTAGGCTCAACAAACGGTCTTCCTAGAGAACGAGATTGAAGATGATGATTGAACGCATGCTATTACTATGTGATTAACATGCTTAAACTAAACATGATTGTTGTTAAAGAAACTAGAATGTAAGATTACGAAATGCTATGAATGCTAAAGCTAATAATGACAATGGTAAAATGCTAATCGCCTGAATGCAACTAATCTCTAATAGAACCAATGCTTGGATTTGCAGAGGTATTTATAGAGTTTTTGAAAGCTTCTAATTGGCTACAGATGATCAATGGATGTGAAAATTCTTGGTAGATCGAATGGTGTAAGATGAAAATGATGGAGAGAAAATCAGATGGAAGATAGAAAAGAAGATTTATTTCCTCTTTCATGAGAGATGATAAAGATGAATTGTAAAAATCGTCTTTTTGTGAGATTGAGAAAAGATTTTGAAGATAAATAATGAATTTATTAAATTCATTATTCATTTATTGGTGACATGGAAGATTTTCTTACTTAAATAAAATATTTAATTAAGATTTGGAGAAAATGGAAGATTCTTAATTAAATAAAATATTTAATTTAAGATTTGGAAAGTGACATGTGGAAAGATGAAAGATGAAATACAATTCTTAATTAAATTAAATATTTAATTTAAGATTTGGAAAGTGACATGTGGAAAGATGATAAAGATGAATTGTAAAAATCATCTTTTTGTGAGATTGAGAAAAGATTTTGAAGATAAATAATGAATTTATTAAATTCATTATTCATTTATTGGTGACATGGAATATTTTCTTAATTAAATAAAATAAATATTTGTTAAGATTTGGAAAATGGAAGATTTAACAGGTAAATAAATATTTGATTGGGTGGAAAGTGACATGAATTAATTAAATGAAGATATTTGTGTATTTTGATTTAGAAGAAAGGAAAAATAAAATTTAATTCATCAAGATTTAATTAAACTGAAATAGTAATTAATTTAAATAAGCAATGATATTTAATTAATTAAGTGGACTTAAAAAAGTGGTAATTAAATAAAATGAATTTATTTAATTAAAGTGGAAGAATAAAGTAGGTGAATGATATAAAGAAATAAATAAAATTTATTTATATGTAGAGGAATTAAGAAAGAATTAATTAAATAATAAATGTTGTTAAATGCCAGATAAATGATATGACCATTTTTATACATACATTTTACCTCTTTAGTGAAACATTGTGAAAATATTATACTTTAAAAATTTACTTACGATGAAAAATCGACTAATATTGATGATGTATATATCCCCAAGTGATCTTGTGAAAACACATTTGCTTCAAAGAAAAAAATATTCTCTTTTGAAAAATTTTCCACGACCGAAAAATTTGAAATTTGCGATATTGATGTATATGCTGCCAGGAGGTAAATCCGCGGATGATGATATGATTTTGACTGATTTTTTGAAAAATTTGGTTGATGATGAAATTCGGCGTTGGCGTTGATTCGTTGATTTAGCTCCTCAAAATGATGCTTATAAAGATGCCCTATTTGAAATAGCGTCCCTTTTGATGGAAATGATGATGATTTTTTTTTTGTATTTTCCTAGTCAAAAGATGAGTGAATTTTGCTTATCATCATGCTGCTTTTGATTGAATTGATAGAATAACTGATAAATTTATTTTCTGGAAAGAAAAAAAAAATAGTAGATTTGACAACTGATAAATTTGCTTCCTGAAGAGAAAACAGATAATAAGGATTGATTGTGATGTCTGATAAATTTGCTTCCTGAAAAGAAAACAAATAGTAATGATAAAAACATATTTATATTCGTGGTTGAACTACAAATAGGAAAATGATGTGATGTCTGATAAATCAATCTTGATGAAGATAGATAGTAAAGATTCCATTTGATGTCTGATAAATCCATCTTGATGAAGATAGATAGTAAAGATTTCATTTGATGTCTAATAAATCCATCTTGATGAAGATAGATAGTAAAGATTTCACTTGATGTCTAATAAATCCATCTTGATGAAGATAGATAGTAAAGATTTCATTTGATGTCTGATAAATCCATCTTGATGAAGATAGCTAGTAAAGATTTGATTTGATGTCTGATAAATTCATCTTGATGAAGATAGATAGTAAAGATTTGATTTGATGTCTGATAAATCCATCTTGATGAAGATAGATAGTAAAGATTTCATTAGATGTCTGATAAATTTGCTTTCATTGAAAAAAAAAAACAAATAATAAATGAGGATTGATAGATTGATTTGAGATTCTGAAAGATAGAGGGCAAGATTGCATTGATAGATAAATTGCATGATATGAATCATTGATAGATAGAGAGATTCAAATTGACTTTTGCATAGTCAAGGTGTGTCGGGACCACACAGAAATCCTGGGGCAGGAGGTGTAGGAGGTAGTGGACTTCCACCATAGAGGCCAGCTCCATCAAGGGGCACTAGCAGTTAGAGTTATGAGACTCATTATTGATTCATTCACACATCTCGATGTATATTATTTTTGGAGCGTGTACGTTATTTTGGTAATATCTCATGTATCTCTCTTTGGACTTTTTAGCTTCATTGGACATTAGACATTTGTATTATTTTTTATGAGCGATGATATGCAGCGGCGATGATTTTTGATGATGTGATGTGCAGTTATAAGATGATGATGTGATATGCATTTATTTCTGCATGATGTGATATGAATTTTGACATGCATTTTAATGATTTGATGACTAACATGATATGCGGGATGATTTGATATGATGCTTATATGATGATGATGAAAAATGATTTATGATGTGTACTAATGATGTCATGCAGGTAGATGATGATGATAAAAATGCAACGTGTTGAAATGATATGATATATGATATGAAATGTTATGAAAATATATGTAATAATGTGAAAATGGAAATGTATGAATGTATGGATGATAATGATAATGGAATGGTAAGGAAGATGATAAATGACATGAGATGATAAATATGATAATAAATAGGAATGCTTAGTTGATATGAGATGACGATGAAATGATGAATGACATGATAAATGAAATGCTAAATGAAATGGACCTCATGAAACGATAATGAAGTGACAATGAAGATGATAATGAAATGATAATGATCAATGAAGATAATAAAGGAAAATGATAATGAATGATTTGAAATGAATAATGATGGATGAACGAATGACATGAAATGATAATGCATATGACATGAATGTGAAATATGAAATGATAATGATTAATGATATGAAATGGATAAATGATAGAACAGTATGAAGATGATATGAAGATGAATGTCCAAATGTCCTCCACAAACTATCCAAAGAGACATAACAACCATTGATGTCTTGATTTAGCCTTTGAAACCCTTGACATGAATCCATTATGAAAATATGTACAATGATCTAAATGAAATGCAACTTAAACAAGACCATATGTTTGTTGAGCCAATTGTAAGCTTTCTTGAATCATCATAGAGCATTTTAAAATGTTGGAAGTATGTACAAGCATCAAAGGGTAAATTCACACCAATGATGACCTGAGTACAACTTTCATGATATTTGATATAGCAAGTGAACACAAGCATCAAGGTATAATTGAACCAAGATGACCTGAGTATTTCTTGCATAAACAGATAGAGATTAACCACTTTCTGATCAAATTCAGAAATTTCATCAATGATACGTTTTGTAAACCATGTCTCGTGACAAATTTGTACCATACTGATAGTTAATTCTTATGACAACAGACAAAGAAAAATCACAAAGAAAAATCATTCTCTTTCCTTGCCACTCTAGTTCATTACATCATTGAGTGTGCTCCAGAGAGATGATATCGAAAAATAAAACAACCACTGTTCAAAGTTATGCTACTGATATTCCAAAAATTATTCAAATTTAGATCATCCAAATATGAGTCATGATATGAAATTTGTTGATAATTGTTGTGATACGGATCATGATTGGATATTGTTTGGAGGATTTGATTGTCTGTGCGCTTATGATTGTGAAACTATTGATGTCCTTGTCATGTTGTATCTGTGGAACCTAAAAGTTGATTGCCCCCAGTATTGTCAATGTTTTCCCCCAGTATTGACACAACTTGCTGAAATAGATATGTACAATGATCAAGCCATGGTAAGACATTATCACTCTAGGAAAATGATGGCATTATGATGTTGATATGACCCTAGGATGATGGCGAAAAGATGCATGAATGATGGCTGAAAAGCTAATGCAGAACATGAGCTAATAGATGGAGAACTAGCTAGATACAAATAGCGCCTATTTGCCAGATTTTCACTATTTGTTTTATTGCACTTTTTGATTATTTTTTATTTTTTATTTTTAGGACTTTTTTTGATTTTTTTTTAGGACATTTATGGATATGATGGATGATTCATACATAATATTTCTTCAAGTGGATGTTGTTGATAGGTTCTTCAAACAGGTCCCCTTTTGGCGCTAATAGCTTGTATGCTCATGAACCATAAACTGCAATGACGACGTAAGGACCCAGCCAATTTGGTTCAAACTTACCTTTCTTTTCTCTGTCTTGTTGATTGTGTGGGTTCTCCTTTAGAAAAAGATCACCAACCTAAAAGGTGCATGGATTGACTATGTGATTGTAGCTTCGAGACATCATCTGTTGATACGCTTTCAAGTGATTTGTTGCTCGTTGTCTCTTCTCATCAAGAAGTTC
This sequence comes from Sequoia sempervirens, assembly GCA_007258455.2. Lineage (NCBI taxonomy): Eukaryota > Viridiplantae > Streptophyta > Pinopsida > Cupressales > Cupressaceae > Sequoia > Sequoia sempervirens. Next base: position 256,962,839 of record VDFB02000017.1, on the reverse strand, counting down.
CAACTCTTGTGGCTGGGAAACTTTGTATTCATCATCAATTGTGAGACCCTTCAATGATACCCTAAGTGATGGAATCTCAACCTCTAGTGGCAAAATGGCTTTTGCTCCATAGACAAGAGAATATGGTGTTGCTTTTTTTGGTGTGGGAATGCTAGTTTTGTAGGCCCATAATGCGGGATTGAGTTGAATGTGCCAATCTTTCCCTGCATCATTCACAGTTTTCTTCAATATCTTCAATATAGTTTTGTTTGAGGCCTCTGCTTGGCCATTCCCTTGTGGATAGTAAGGTGTTGAATATATGTACTAAATATGGAATCTCTCATAAAGTTTGTCAACATCCCGATTCTTGAACGGTCGTCCATTATCCATAATAATGGAGTTGGGAATGCCATACTGACAAATGATATAGTTGAGTATGAATGATGAGATTTGTTTGTCGGTGACCTTAGTCAAGGGTACCGCCTCAATCCACTTGGTAAAGTATTTTGTAGCTATGATTATGAACTTGTGCCCGTTTGATGATGGAGGGTGAATTTTTCCAACTAAGTCTAACCCCCATTGAGAGAATGGCTAGGTTGTCATGAATGGTTGAAGTTCTTATGCAGGAGCATGAATGAGATTCCCATGAATCTAGAATTTAGAGAACTGCTTCACGAAAGTGAATGATTCCCTCTCCATAATCGGCTAGTAGTAACCCATTCTAATAAGTTTCTTAGATAAAGTCAATCCACTCAAATGAGTTCCACAAATGCCACCATGAACTTCTTGTAAATCCTTGTCATATTTGTCACGTTCAAGACATCAGAGAAGTGTACCATCAAGACCATGGCAATAAATAATGTCAACGATAAGGGTATAGCGAGAGGATTGGTGAATGAAGTTGCACTTTTGGTTTCGGGATAAGTCAAGTGATATGATATCATCTTTTAGATAGGCATAGATTTTACCGTACCAAGGAGAATCAAATCCAGCTAAATGGAAAATGATTTGGATTTCGGGAGTGTCAGGTAGGTGTAAATGATTGTTCCACCAGAAATTCATAGCGAGCTATTTTGCCTTCAAGTTGCCAGTAATAGAGGCGTCATAGCGCAAGCGTCTTGCTTTGTCAATTCTAGAGATGCATTGGGCTTTCTCTCCTTGAAATGCTTGTGAAGTCATCGCTTCATTTTTATTGTATGGCAACAATTTTTCATCTTTGGTCTAATAGTCATCATTGATTTGGTTGATGACTAACTGTGAGTCACCATAGACTTGCAATTATGTGACTCTACATTCTAATGCTATATTGAGTCCAATGATTAAAGCTTCATATTCTGATTTGTTATTGAATTCATGAAACATTAGCCTATGATTGGAATGAGGTGTGTCTCCTTGAGGGGTAACAAAGAGTATGCCTGACCCTGATATGTGTTGAGTGTAAGAACCATCAAAGTATAATGACCACGGTTGTTTGGATTCTGCAATGAAGACATCAACATTTGGAAATTCAATGTGCATGGGATGCTTTGCTTGTACTGGTGCTTCAGTTAGTTGATCGGTGATAACTTGTCATTTGATTGCTTCGTGATCAACATAATAGATGTCAAACTCCGCCGATCGTATTTTCTTGCCTTCTTATCAATATAGCTTTATGCCAGTGCCAGGCTGGATCAATCTTAGCAACAAGATTGATTGTATGAGTTAACATGTAGTTTCAAAACTTCTGTGAAGCAAAAACCATGGCTAGACAAGCTTTTTCGATGAAAGTGTAGTTAAGTTCATGACTTATTAGTGTTCTACTGATGTAATAAATGGCTCGTTCCTTCACTGTAGAGTCTTCCTATGCTAACAATGCACCCAAAGATACCTTCGTTGCAGCAATGTATAAGATAAGAAGTTTGTCCGGATTTGGTGGGACCAGAACCAGTGGATTCATTAGGTATTGTTTGATCTTTTGAAGGGTTGTTTCACACTTCTCATCCCATTTGAAAGGAACATTATTGTGCAAGAGATGTGTGAAAGGTAGACTCTTATCAACCAACTGTGCAATAAATTTTCATATAGATTGAAGGCATCCTTGTAATGACCTTAACTGACTGATATTTCTTGGTGGAGGAATCTCCATGATTACTTGTACCTTGGCAGGATCTACTTCAATTCCCTTTTCTGATACTATGTACCATGAGACTTTTCCAGATGTTACCCCAAAAACACATTTCTTGGGGTTAAGGAAAACTTTGAACTTTTCCAACCTTGCAAAGATTTTGGATAACACTTTGAGATGTCCTTCTCTTGTGTATGATTTGGCCAATATGTCATCTATATAATCTTCCATGAATGTGTGCATCATGTCATGAAAGATTGTAGTCATAGCTCTTTGATAAATAGCCCCAACATTCTTTAGACCGAAAGGCATGACATTCCAACAGTAAGTCCCCCATGGACATGTGAAAGTTGTTTTGTCCTGGTCTTCAAGTGCAATCTTGGTGGTTGCTGTACTTGAGAAAAACCATCCATTAGTGAATACATGGTATGGCGGCTGTAAATCAACTATAAATATCTATATTTTGATGATCATCGCGTATTATACTACTTATTAAGATCTCTAAAATTGGTGCAAAATTTGATATGTCCATCTGGCTTGGATATAGGAACAATGTTGGAGATCCATTCTGCATAGTCAATTGATCTTATGAAACCCACATCAAGGAGTTTTCTCAGTTCTTCTTTAACCAATAGTGCAACATGAGGATGCATCTTTCTAAGTTTTTGTTTCACAGGCTTCACTCTCGATTTGATGGACAACTAATGCATTATGAGATTGGGATCAAGACCTGGCATGTCTGCATAAGACTAGGCAAAGTTGACCTGATTTTCTCTTAGGAACTTCATGAACTCTGGCACTTCTTTATTTGTCATTGATGCAACTAACTGTAGAATCCTTGGTTTTTCTAAAGTATCAATGTTGACCTCTTTAGTAGGCTCAATCAAGATAGGCGATCGCTCATGATAATGCTCAAGGAGAGTGTCAAGTATCCCATCATCTGGTACCTTAACAAGGTTTTCACCATTTGATACACTCTTTGTTTTATCTTTTGTTTGATCTAATACTGCCAGATTCTGGTTTTCACCATTAGATCTTTTTTTTTTTTGTAGCTAGGAGACTTGACACTTTCCTGATTAAAGACTTTATGCCAAAAATCGCTAGTGGAACAATCATTTGGGTCACCTCAGAAAGAAAGTTTATGATAGATTCATCACTTGGAAACATCGGTATCTCGATAGGTTCAAACAAATTCTAGTCAATGAGATCGGGATGGATTAAAGGTAGTGGGTTATCGTGTTGCGTGAAATCAGCTATGGTTATGGTCATAACGGAGTTGTCTGTAGGGTCTGAGGTATGAGGTAGGTCAATGATGGTACTATCCTCATGATAGTCTTGTTCGCTCAGATCTGACTCAGTATCACTAGAACCATAGTTGCTTTGTGGTTTAGATTCTTGAGGTTGGGTCCCTAAACCTTCACCTTCTATTAGAGTAGGTGTATACTTGTGTATCACATCAACTTTTTTGTCCCTCCATAATTCTTCATTGTAGATAGTGTCCCATTCATACACATTTGAATTTGAATCAGAGTTATAATCCAAGAAATTTTGGATTGCTTTCAAACATGCTTTTGTTGTTTGTGAACTTTCTTGTAAAGTAAGGACAATATCATGCAATTGCTTAGATGTTGTTTCTTTTGAATTGGGATCATAGCCTAGCCATGTCTTGTCTTTTGCATCAAGTCTAGTCGGCTGAATAGGCTCAACTATTCCCTCCTTTCTTTTCCCAATAGGACCATTTCCATCATATCCCATTTTCTGCATGATTGAATACCCTTTACCGTATTGTTCAGTTGGTAGTTTGACATTTAGGATAGATTTGTCTTCATCTTTATAGAGCCAACTTAGAACTTCTCTATCCTCAGGATCTTCCATGGGGATCTTTCCTTTGAAAAATCATCCATTAAACAATGTACTTGGCTCTATTGGAGGTTGTGTCGATGTTGATGCTACATAAATCTATTGTTGTGTGATGAAATGTTGACCATGTGACCGAGGAGATATGGGTAAATTAGCAAGACAGAGAGAATATTCTCCAACCCCGCTATCCTTGAACTATAGTTTCTTGTCGAAGCTTTTGGTCAACTGATTGATTTGTGCATTGACCTTGAGAGAAGTAATGGAAAGAGCTTCTCGATTGTTTGGAACCAAAGTGTCTTGTGTAGCTCTAATGTTTACACATGTTTGACCGTTGGTGTTATTAGCTGGTATTGTGATTTCTTGTCCGTCATATGGAAACTTAAGACATTGGTGGTACATGGATGGGAAAGCTTGCATGTCATGGATCCAAGGATGACCCAATAAGATGTTGTATGCAAGATCACAGTCTAACACTTGAAAAAATGTATTCTTGATAACAGGTCCCACTTTGATCGGCAGCATGATTAATCCCTTGGACGCTCTTTCTTCATCATCGTAGGCTTTAATGGTAACCTTTCTTCTGGGATCAATAGAATCCTCAGAAAATACTAAGGCTATAACTAACTTCATGGTACATATGTTCAAACTAGCCCCTCCATCTATTAGGACGTGTCTAACACGAAACTTGCGGATCATGACTTCTAGATATAGCGATGAATTATGGAGATGAGTCATGGAAATGTCATACTTTTTAGAGAATGAGAGGCATGTGGTGCGGAAAAATGTCCCACCATAGCTTGAAATTGGTTGACATCCAGATCAATGGATACAATTGTCTCAACAAGAGCCTTTTCTAGAATTTCCTTGTGTGCTGGGGAAATTTTCAAAAGTTCTAAGATAGAAATCTGAGCAGGTGTTTTATGAAGTTGATTGACCAAGTCATATTGATGTTGAGGATGGGACACAAGGGTCTTTGAAGTTGTGCCCTTCAAGACAACTTTAGCTTGTGCCCTTGTGGTAACGTTGAATTGTCGATATTCTAACTTTTCCTTGACCTGCTCGTCGTCAATGTAGATATGGTTGATTATGACATCGTTGTTGTGGTTCACACTTTTTCCTTTTGGATCATAAGATTCACCCTTTTGATAGTTGGGCAAAGGGTTTCAAAATGATTGGTTGTATTTATTTGTTTGTTGGCGTCCTTCTATTGTGATGGTGCCATTTTCTATCAAATCTTGGACTACATTCTTCAAGGTTTGACAATTATTCATTTTGTGTCCCTTGCACCTATGATAATCACAATAGTATGCATCACTCCATGATGGAGGCTTCACACTGGGTTTGAAATTTTGTTGAGGCAGTAAGGTGATAACGTTCTTTGCCATCAACTCTTTAAAGGTTGATTTTAGAGATTGACCCAGTGGAGTAAAAGTTCTTTTGCTAGAGAAGAATGAAGATCATTGTGGATTCGTGTTTGAGGTATTGCCTAAAGCATCATTATTGTTGTTCCCACGATAAGCTTGATTGGTATTGGAACTTTGATTCAAGTTATTCCTCAAAGGAGGACTGTTTCCTTGATTAGTGACCGAATTGACATTGTTATAGCTATTGTTTCAAGGATCACTCGGGCTGACATGATTTGCATCCACTACACCATCATTCACCACATTCTTGTTGCAAGTCCAAAAATTAGATTTGTCATTGTTGGTGTGGTGATTAGATGAGCTAGGATTGTCCTTGTCAAGTTTTATTATCCCTCTCTTGACCAAGGCACCTTCAATGGTGATGGCATTTTCAATCAATTTCTCAAAAGAGGGAGGAAAATGAAGATTAAGACGATAGCTCATCTCTCGATCTAAGTTGTTTATGGAAATGTCTATCTTTTCCTTTTCAGAAACAAGATGTGAATATCTAGCGAACAATCTTCTCCATCTCTGAAGAAATGTAATGAATGGTTCACTAGGTTTTTGTTTAGCCTTGCAAAGATCAAGCATGGTTATTTGATGTTGGATGTTGTAG